>CM034154.1:230401076-231001076 GCA_019776745.2 Taxus chinensis
TTTTGAGAACTCTACTAAAAGGTAGAAATGATTACAGATGATATTATCTTAAAGCATCCAAACTTAGTACCACCCGAGAATAAATACAAATGGACCTTCTAGTTCTTGGAATATTTAACTCACATCCTTATAGTGGAAAGGTAGACACTCACCTTAGAGTTAGTAGAAGAGGCTTTTGCACACCAAGAGGAAGATGAGAAGATGAAGGTTGTGGTGGTAGTCATCAGGTACACCAAACTCCTCACCATTGTAAAATCTTCTACGTAGCTAGCCAAAGTTGCTTATAACAATTGTATGGTCAGAGATAGAGTGCCAAGCATTTTAGTTACCACCCATGAAGTAAATCTTGGAGTTTCAAGAAAATAATAAGGGGAATAGATCAGAATGGGATAAGATCCTGGCTAAGGTGGAGAAGAATTTTGAAGCCATCGAGACCTTGAGACGCTCAATCAAAAACTAAATAAAGGAGTTATATCCCCAGCTCACCCACAGGATGGATACGTTGGACAACCTTGGCAAACAACTGGAAGGGATCATTGATACAATGGGTACAAAGGGGAATGAGATGAGTTTCGACGAGGTAAGAACTCTAGTGGGTGACCTACTCAAGGAAGCGTAGAATGTCTTGGAGAAGATTGAGGAAGATATAAGGAAGGATTTCCCACTCCTCCTTCAGCAATAAACATATTGTTCTTCTTTCATCCATTCTTAAATTCTTCCATTCTTCATTACTTCATTATTTGTTCCAAATATTTAGAGTCTCATCATTATTTATTCTTTGAAGGAAGTATGTTTCAAAGGATGGATAATAATCTCAGTGTGTGGTAATGTTGGGCCTCAAAATATTAACTAAATCTCCAAGGGCGTGTGCACGTGCGGTACCAATATGAAGAAGGTTGCATAGGGAAAATCACATAGGAAAAGGGTTTTAGAAGGGTTTAGTAGAAACCATTACAGGTGTGCAGGGAAAAGAAAAGGGTTTCAGGATTTAGCCATATTCAGCATTCCAAGAAGCACATGAGAAAATCATGACCCGAATAAGCATGCGAAGTGGATAGGGTGTCATCCTGTGACTAGGTGGTCAAGAAAGGAATATTCTATGTGATGGAAGGATCCAGAAATAAATCATTACAACAAGTGGAGATCTTGGATCAGAGTAAGAATGCTCCATTGGAGGACCACATGGACACTTGGAAAGTAATCTACTTCTAAAGGAAGGCATGGTGGTGGATTCTAAAGCTATATATAGAGATGCTTGGGTATAAGAAAAGGTGCACTATTAAGAGAGAGAAGGGGGATCAACATAGAGGGAATGATGGTGAAGCTCTACATAAATAATTGGAGGTTCCAGATGGTTGGGTTTCTCATTAAGATGATTATAGGAGTGATACCATACCTAGGGGATGGGTCTGTGACAATTTCTGTAATATGGAAAGTGTAGCTAGGGCTTCGGATGCATGATTCTTATCTGCATTGATTCATTGGCCTTTTATGGCCTTGGTGAATGTAATGTGGCTATTGAACTATGATCAATATGAATATATGGTTTTGTTCTAAGAATATGATGTTCATGGATGTAAACTCTAGTGTCATTTCTTTATGTTATGGATCATATCTGTTATCTTAATGATGTTTATTTTGATTCTTAATGATGTTTATTTTGATTCTGAATGAATATATTGATATAATAACTCATCCTAGGCTCTCAAAATGAATGCATGGTCCTTTACCTTTTTTCATCTAAGTTTATGTCCTTGAGTAATGTATTCTCACAAAACTCACATAAAGGATGGGCTTGGCACCCGCACGTGCCTCGAGTGAGCGCCCAACTCCCGTTGGGTGATAGGCTAACACACATGGGATTAGAAGGTTATTCTAAGGGAATAAAAATGACTACAAGAACCGAACTCAAGGTGGTATAAGTGGCTAGGGAAAAATTTCAGAGTGGCATGTCATGGTCCCACGTGGACCCATGAAAGTGATCTATAGGTTCTAGGGATTGATCAAGGCAAGGTAAAATTTATAAGGATATTGAGAGACCTGGTAACCCAAACAAGATGAAAATCATCTAATGATTCATGGTCCCACATGGAGTAATGATGGTGATCTGTAGTTCTCAAGGATCAATTAAGGCTACATGAAAGATCTAAAGAGCTCAAAATACCTTAGACCCAAATTATTGAGATGTGAACACATGGATCCATCTTTCATTAAATCTAGGTCACCAAATAATTTTAAAAACATCCTAAATAAAATCAAAAATGGGAATATGAAGGAGAGTCATGCATTAAAATACATAATTAAAATGTTTAAATTAATTAAACATATCAACAGACTGATTAAAAAAGAGGCATGATAGAGAGATGGTTTTTTATCATATATTTTAATTGGATTCACCATTGTTTATGAGAATTAAAACATTAGGTGTGCAATTCAAAGGGCTATGTAAAAAGACTGAGTTTAGGAAGAATGGAAAAGAGATCTTTGATATTCTTAGGACAAAGTTTCTACCACCTTCTACATCATTTTACTTAAGTTAGTAATCTTGAATAATTTTTTATATAACTTTGATTGGTATTTTCATTTGTGTAGATTCCTAAAGGCATAATATTCCCTCTCATACCTCACCATAACATATAAAAGGGGATTTCGGATCAATTTCAGTTATAGAGACAATCTTGTGACAAGTGTCAGCCAAAATTCCATCTAGGCTTCTGATTTCATAGGATAACCAAATTCCTCTCATGTGGATTGATTTTCTAACAAACATTTTCTCACCCATAGTGATGAATCATTATTTCATCAACTATAAATCATAATATACTTCCATGGATGTTTTTAGAGGTCTCAATGGTGATTCTTGGTGGTTTAGGAGATAGTTTTCCCCCTCTCTTTTAAAAACTGGGGAATCCAAAGAGTTTAAAGGGCTACCTAGAATTTATTTACCTATAATTACCTCGGTATGTAGTCTAAATATCATCTAGACAACAAAAATTCAATGCTTAGAGGAAATTTGGAGTTCTACATTTTAGAATTGTCTTAGTGTTTTGATTTATGTCTTGATCAATTTTAGTTATTAAGTAGAGTTTACACCTTTATCTTTGGTTTAAACTTTCATATTGAGTAAATTGAGCCTAGATAATCTATCTTCATGGATTATTGTTTCTAAAAATACTTGGATTCTTACTTTTGTCAATGCAATCCTGGTTATATAAGTGTTAAAAGATAGTGTTGATGAAAATTTTCTTTGTATTTTTGGTTATGAATTCCCTTAAACTGATTTCATGGAACTGATATGGGAATGAGTTCATTTACACTTTTTTGGTTTTATTTTTATGAGATTCATATATTGTAAGGTTCTTGTTAAATTTAGTAATTGAAAATAATAAACCATTTCCCTTTTTTGCCTCCCCTTTCCCCCTTTTGAGATTATTTTGAAGAAGAACCCGTATATTTAGCCATTTTTAATATCATTAGGTTTGTCTTAGTACTGGGTTAGTTTAACATCAAGCTAAATAGCCTTCAATTGAAGTTATAATTCTTGAGTATTATGTACCCACCATTCCAACTATGTTTTGAAATGTGTGAAGTTAACTATTCTTTTCAAAATTAATTTATGGGTGTGTATATAACAAACCACAACACTTCCCTTTAAGTCATTACAAAGTAGTGTTAAGTGATCAAGCTATCAAATATAGGTAGATCCATATAGTAGTATGTTGCATATATAGGTCTATAAGTATCTGTAGTTGAAGGCATCTTCAAAGTAATGCCAATGTAGGAAATATATGGATTGAACCCAAACAATAACCTTTTTATAGGGGTTTTACCCTAGGTTAGGTATTTGGGTCAACTCGATTTATTAAATATGCTTTCACACACTTATGAGACCTAATATTTCATGGTGAAGTATATTTTAGTCATTCTTAGAGACTCCTAAATTTGTGGTGAACCATTTTTTTCCAAGACCAAACCATCCATAAGGAAAAAAACACTAGATTATGTATTCCCTATTCACATTGCAATCACATAATCATAAGTAAATTATTTACATGATATTTTTAGTCATTCCATCCATCATTCAATAATATTTCATACCATTAAAATAGTTAAGTTCTCTCATCTCCTTTTGTTTCACTATATTTGTCATGTTCCCTAATTGAATGCAAATTCTCTATAAAATTCTATATATACAGCCATATTTGAATGTTATAGTGTTTCTTATATAAATCTAATTACACGTTATTTTAACATCTAGTAACATATATGTATTTATTTCTTTATCCTTATTAGAATTAACCCCCCTTAATTCCAGAGTTGATTTGAATCATTTAGTGAATCTTCTTATTGACCGAATCCTTAACCTATTTGGCTTAGGTCACCATATTCCAAATTATTCCTTCTGCACCAAACCCTTATTATTTTTATGGATTTTCTTCAATGCTCTTATATTTGGCTATCTACATTCACAAATGGATTGCCCATCTGTAATGAAAATACTTTATGAATCTTACATGATATTTCAGGCTCTTTTACCTCAATATTATTTTTGTTACAATATCTTTAACCATGTTCATGCCCCTCCTCAACTTGAGATAAAGTAACAACCCTTCTCTAACAAATGTATTCATAATATTTTGTAAATCTATATTCTACTCCTACTTGTATCAATGTTCAATCTGAGGTCATCCTCATTCCTACTCGACATCAAAGGGACTACATGCATCCTTTTTCCCTGCCTCACACTTTCTTCAAAGATTTTCATAACTACCATCCCACACCCACTATTCTCCCTAAGCATATATTTGGATCTATGATCCATGTTGTAAATAAAAGATGAGGAAGGACACCCACTAGGAGAAATAAACCAATTCTTCCACCACCTTTTGTTCCTACTTCTATACCTAGTTTTATGCTAAAGGGTTTTGGAATATTGGATCAATTTATGAATACACTTAATAATATATTTATTTTGGAATTACTCAAGTGATATCCTACTTATAAGGACATTTTACACAAGCCACTATAGTCTACTACTTTTCGTAGCAATACAAAACCATTTTCCTTTTCTTCTACCATGAACACATTTAAAAGCATGGATAAGGCTATTAATTTTTATCCTATAAAATTACCTCCTACACATGTACGAGATAAAATTCTACTCATATTTTTCACCACACAAATTCATGGGTTCATAATAAAAAAGGTAATCAATAGTAACATATTTGGATTAATTTTTTTCCCTAGTTCCTTGATATAATAAATGGGCATCTCCATGAGTGTTATTAAGAAGACTACTATTATTGTTAAAGGATTTTATAACATCTCACAACCTATAATTTATAAGGTTAGTTTGGATTCCTTGTTTGGCCTAAAACAGTTCCCCACCACATTTTATATTATGGACAATTCTCTTCATTATAACATCTTATTAAACTGGCCCTAGATCCATGTCATGGAAGCCATTCCATCTACTCTTCATCAATATGTCAAACTTTTATGTGATGGATATGAATATATTATTAGAAAGGATGAGAAACATTTCAATTATTGTAAAATTAAAAATTATTCTTCTAGTGAACCTATTATCACACCTCCAACATAATCTATTCCTCTTGATAAGTTACGCATGTATGAGGTTAGTGAATTAAGTAATAATCATGAAACTAAGCCTCTTATGAAATTTATCATTGATCCTAAGAAAGGTATATCAACATAATAATATGTAAACATGGAAAAAGTACCAATCGAACACTTTAAATGAGTATAACTTGCTATATCACCACCACTTGAACATGATGTTATCTGAGAGTTACCATTACTATTTATATTAGAACAATAATATGGCTTGGTTACTAATGACTATGATAGTGGCGAATATTATATAGAGTTATATGATGACCAATTGAAAAAGCTAAATTTTAATCTTATATATAAGGATAAATGTATGTTTTATATTCAATATACATCTATTAGCCCGAGAAACTATTTAATAAATTTTGATATGATCAAGGCCATTATCCTAGAAAAAGTAATAATATTTATCAAAAGTTATAATGTTGTTCACCTTATGCCTATTTCCATACCTTTGATCTAAAGATTTATCAAATCTAATATTTACCTAAGATGCAAGAATAACATCACATTTCAAATCCATGTATTATTTGTTATTCTATTAACATTCTTGATTCCATTTCCACTTTTATCTCTATTAACATTCTTACAAACCTAGACACACCACATGAGCTATTATGTTCATTTCTTATTTTCGTCCTATTAATGTTACCTCCTATACATCAACATACAAGTAGAAAACTATCTAGGTAACTAGGTAAGACCTTTTGTGACTACCATTTTGTTACTGGCCATGATGTTAATCATTTCCAAACATAACGTGTAAAATCCAAAACCTCAAGGATAAAGGCATGATCTAAATAATTTATGAAAATTCAAGAAATCTACAATTACTTTTTAAGTGACCTTACCTTGATCTACATAACATATGTACCCCTTGGTGTCATCACATTCCAACAATTATAGTTTATATCAATGAAAAGTATGGGAATCTATATTTCAATAAGAATGGGTAGCATAATACATATACTGAGGAGACATTATAGGAGATAATTTATACATCATCATATGTTACACATGATTCTTGACTCCCAAAATTTCATGTCTATTGACACGTTTATTAGTTATGGATTGCGTATATTACAAACAACATTATGGGTACACAAAAATTGACACTTAAATTAAAAAATTAGTAAAATCATGGTTACAACACATGAAGGAAGTTATTAATATTTATAATCATT
Organism: Taxus chinensis; assembly: GCA_019776745.2. Lineage (NCBI taxonomy): Eukaryota > Viridiplantae > Streptophyta > Pinopsida > Cupressales > Taxaceae > Taxus > Taxus chinensis. Next base: position 230,407,895 of record CM034154.1, read on the forward strand.
GGATTTTATTCCCTCATAATGGTACCCTAATCTATGTTTCATGTGATTCTTATTTTGTACAACCAAAATTATGGCTCATTAGAAAATACCTTTGCACCACATCGAACCCCTTATACAAAAGAGGAATACATTACATATCTAATTTAGATTCAAAAGACCAATTGCCTTAATATTCCTTACCTTTGTAGGCTTTATTATATAGCTTATGCAATACTAGTTTCACTTGACCTAGATGAGGATCTACTTGATTAATCCCACATCTTCGAATAAATGCTCCAAAAAAATTTTAAAAAAAATCACAAAGCATAAAAACATTTGAATTTTATAATAATCCAAAAACATTCAAATATTTTTAAAATGTAAAACTAATACCTAAACATGGTTTGATCTAATAACTTCTACTTTATATTCTATGCACACATTTATTTCATGATCTATGTGATCATGATGCAGGATACACGTGACTCCACATTATTATGAACATTATAATCTCCCACTTACCATGTGTACTTACTAATATTGTAGTATCTTCCACACTATTAGGTGTTATTATTTCATTGATTACAAATATTATTATTATATTATGTGATAGATGGTATTTATCTATATTTTTGGGACTAACACATATGGATCATGTAGGACCAATATATATTGTTTTATGTTGTTATTGAATAATTTTTATTTTTAAGCCTCTACTTTGGAAATTTATGAGACCACAAAAATGTTGTTCCTACTTCCAATTACTTGAAAATGACATAATATTGAAAACTAGTCAATGAATCTTAATTCTTAGAACTACTTACAGTAAATGGAATGAACAATTCAATGCATAACACAAGATTTTATCCTCCCCTAGTTTGAGGGAAAACCAATTGGGAAGGAAAATCAATCTTTCTTCACACTTATATATATTGGCCAATTCAATTATAAGAAGATAAAGATTACAATAAGTTGAAGAATGGTTAACAATGTCACCACCTGTCTATACTTGTTTGCTCATTTCTTACACACCTTGCTCATACAATTCAATTCCAATACCAAATTCTTCTCACTCACTTCTCCCATGAATAGATGATCTCAATCCACTTGATCTCCTTATATTTATAGTTTCTTCTCATGTCCTTTAGCACACTAGAGAATGGGAAGGGTCATAAATGTAATAGACACATTTTGTACGCTTCAAATCTATAATTGTTCATGGATATATTTTTTCATTATTGATAGAACTAGCAGTGAATGTGGACTCATGGTAATGTAACCTCCATGGTGGTTACATAACTTACATTCTTTGCATAGGGTCAGTTACATAACCTTTGGGGAATTACGCAACCACCACTCTACACAAAGTGGTGGTTTTGTAACTTAAGAATTTTTTATTTATTTTTCTTCTAGTTCTGATTGGTCTAATGAAGTGGTATTTTCCTAAATCTTTATGGATCACACCTCCCCTAATCAGGAGTCTTTTGGCCCCAAAAAATCTTAATGGGGGAGTATATGGGGAAATAATTCCTCACTTTCTCCTTTGAGTACCACCGGACCTGCCTTGGTGTCTTCCCCTTGATTCCAACCTACCAAGACTCCTATGGATCTCTCCTTGTCTCTCTAAAAATTTTATGTAGCACTACATCCTCCTTTAACTCACCTTGTAAATCCGAAATGTAATCATATATTGAAGATAGAAATTGACATTCTTCTTCCTCATTAAGCATGGATGGCTTATATAGGTTCAAGTTCTCATAATTTACTATTGATTAAATCTATATGAAGTGTGGAAAATAAAGTCTGAAATCATTCTCTCTAACCTACTTGTTATCCACTTTTACACACCTGGCAAGATTGGACAAGGGGGTCCTGTCACGTTCAAAATGAAATAATAGTCCCAAGAACCCACCTTCAGTTATTATCGAGATGTAATAATTAAAAAATAATTCCTAAATTGCATATGAAGAGATCACCTAGCATCGAAAGGCACCCAGTTGATCTTGACTCAGTGAAGAGTTCAGGGTTGAGTTGTTAAAGAACCTGGTGTCAAATTGATAGTCATCTCAGTAGAGACTCTCAGTTGTAAGAGCTCGATGATGGTCTTGTTAATGTAAAATATAGCTCGTTGAAAATTGACAAATGAAAGAAACTGTACAAGGATCTCGGTGGAGATCGATGCAAAAAGATCTGAAGGCCAAGTCAGGGAGAGTCAAAGTCAACACGATGCTAGGTTTAATCCATTAAGATAGTGCTCGACCAACCACTTGGGAGAATTATCTTGTTTGACCGAGATGATATGAAATTATGCAGATATGGGAGGTTCAACATCATTGAATCTCGGGTTTGTAATTACATAATGGAAGGACTTCCATCGACCCAGGAAAATAGTATAAGCACCATGGAATACCCATGTAAAATTGAGTCAAACTGACATTTTAAAAAAGAGCTGCGAATTATAATGGTTTTCAGACCTTCCTTGGCCGAGCATTTGGTGCACAGGCAGTTGACATGTTGCAATATAGTAGAAGCCTTTTTTAGCACTTCCAACAAGCAAGTCGTCCAACGATGTTTTTATCTGTTCAGCATCGAATGCATCCTCAAATTCAGGATTTTCCTTCAAGATATTTTTATGAAAATCGATTAAGTGACAGTAAGAGTGTTACCAGCAAACCTGAGGAAATTTATTACAAAGACTCTCTATCGAGATCTTATTTGTTTTACGATGTAACTCATGGAAGTGAATCTCATAGAGGTGGGACTGTTTCATATCAGAATATTCATGAGGCACAATTTGCTTTGCAATTATATGAGCATCTTCAATGAGTACTAGATTAGTGAGCATAAAGGATTCTGTCGGAATTATCACACCTTACAAGCTACAACTGAAATGTTTGCACTGAGAGTTTAATGTTATCCTCAAATTTGTTGAAGGAAAACTTGGCAGGAGAAGATTCATGAAGATCCCGCGCGCTGGTGGAAAAGTGGATAAATCCGGTCAAATTGCCAAGTTTGCATGGAAAAGCTGAGGCTGGGGCCCGTGGATTGGTGTGGCCAAGCCGTTATGCGGGAATTCGGAGCTGGTATGCCAAATGGGAAATATTAAGATGGCATTCCAAGCTATTCACTCCGTGAAGGGGAGATTCAGGTGACCAGTGCCAATGGGAAATATTAAGATGGAAAACCGTGATCAAAATTCCACACGGGCCGTGTAAACAGGGTCGGAGCATGTTGTGCGAGTCACCAGGAGGAAGTTGATAACCGAGAGATGGTGAGCGAATTGCCATATAAACCAGTGAATAAAGAATGATGCCAGGTTGGAGGAACGAGTCAAATGCCGAGTGGAGCGACGAGTGCATGGAGATCAAATGATGCGTGTTGCATGGACTATGGATTGGGTTCCATCGATCGTACGAAGAAAGTGTCTCCGTTCATCAGGTCCGCCCTTGTTAGGATTCCAATCAGAATACTGAACTGTTTAGATTTTAAATCAGCTTTAATAACTGCCACAACCTTATCCTCATCCTCTGTACAGTTCTAAACTAATGTGGTCGCGAGACAGATCAACCATAGGCAGCAGGCACGTACAGCATAGTAGTCTTTTGAACGCTTCCAGCAAGCACTGCAGGAAACAAATATTCAATGCCGTATACAATGGATTGGAGTCACGTCATTCAAGGCTTCATAAGATTTTCCCGAGTCAGGAGATGAAGGTTTATTACGGTGCAGAATGAAATGATTCGTATTGCTCAGCATTTCTTTTCCTAGAAACGAATTAAATGTGAAGGTTAGCTCTGAAAATACCCAGTCGGCCGTTTTGTTGCATCCTTGTTACTTATAAATGGTCTCTTTGAGAAACTCTGTGGGCAGTAGGCAATATTTATACCCTTCCATTATGTGCATCCAATCAGACAATAAAAGTATTCATTTACCAGGTTCAGAGAAACTTGTTTTAACAATGGACGATTATACTGTAGTTTCAAGCCGATTTTATCTAGCTTATTTCTATTAGCTTTGATCCACGACTAAGGAAGAATTCATATGGTTGTTCCCTGTACATTTTTCCAAGGTCCTTTTGGTTGCCCCAGTTGTTCAACGTATTTTTTGAAGGGCTCCTTTTATGTGTTACAAATTGTAACATGAAGGATCTTCTTAGTTTCCAGAAAAACGAGTATATTGTTTAGCTCATAGCTACCTATGCCATACTAAGATCCCAATAGTGGCATAATTGTTGATTGGAGATGAGATTGCTGAGTACACTACCAAAATACTGAAGGGCTCTTTGTCCAAGAATCAGTCTTAAGGGTGTCTATCGACATGATTGGGCATGAACCTAGGTCATCATCATGGCAGCATTAGGTCTTTATTGGTAATGGCATTTTCTCATTGTTTGGAAGGTACAATTTTGCTTATTATGGCCAAGCTAAAACATTCTTACTGCAAGTGTTATATGATAAGGAAGAACCGTGAGCATTGTGGTAAAACCATTCTTTTTAGAAATGTTGGGTTAAGCTCGACATTCAAGTGAGTTTGAGCCCAGGAAAGGTAAGATCGTTTACTGGATGAAGAGCTCGGTGACTTCACAGGGAGCTCGTGGTGATGTTTCATGGAGTTTGAACGTGGAATGCATGTGAATATGTGGTCCAAAACAAGAAGAAATAACTCTATCTGTCAAGCTAGAGCTATCACAAAGAAATCAATCGATTGAGTGTTGACAGGGCCACGTAACGTGATCCCTAACAATTTTCATAGCTCGAAAATCATTTCTAAATGGTGCAACATGCAGGAGTGAAATAATTTAAATTCATTGAATTGTTTAACCTCTGTGGGTACAACCAATGTATTATGGATCAAATCCACTAAGTATGATTTAGAGTCAAACTTTTCATATTGTGGAAACATTGCTACCATGTCGAGATAAAGAATAAGCTCGTGGGTGTCAAAGTTTAATGTATTTGTAGAGGCTTTCAATTTCGAGCTTAAAGCTTCATGTTCACAATGCATATAGGTGGCTTGGTAATTCAGAGTGGCTCAATTTGGAGTTTGAAGCAAGACCGTAGCAGTGGCATTCGTGAGGCGAGTCTTAATTTGCGTCAGTCTAGGTTCACAGGATCTACATGCATTTTAGGAAAATCATAAGAATCGAGTTTGATAGCTCACCATTCGAAGGACTCAATGAAAAAGATCCTGATTGCCAAGACAAGGAAAGAGTTGGTGTGGGGTTCAAAATCAATTGCGACACCGAGTTAGAGGATTCAAAGCTCACCGAGTTGAGATTTGTGCAGACTCTATCTACATGGACCCCCCTCCTCTTCAAGTCAAATGGGTCAACGGGGGGGTCCCAACATTATGTTAATTAAATTAATATTTTTATTTAAATATTTTAATAATAATATTTATTATTATTATTTAAATATTTTATTTAAATATTCTTTTAATTAATTGAGAAGACTAGGTCATCAGGCAATTAATGACCCATGATGGAACCTTCTCAGGTGGTTCAACTAACTGTAATAAATACAGCATGGGCCTTCATTTTAGGAATGTAATTATGACATTTCCTCTTCTTTCTCACATATTCTTCTATAAATGTAAGTTGGAAGCTCATTTCAAAGGGTTCCAACAGTTCAGACAAGTTGGACAGTTAGATATCTCAGGCGAGTGTATACTTTTCAAGAATCCTCTCTCTTCTGCAAGTTGTTCTTGTGTGTTGAGATAACTTTCAAGCCTCCTCTTCAAGACTGTAATGGCAACTATTACCTCTTCTGAATGTATGATGCATTGTGCATGTTATTGAAGCAATAAAAGTGTGTGTTTTGAGACTAATCTCGGTCCTTTCATCCTTTTATGCTTCTTTATGCCTTTCTCGTTCTTGCAGGTACACTGTGCAAGTTTAAGTTTCTATTGCAGGTTCTTGGAGTTCTGTGCTTATCGAGTGGTGGAGTATTGCATGTAGTTGAGTTGTGGTGTCCGTTCACCCTTCTTGAGTTCATCCTTCTTCATTGGGAAACTGGTATATTTCTTGGTCTGATAAAGTTTAACAAAGGGAACGTGTGTCTCTTAGTTTGTGGTATCATGTACCCTCTCTAAGTTGCAGTAGGTGAAGTTGACCTGTGGTGCACACACCCTCTTCAAATTAACCCTTCCTGAATCTGAAGACACCCTTTATTTTGTGCATCACCATCCCTAGTATAGTTTCATTTCTGTAAATCTCTTCCCTAAAACCCCATGAAAATGTTAGCATAGGACTAGATAATCATTTTTGTTACACTAGGAGTAGTACATCACTTAGTTTAGGAAGAGGAAGCCGGCCTTCTTCGGAGGTTCACCTCGAGCCCAATTCCCATAGCTTGAGAGGTGATCCCATGTGTCCCAATCACACCGAACGTCCTATTCACATCCTGGCCATTCGGAGGGTGCAGTGATTTGGCGACAACACTACTCCAGTATGGTGAAGGTTCATAATGTAGTGGCTTGAGTTTCTTTGCTTGACCTTGTAGTCTCTCCTTGCTCAAGTAAATATAACCCATGTATTCAACATGAATTTTTTGCTCTTTACAATGCTAATGGTTTATAACTTTATACTTTGCTTGAGACTTATCTAATTGTTATTTCACCTTGAGATGGATTTTTCAGATACTCTCAACGAAATGTTTTGCTCTAGTCACTTCTGAATCATGTATTTATCCTTCTTCCTATTTTCCAATGGAAATGTCCAGTGGATTCGTAGGTAGATACCACAAACATGATTCAAAAGGTGAATGCATAGTGGATGTGTGTACTACCCTATTATAGGAATGTTGAATGTAGGTGAAGGACTTGTCCCAAGTTCGTGGATATTTATTATTGTATCCTCTAATCAGTTGTACCAAATTCATGTTCACCACTTCCATCTGTCTGGGTATGGAAGGTCATCTTCCTTTGTAATCTGGTGTCCATCTGTCCCAAAAAGTAGTCTAAAAATTCCCCAAGAACCTAGAATATCTGTCAAAAATTTGATTTTAGCAAACCAAAATGCACCCATGCATTAGCAGAGAAAATTTCAGCCACCTCGCTTACTTTCATTATCTTTCTACATGCCATAAGACCACACATTTTATTGAATCTATATACAAAAACATATAGACAATCATGGCCATTCTTAGACATAGGTATTCCTCCTACAGAATCCATAGAGATATCCTCCCAAGGTCGAGTAGGGACCGGTAAGGGAGTATATAAATCTTCCTAATTTTAGGCTTTCTTATACAACATAGCTTACATCCTCTTATGAATTTAGATACTTATTCTTGCATATTGGTCCAATACACGTACCTTTACAAGTGGGCTATGGTCTTTCCAACACCAAAATTTACTAATCCTTTTGAGGTATATGCTTCCCTCATAAATAGAAGTTTTTATTCTTTTGGTACACAAATATTCTCACATTAGGAGTATCTCATATTTGAGATAACAATCTTTGATACTCATCTTTTCAGCCCCTTGGGACTGTAATCACTCATATGTCACCCCAAAATATTTATCTTGATCATATTCCTCTCTGTAAGATTCCTTCATGAAGGGGTCAATATGATAGATGGTGTCCAAACTAGATATTTTCTCTTGTGTAGGTGGCCTAAACAACATGTCTACCACTAAATTAGTGCTACCCTGATTATACTTGATCACTAAATGGAACTACTAAAGTAACCTCATCCACTTGTAGTGCCTTTCCTACTACAATTTAGACTTTTCTTGGAAATACTGGAGAGGTTTGTGGTTAGTTTGTATAACAATTTATTTACCCAGTAAATAATGTTTCCATTTCTTAATTTCCTGAACTAGTGCATACATCTCTTTATCATATACTAAATATCCCTTAACTGTTGAAGGGAAATTTTTATAATGATTACATATTGGCTTACCTCCCTGTAGCAACACTGCTCCCATAGCATAATCATTTTCATATGTTTCTACTTCAAATGGATGTTGCAAATTAGGAAGAGAAATTATTGGAGCATGACTAATTTTTTATTTTAGTAACTCTAAAGCCTTGTCTTGTTCCTTACCCTAGTCAAAACCCTTACTCTTTGTGGCTGCTATTTGTAGAGCTATTGTAATACTAAAGAAGCCCAGAATGAACTTCCTTATGTACTATATTTCTCCCACAAAACTTCTAGTCTTTGTGACTCTCTTTGGTTTTGGCCAATTAGTGATGGCTTCCACATTCTTTGTATCCACTCGTAGCTCTCATCCTCCAACCACATGCCTAAGATAAACAATTTATTATTTAGAAAATTCACACTTCTTCATATTTCACAGTAGTTGTTTCTCCTTGAGAACTTGCAAGACTTGTTGAAAATGTGTTATATGTTCTTCTCATATGGCACTAAAAATTAGAATATCGTATAGATAAATAATGACACATGAATATATGAATTCCTAAAATACATAATTCATCAATATCATAAATGTAGCGGGTGCATTACATAAACCAAATGGAAGTACTAACCACTAATAAAAACCTGGTTTTATTTTGAAATAATTCTTCCATATATCTTCCTCCTCCATCCTGACTTGATAACCAAAATTGAGATCCAAATTTGTGAAGAATTTTTCATGTTGAAGCTAGTCCAAGAGATCATCTATGTATGGGAGTGGATATATGTTCTTTATGGTAATCTTGTTCAAATCATGTTATTCAATACACATCCTCCAAGAACCATCCTTCTTTGGCACCATCACAATAGGATAACCACATGGCAAGGTGCTTGGATGTATTACCCCTTGTTTTACTAGATCCTAGGTTTGTTTCTTTACCTCAGTACTCTCCAACAAGTATTGCAGATACAACCTGATATTTGGTAGAGGGGACTCTAGAAACAATTGAATCTCATGCTCTGCCTCTCACTTTGGTGGTAACTCACTGGGAGTCTGGAATACTTCTTAATAATATTGAATTGTGTTATCGAAATCCTCCTTCCCTTTGTTTGCAATATATGAAACTTCCACCCCATCTTTCTTATCTTTCAATAAAAGTAAACAAAGTTGCTTATGATTTTCCTGGACTAATCTCTTTACTTTGTTATCACTTACCATAACAAGATTTTACTTAAGCTGGTGTGCCTGGATGTTGTGACTGACTACATCCTTGACTCATCTATATCATTTATCCCTTCTCATGAGTAAAGCATCCCTGGTATACAAGTAATGATTCCCTAAAATGGCATCAAATGCATCAAGTGGAATTATATTAGCCTCCAATACATCTACATACTAAGAATTTATCTAAAACTTGAATTTACATATTCTTGTTACCTGAATTTCTACACCCTTCTTCACCCATCCTAAAGGATAAGGATATGGATACTCATAAGTTTCAAGATAAATATTCTTTACAACCGCATCAGAAATAAAATTATATTAAGAACCAATATCAACCAAAACATTTACCTTAGTTCTTTTGTTGTGGATTTTGATCCGAAATAGCTTACTCACCTCTTTCTCTTGTTCTTGGTTGTCCATGATGGTGGTCGTGTATCCTAGCCTCTTGTCTACATCATAATCATATTGTATTTCCACCTCCCCATATATCTTTACAATTGTCATGGATTTATTGGGATCCTTGGTTTATTTCTTTGGATGTAATTTCGGGTGTAACTTCCAACATGTAGTGTCTGTATGACTATTGATATCACAATTATTACAAAAATTATTAGGATGTATACAAGTATTCAAAGTGGTAGATGTATTTTTACCTTTCCCTTTCCATTTTCCTTTGTTACTTATTTGTCCTTGCTCTTGCTTTGGCTGATTTATTGATTGTTTTGTCTTTAACTATGTTTCTCCTTGCTTATTCTCAACATCAATTTAATATGATTGAACACATGCTTCATTGAGATTCTTGGGCTTCATGAAGATGAACTTCCTTCAAAGGTGAGTGTGAATTCCTCCCAAATAGTTGGTCATAATATCCTCATCCTCCAATTCAATCTGGTGCAACATGGCTTGTCTCAGAAACTTTGTAGTGTCATCTTACACACTTTGACCACTACTTTGTCTAAAATAATGTCGTTTAAACATCTAGTTAGTATTATGGCTAGTATGATAGTAAATTTCTTTGAAAAAATATTTAAAACCCTCCCAAGAACTTACAATAGGATGCTTGTTCTTTTCATAAGTGGCTAGATGGGTTTCCCACCAAACCAGAGCATGTCCTTCCATTTTGAGATGTGTAAAGGTAATCCTTCATACCTTAGTGACATTATGCACACTAAAGTAAACTTCCAATTGCTTTAACCATTTATCTAGCAATTATGCATCTACTTTTCCTTCAAATCTTTTTATCTCAACTTTAGTTTCAACTTTAAAAGGAGCATGATCAGATTTTACCTTCTCTCTTTAAACTAGAGTTTCTTCTTCATGCTCTTCCACATTTTCTTCCTCAGCGTGGCTCTTTCCTATGCCAAAATCTTTGGCCAAAGCTTGAACCACTGATTCTATGGAATATTTCTTAACTATTGTCATATTTTACAGATCCGATAGTTCTCTTTGGTGTTGAAACACCATATCCATCGTACGTTCTAATACCTCAATTCTACGGACCAAGTTATCTTCTTCCATTTGATCTCTAACTCTTTGTTTTCACTTCTTTATAGATATGTCTGGATCACAAGGTAATACTTCTTCACCTCTGGACCTTTTCACTATCATACAAATCAAACAAGAATGAATACCATTGTCCTTTAGATATAATTTTTAGCTTTGATACTAAAATGATATGTAAACCTCTACTTTGGAAATTTACGAGACCAAAAAAAAATTGTTCCTACTTCCAATTATTTGAAAATGATAGAATACTGAAATCTATTGAATGAATCTTAGTGCTTAGAACTACTTAAAGAAAATGGATTGAACAATTTAATGTATAACACAATATTTTTATCCTAGAAACATCCATTTTCAGGGAAAACCAGTCGAGAAGGGAAATCTCTCTTTCTTCCCACACACACACACACACACACACACACACATATATATATATATATTGACCAATTCAATTAAAAGAAGATACAGATTACATTAAGTTAAAGAAAGGTAAACAATGTCACCACCCTCTTTCTGTACTTGTTTTCTCTATTCTTACACACCTTGCTTCTTCCATTCAATTCCCTCACCAAAGTCTTCTTACTCACTTCTCCCATGAATAAATGATCACAATCCACTTGCACTTCTTGTATTTAGAGTTGCTTCTCATGTCCTCCAGTGCATTGTAGAATAGGAAGGGTCATACAGGGAAGAGACACGGTTCAAATGCTTGATATCTGTGATTGTTCATGGATATTATTTTTGTTCTCATTAGTGAGAGAACCATATATGAATGCATACTAGTGATTATGTAATCATTGTGGTGGTTACGTAACCGTTATTTTGTGTAGAGGGGCAGTTACACAACCGTTACTATGCACATAGTGGTGGTTCTATAACTTAACAATATTCTCTCTTTTTTATTGATTTTTCTTCTTGTTCTAATTGCTTTGATGAAGTGGTGATTTCCTAAATCCCTATGGATCAAATTTATACTTTCTATCACTACACATTGGATTTCTTATTGAATTTTCTTATTTGTAAATCTCATGGAATTCTCTATGGGTGTCTGTGAAGATATGGTGTCCCTTAGTTTTGGCCTGAGTTTCCTTTTCTTATATGAACATACATCCCGTGTTTTTTGTGTGACACTATTATATTCCTTATATGTGTGTAATATAATGACTAGTAAACTTGTATGCTTGTATAATTGTATGTTATCTCTTTATGCTATGATTTCTATCATGCACTCAGTTCCAAGGTCAAGTTATATATGGCTCCCATATAAATGTATCCTCTATGTGATTTAATGATGATTACATGTTATATATAACTTAGACACACTTAAATTATTTTGATTCGAGTGATCTATAAAATATTTCACTCACGTCAAAAAAGATGGAAGCAATGGGTTTATCACAAAAATATCAATGCATTTAAAGATAAAATATAGATTATAGATTATTAAATACAGTGGAACATAATACATATACACAAGAATAAGAAGAGATAAGAAAGCATAGGGATTCAATTTGGACAAAATTTTCCAATAGAGTATGGAACCATCAGTCATTACTACCCTAATAGATGGTACTATACTAGAAATATTTTTTGTATCTAAGTAAAATGAAGGAATATATAGTTTTTCATAGGTATTTGATACAAATTTAGGAATAAATACAAATTTCAAATCATAATTCACTACATCTCAATACATAGTGTGGGTGGTATGAATATACTTCATTCCCTATTGGCTCTATACATTTAGAATCTAAACAACTTTAGAAATGTGTGGTGTGGTGGCATGAATGAATGTGCTTCATTCCCTTTTGGATTTACACATTTGGACCATTAGAATCCACATAATTCATGGTGAGGGGGCATGACTGTACTTCATTCCATTTCATATTTGTATGTATTTTCACATTTGGGACCTAGAATTGTATGTAGTGATGTGGTTCCATAGGTGGAAGCTTTAATTGTTAAATGAATTGGGATACCCTTCCTCTCATGCTCTATTAAATGTAGTTGGGATAGAAATACACTCATCCTTCTAACAAGCCAACACAACTTTATAATATCACTAATAAGATCGGATACAACTCACTGCAGTCAATGCAGTAACAAAAACCAACCAGTGAGATGTAAGCCAATCCCAGAGGGATTGAAAATAAATCAAATCCTAATATATGGTTGCAGCCACGTAACCAACTCACCACCCAAGGCTTAATAAATCCTCACCCGCTTACAAAACCACCAATGTGAGATATTAACCACCATAAATGGAAAATAAAAATTTCTAAGGGATAAATGTTACCTCATGGGGACCGACCACAAGACCTGTCGCACCACAATCTAGGCCCCAACCATTAGGCCAAATCTAAACGTATACCATGTGGCTGAGATAATTGATGATAAGGTTGATTGTTTAGGGATAAATAAGAAAAATTCAAGGTGTCAAGCATGAGATTTGACCCCTTGACCATTCGGGTAGAAAAGATAATCCCTTAGCCACTACACCATGGGTTTCAAACATTATAAAAGGTGGAAGCTTCAATTTTAAGGTTAATCTTTAATATTGCACAACCATTTTTAGATATTTCAAGAGAAAATTGAAGATATTTTTTGTAGGAATCCTTTGGAGACAAGTTCAAAGAGATTTCTAGAAACCATGTATGGATTATCAGCAAGCCAATATATCATTATGATGAATTTGTAATTATAAAAGGTGAATTTTCATCACAATAGATCAGTTTCAAAGCTTTTCCAAACCTAGAGATGTATCCTAAATTGGGTGAAAACTATTGACAAGTGGTTTACATTATTATTCCGCATTTCCTTCATTTTTTTCATCAGTTTATTATTGTTTTGGAAGTTAAAACCCAAATTTAATCATTTACAGGAAATTGAAACCACGTTATTAAGTATCCAAAAATTGGTAATTTGATAAGTAAAAATTTTCAAGATCAAATTGGGCTTCCTAATTTAGATTTAATATTGATTTCATTAAATTGATCCATTTTTTTACAAGATTTCATAAAATTGAGAACTACATTAATAAATATTTGAAAATGGAGAAAACAAAAAACTTTGTATAAACACCTCATTGTTATATCAAGTTTGGTCTTATATTTGGTTGCTAACACCTTTCTGCTTTATATTAGCTATTCTTCCATTGTTTGATTACAATTTGGAAGTGGAAATTTCTTGGTTGCATAATTTCAAATATTGGCAAATATCTAAAGAGAGAAAGGCTTTAATATCTAAAAGAGATAAACTAACAAATTCAAGAGAAAAACTCTTAGTTGAGGAAAATGTGGATTCCCTTGGAGGACGAGAAGCAATATCTACAAGATAGACTGATGTCTCATGGAAAATTTCTCATGGGAATAGATGTGGAATTGTAACATGAGTTACAAGAAAATGAAGATATCGTAGCAAAATGTGATATTGGTGAAAAAGTGGAGGAGAAAGAAATATCTACAAGGAAACAACCCTCTACCATAGATGCACAAAACACTAAGGTATGCACTGTATGTAATTCACTATGTTCTTTTTCATCCTATCGAAATGTAAATCCTTATTTTTGTGAATTTGAGAAACATACTTGGGGTATAGAATCTAAGCTATTGAGCAAGATGGGTTTTAATGGAAAGCACCTTAGAATCAATAGACAAATAATATTTAATTCCATACAAGTTATAGGAAATACCTTGTAGATCCCATACAGGTTTTAATGGGGATATGGCATTAGTAAAAGAGATATTGGAGAACACTTTGAAATATATACAGAATAAAAACTTAGATCCTAAGCCACTAGATTGACAAAAACAACCCATACAAGGTAATGGCAAAAAATATTTTGTCAATAATAACAATAATATTGTTTATATGAAGAATGGGAAGGCCTCCCATAAGGATTATGAGAGTGAGTGCAAATTAAAATCAAGGAAGGAACATTCTTCTAATCATGGAAAAGTATCCAAAGAGGATGCAATACATCTCTAAAATGAGATGATAATTCTAAAAGTGGAGATAATTCATTTTCCCCTCATCATACTTACACAAGTCATAGTCCTAAAAGGTATGGATAACATAAATACTCCAAGGTTTAATTCGATTATGTGAATAATGGTCATGTAACACAAAATTTACGGTATAAATTTCCATGTACTTTTTGTGGATAAAATAACCATTGTGTGCCCATGTGCTAGAAGAGAAAATCCTTAGAAAGGAAGATTAATAAATACCACTTTCGAAAATAAGATGTGGAAAATGGAAAAAATTAATACACTCGTTGTAGAATGAGTGGACATTAGATTGAAAAACTTTGTAACCTCCATCCATAGCTTGATTTGAATGTTGGAAAGAAGAAACTGACACAAACACCAATAGTCCAAACCTATCAAGAAGAACATATATCCAATGAAGAACCCAGTAAAAAGGAGAAACCCAAAGAGGAGAATCCATCAAAATGGATCAGTAAGACATTACTTACCTTCATGGATAGTACATTCGTATAGCTAAAATTTATTTAGCATGCTTATTATTACAACTCCAGTTTTTTTTTTTTGGTTTCCATTAAGCATGAAGGAAACTAGCTCATTGTTTTGAATAAATATAGAGGTAGAATATAGATAAGCCATTAAGTTGAAAAGCATAATATGAGAAACTGATAAGCTATATCATTTTATTTTTCATTCTCACATGCATGTTAACATTAAAATTACCATGATTTCTTACCACTTGTAGACACAAAATCATGCACTTTAGACATTATTTAGTCCCAGTCTCATACTACTATTTACAGGGTATTTGAGTGAAGAAAGTACTATTTAACTCTCATCTTTTGGCCATCTTGATTTATTATATTTCGTCATTCCCAACCTCCACCACACATATTCCTAGTCTATTTCATCACTTTCACGTTATTTTAACCTTGACTAGGGTTCCCAAGCTAGTACTAGGGCACCCATGGGCACCCTGGTCCCACCATGGGTGCCCTGATCCTTCTTGAACTTTCCTACCACTTTTTGGGCTCTTTCTAGCTGCTTGAGGTCTTTATTTGTTTAGTGTTTGGCCATTTTGGGGTTAATTATGAAATAAGATCAAGATAACCCTATAAATATAAAGTTATGAGATCATAATGAGGGACCAAGCACTAGTCACTATTATCATCCACCTAGAGTTATATCCATCTATTGCATTGGAGATCATTTACATCCACATAGCTCCATCACAAGGCAAAAGTATAGGAAATTTGCATCACACACAACATAAGGGAAGGATTATGTTCTATTCCATGCACTATTTATTACATTTTTCTACACATATTTATCTCACTACATCACAAAGTACGACTGACACAAGAATAACCTAGGGAATGTTTCACACACACACATAGAACTACCTTTGGGTCTGGAATGTAGTAAAGCACTCAATTAGTAAGACCACCATTGTAGTAGTTGAGGTCATTCAGACACGATCATAAGAATTTTTATTTTTTATGGATTGATGTTTGTTTAGGGTTTTACAGGTCTTCTTTCATCTTAGATTAGCAGTGACACTTGGCGCAGTACAGAAAATTTGATGCAATAAATAGTGAGGGTTTTGAACCAACTTCCAAACCTATGAAGATCACTTCTGAAGATTTTTCATAGACCAAGGAACCCATTCTACAAACCAAAGCACCCATAGGATCCCTAATCCTTATCTAGGCACCCCAATTCAAATATTCAATCCAGATCCATCCTTTTTGGGGCTCCTCGATAGTCATTCCTACTTCTAGATTCTCCAGTCACCTCTACGACACAGTCCTATGAGCATATTCTATTCAGTTGAGTTCTTTCCTCTTCTCTCTTGCACATTAGGGTTAGAAATTCCTTTTTTATAGTTATTTGGGTCATCTTTACATTTATTTACAACATCTATTTACTTTATTTATAGTTTTTTATAGCTTACATTAAAAAGTACATATTCTACATTTTTAGTTAATCATTTTTTGAACCCGACATTTCAACATTTCCTTCATTCACACTTTTAGTTTCTTCATTAATTGCTTGTCATCCTTGGGTCTGGTCATCATGAGTATATCAATCAATGATTATTTACTTGAAAATCCTTATTTATTACATAGAGTCCAACATATTTTTGCTATTACT
Source organism: Taxus chinensis (assembly GCA_019776745.2). NCBI lineage: Eukaryota > Viridiplantae > Streptophyta > Pinopsida > Cupressales > Taxaceae > Taxus > Taxus chinensis. The sequence continues at coordinate 230,424,601 of CM034154.1, forward strand.
CACATTCATGCTGACATGCATCCAAACTCGGTTTATCAAACATTTTTTTATGCATTCTCTTCACACATAGTGTTCAAGTCTAATCTTCCCATTGATGTTCATACTTTTGATAATTATTTGCCTCTCCATATCATATGTTGTATTCATAATGTAGGTGTTAAATGAACTTTAATTGATAATGGGTATGAACTCAACTTGTGTATTATGTCATACCTTGAAGCTTTAGGTCTTTATGCTCATGATGTTAGTCCATCTTCTAGTTTTCTTCATGATTATGATGGTTTTATCCACCCATGTCTTGGTCATGTTACACTACCTATTACACTTGGTCCAAAAAGTATTCACAATGTGTTTTTCATCATTTATTTTTCAGTCTCCTATAATTTTTTACTAGGTAGGCCCTAGCTTCATGTCATGCAAGTTGTCACCTTTACTATACATATTTAAGCCAAATTATTACACGAAGACATTGAATACACTATTTTTCGTGAGCATGACCCCTTCAAGTATTGTGATAGGGATCCTAATAACAAACTTCCTGTTGATTATGGAGCTAAATTACTCATGTTTTAGCATGCAAATAGAACTTGCTAGAAGTTAACAGTAACTAGCATCGGTTAGAGTGTGACTAGCATCGATCAAAGCAAGTTAGAACTAGCGACAGTTGGGTAGAACCAGCATTGGTTACCTATGTAATGAGTTTTTAATTAACTCTCAGGATTTATTTCTATTTTGAGCATTAGAATAGATTTAATGAATGTAATTACATGGATAAGTTCCCTACAATCTTAAATGACTATTTAAAGCATAAATCTAGGGTTTAGAAGGGAGGGATCATGATTACAAGATAATTATGTGAGAGATAATTCTTGGTGTAGAATCAAAAAGCTTAAAGGAAGAAAGTACTGAACATCTGAGAAGTGTAGAAGATTGTAAATCTTCATTGTATATCTTATCAAATCTTTGGATAATAGAATGGCTTGTTTCTTGGTGGATGTAGCCCACACTGGGTAAACCATGTTAAATCTGGTGTTGATTTATGTCTCTTGTTTTTTATAATTCTTCTGGTAGAATATTTGCTTTTATTTGCATGTATGCTTAGATCTAATATATTGTCTTTACAACTGATGTGCTAACCCCAACAACTAGTATCAGAGCTTTGTTTGAGGGTTTTGTGTGTTGAAATATTTACTCACAGAGAGTTTTTCTGATTGAGTGGGAGCTACAGCAATGAAAAAAGATAATAAATAGAAGGTAGAGAAGTTTTACGGATGAAATTATCAATTATGGAAGATGCATATTGAGGATTATCTGTATCAGAAAGATTTGTACTTACCGTTGGATGAGAAGTCTAGACCTACGAAGATGACTAATGAAGAATGGAAGATTCTTGATAGAAAGGATTTAGGATCTATAAGTTTGAGCTTGGTAGCATCCGTGGCTTCCAATATTACAGAAGTGGCTTCTACGGTAGACTTAATGAATTCTCTTGCTAATTTATATGAAAAACCTAGTGCTTCAAATAAAATTTATTTGATGAAAAAACTTTTTAATTCTAATATGCATGAAGGTGAATCTACCTCTAGTCATTTGAATGATTTTTGATCTATTGTAAATCAGTTAAAATCAGTTTCAATACCATTTGATGATGAAGTAAAAGAACTTTTATTCTTATGTTCTTTTCCTGATAGTTGGGACAACTTAGTAATGGTTGTTAGTAATATAACATCTGCTAATAATATTTTGAAGTTTGATGATGTGGTTAGTATAATCTTGAATGAAGAAATTCGTAGGAAAAGTACAGAGGAAACATCATCTGGAAATGCTTTGAATGTAGAAAGTAGGGGCAGGTATAAGGAGAGATCCAAGAGTAAGAGTAATGGGAAATCAAAGTCAAGGGATGGTAGATCTAAATCCAAAAGTAAGGGAATTACTTGTTGGAAGTGTGGAAAGAAAGGAAGGTAAAGAAAGATTTTTGGTCAAAGAATAAAGAGAACCAACAACCAGACAAAGGTAAAGAGGAAAATCTTGCTACATTAGAGGTAATGCAAGACGCTCTTATTCTTTCTTTAGATAGTAGAATTGAATCATGGGTTTTAGATTCAGGAGCTTCTTTCCATGCAACCCCTAATAAGGGTTATTTCAGAAATTATGTCTAGGGCAATTTTGGGCATGTCTATTTGGGTGATGATGAACCTTGCAGTATTACTGGTAAAGGGGAAGTTCACCTAAAATTTTAGAATGGAATTACATGGGTATTGAAAGATGTGAGGCATGTGCCAAGCCTCAGGAGGAATTTTATTTCTACAGGGTAACTGGGTGAATCTGGTTACATTGTTACTTTTACAGGAGACTCTTGGAAAGTCACCAAGGGTGCTTTTGTTGTGGCAAGAGGTAAGAAGGTAGGAACGTTATATTTATATACCTGTATTACTAATTCCTTTTCTGCATTATCTACTTCAGATTTAGATGCATGCATCTGGCATAATTGGTTGGGTCATATGAGTTAAAAAGGAATGTAGATCTTAAAGGCTAAGGGTAAGTTATCAGATTTGAAATATTTAGATCTTTATTTTTGTGAGCATTATATCTTTGGAAAGCAAAAGAGAGTGAGATTTCTCAAAGTTAGGGCAACTAAGTAGGAGCAGAAATTGGAGCTTATACACTCAGATGTGTGGGGACCAGCTCAGGTAGCTTCTCATGGTGGATCCCAGTATTATGTTACTTTCATTGATGATACTACAAGAAAGGTATGGGTTTATTGTATTAAACATAAATCTGATGTTTTTGAAACTTTTAAAATATGGAAAGCCCTTGTTGAGAATGAATCAAATTCTAAGTTAAAGTGTCATAGATCTAACAATGGTGGTGAATATTGTAGCAAGGCTTTCAATGATTATTTTTCAGTGAATGGGATACGTAGAGAAATAATGGTTCCAAGAACACCATAGGAGAATGGTTTTGCAAAGAGAATGAACAGGACAATTATGGAACATGATAGAAGTATGAAGATACATTTTGGATTGTCCTTGCAGTTTTGGGCAGAAGAAGTTGATACATCAGTTTATTTGATTAACCATGGCCCTTCAAGTTCACTAGATGGAGGAATACCAAAGGAAGCATGGACCGGAAAAGAGGTAGATCTTTCTTTTCTTAAATTTTTTGGTTTAGAAGCTTTTGTGCATGTTGATAGAGAAAATAGAAAAAAGTTGGATGCGAAATCCAAGAGGTGCATTTTCATTGGTTATGGATCTGGTGATTTCAGTTTTTATTTTTTGGATTTAGAGAATTCTAAAATTGTTAGGAGTTGTGATGTTGAATGGAATGAAAAGAGAATGTACAGGGATCAAATTTTGGTACCCAAGGATGAGAAAATTGAGAAGTTTATTGATGAAAATGAACTCTCGGGTTTCAAAGAAACACCTTTAGAAATACACAGTAATCGTGGTCAGGTAGGCCCTGACTGGCATTGGTTAGATGAACCACCAACGGTTACGAAGGATCATAACCGGCATCAGTTAGATGAACCGACGTCGGTTAGAGGTGATCGGTGTCAGTCACTATTAGAAGTTGATACTAATGTACAAAAAGGCCAAATTGAACATCTTGTACCCCAAACTCCTATGAGAAGGTCATAAAGGGTAAGTAAACTTCCAGAAATATTTTCACCTTCCCTATTTTATCTATTATTGACTGATAGTGGTGAACCAGAAAACTTTGAAGAAGCAATGCATGATAAAACTCACATTTAGTGGGAGCATGGCATGGATGAGGAGATAAACTCTTTGGAACAAACCAGACTTGGGATTTGGTTAAATTTCCAGTAGGAAAGAGAACATTGCAGAACAAGTGGTTTTACATAATTAAGGAAGAAGAGGGTGGACAGAAAAGGTACAAGGAAAGGCTTGTAGTAAATGGATTTACACAAAAGGTAGGTATTGACTTTGGTGAAATATTTTCTCCTATTGTTAAGATGACTTCTATTCATACTGTATTGAGTTTAGTTGCAGTAGAATATTTGCATTTAGAGAAACTAGATGTGAAGATGACTTTCCTTCATGGTGATTTAGATGAAGATATTTATATGCAGCAGTCATTTGGGTATGAAGTCAAGGGTAAGGAGAAATTAGTGTGCAGGTTGAAAAAGAGCTTATATGGGCTCAAGCAAGCTCCAAGGCAATGGTACATGAGGTTTGATAGTTCTATGCATGAGCATGGTTACTTGAGATGTGAATTTGACTATTGTTCTTATTTCAAGAAGCTTGAAAATGGGAGCTATATTATTTTATTATTGTATGTGGATGATATGCTTAATGCAGGATCTAGTATGTAGGACATTGGTGAGCTTAAGAGAAAGCTAGCTCACGCGTTTGCAATGAAGGATTTGGGAGCTGCAAAAAGAATTCTTTGCATGTAAATACATAGAGAGGAAAAATAAGAAATTGTATTTGTCTCAGGAGGATTATATCTAGAAGGTGTTAGAAAGGTTCAATATGTAGAATGTAAAACCTATTAGCACACCTATGGTTGGACACTTCAAATTGAGTAAAGATCAGTGTCCTTCTTCACAAGAGGAGGTCAAATACATGACATGAGTGTCATATGCTTCAACAGTTGGAAGTCTCATGTATGCTATGGTTTGTACAAGACCAAAAATTACACAGGCAGTAGGAGTTGTGAGTAGATATATGGCTAATCCAGGTAAAGAACATTGGAAAGTAGTTGAATGGATACTTAGGCATTTGAAAGGGACATCTAGCATGCAGTTATGCTATAGAGGTTCAGATATTTCATTGCGTGGATATGTTGATTCGGATATGACTGGAGATCTAGATGGTAGGAGGAGCACTACTGGATATATTTTCACAGTAGGTGGAACGACAGTTAGCTATATTTTGAGATTACAGAAGGTTGTGGCTTTGTCTACTATAGAGGTAGAGTATGTTGTAGCTACAGAGGCTAGCAAGGAGATCATATGGATGAGTAGGTTCATAGAGGAGTTAGGAAAGTAGAAAAGTAATTGTAAACTGTTCAGTGATAGTCAGAGTGCAATTCATTTGTCAAAGAAATCAATGTTTCATTCAAGAACGAAACACATTCAGTTGAGGTATCACTTCATGCGACAAGTATTGGAGGATGGATAGTTGAATCTGGAAAAGATTCATACAAGCAAGAACCCTATGGATATACTAACGAAGCCATTAGCAAAGGAGAAGTTGGAGCTACACTCCACTTCTATTTGTCTTCAAGTTTGAGGCTCGAGGAGGAAGAAACAAAGCTAACGATGATCCAAGAATGGAACTGTACAGGTATAGTGTGCAGTAATTAATATCCAAGTGGGATATTGTTAAGTATGGAGCTAAATTACTCATGTTTTAGCATGAAATTAGAACTTTCTAGAAGTTGACAGTAACCAACATCGGTTAGAGTGTGACTGGCATCAATCAGGGCAAGTTGGAACTGGCGACGGTTGGGTAGAATCGGCATCAGTTACTTGTGCGACGAGTTTTTAATTAACTCTTAGGATTTATTTCTATTTTGAGCATTGTAATAGATTTAATGAATGTAATTGCATGGATAATTTCCCTAAAGTCTTAAATGACTATTTAAAGCATAAAGCTAGGGTTTAGAAGAGAGCGATTTATCATAATTACAAGATAATTATGTGAGAGAGAATTCTTGTTGTAGAATCAAAAAGCTTGAAGGAAAAAAGTACTGAACATCTGAGAAGTGTAGAAGACTATAAATCTTCATTGTATATCTTGTCAAGGCTTTGGATAATAGATTGGCTTGTTTCTTGGTGGATGTAGCCCACACTAGGTGAACCACCTTAAATCTGGTCTTGATTTATGTCTTTTTTTTGTATAATTCTTTTGGTAGAATATCCGATTTTATTTGCATGTATGCTTAGATCTAATATATTATCTGTACAACCGGTGTGCTAACCCCAACACTTCCTGTTCCATGCACTGATATTACAGACAAGCCCCAACCTATAAAATAACCACTTCACTTACTACAACTTAATGACACCATTTTTTTGATAGATGTAGTTTCTTCTATGCCACCTTCTACTAGTATAGCTATCATTCTATATCAGGGGCATGTCCAAGCCATGGGTGTCACTCTATCACACGCATCTTCATCTGTATTATCGACATCAGCATGAATGCCATTTATTTTTACACTTTTCATGAATAATTCATACTGGGAACATATTCTATTTGATCCTACATACAATGACACTATATGTACACATGATGGTTTAGCTTACTTAGGATTTGATTTTGAGGACCTCTATCCTACACCATATTCTTCTCAAATTTATTATGGATATGTTATCATCACTATCACTCATGGTTTTCATATCTTTCACCTCACAATATTTCTCGTGCGTACTCCTCAATCTTCAACACTTATATTAGGGAAATCATGGCGCTATTATATTAGGGGTATTCCAGATCTTGATCATATAGATATTTCATTTCATGTTCCCTTTGGACATGTTTTCATTTACAATATCTCTTTCCTAGGATACACTCAAAATATCACTCAATGGTATGCACACAGTTGTCCACTTCCTCCATTCACTGATGAGGAGTATACAATGGGCATGTATAACTTACACCTTAATGGATAATTAAGTGACCAAAAATAAAATATTTCTTATCAAGTCACTAATTCTTATCCATTCAATTATGATCTTGAGAGTGATGATCTCTTATATGACATTACATTTATGTCATAAAGTAGCACCCTGAGATATGGAAATGACATATCCCTACTTTTGACTAACATGGGACTTGTGAACTTGAGATGGACCTCTAGAGAAGGTTGGTTCCTCTACCTGATTCTATGCTACAACTACTCCTAAATGCAAGATAACACCTAAATAAGCCTATCCTAACCATTCCAAGGAGACACTGAGAGAGAGAGAGAGAGAGAGAGAGAGAGATAGGACATGAAAGAAGGGAAATCCTACACTAGGGGTGGTGATAACACTAATAAAAGAGGATTTTGGACTATCCACATGCATGAAAATGAAGTAAAATGAGTGTATAGAGGATGGACAAGCATCACAGACCACTACTGCTTTCAACACCACATTAACATAAACACAATATATTCTAAAACCCTATAATGAAACCATTAAAATTCACAAAAATCCTATATAATAATGAGAGCCAAGAAAGAACAATCAAAACCATGTAAGGATAGAGAGAGTTATCACAAAACATTAATTTTTATTGCTTAAGAATATCCATGTACATCATTTAGTAGGATGAAGGCATGAGGCCCATTACGGTACTTAGGAGAGAAAGATTGAAAACTCTACAACTACCTTGCAAGAAGAATAGAAGAGAGAAATATACAAGAAAATGTCCAACCTTTGTAAAAAATTACCATCTTTTACATTTTATAGGAATAATTAGAGAGAGAAGGATAAATTCAGATTTCTAGGTCTTAAATCACCCACAAGGGGCACCATGCCTACTTGCATCACATTCTGGGAATCCTTCTTAATGCCCATACCCCCTAAACTCTTCTCTATGGGAGAAGGATGCATGCCCATATTTCATTTATTATTCCTTCACCTACTTGGACCGTGTTCCCAAATAGGAGATTTTATGTAATTTTGGGGCATAAAATCCTCTCAAATTCCATTTTTGATTATTTCATCTTGTACACCTCTTAATTTACATTCCATTTACTATAATTTTATGAGAATTTGATAAGTACAATGCAAGTTATGTCAATTTTAGTGGAAGGTTATCTTTATCCATTTTTTCCCCTGTGTATTACATTTTAGTGAGTAGCTCGCCAGCTAGCTCGATGAGTTGGTTGGTGAGCTCCTTGTTGCATTCTCTACGAGCTCTAAAAATGGCTCACTTTAGTGAGCTTCTCCTTATTTCTCTACATCCCATGTTGTATGATCTACACCAACACTGTCATTATTCTCACTAAGTGCCTCGGCCTTGCATTAAACAACGAGTCCCCCACATTTTCACTGAGCACCTCAGGCTAACCACCATGTTCCCCTAAGTCCCACATTGAACCCACTTCCATATCTCCAAAATGGTGAGCCGATTTGATCAGAATTTTGAGTCTAATTTACATCCCACTGATATGGTGAGCATCTTTCCCACCTCTGAAATGTCGATGCCACAAAGCTCAAAATCCAAGGAAAATGAAGTCTGAAATTCAGACTTCAGATTTTAGAATTTTGGCTTGCAATTTACCCTAACTCTCCAATTGTCTCCAAAAACCTGAAACCAATAATTCTGAGATGATCCTCCAAAGTCCCTAGGCTCCTGAACCCCAAGCCGATTGGATATAGGTCTTCGGGGTTTTCCAAAAAATTTCTCTGACTCACTTGGGTAAGTCTCTGAATTCATTTTTCTCTAAAGTCCAAAATAATAAACTTCGGAACCCTAAAGCACCTTGACATCTATCGATCCTAGATATGAAGACTGAGCCCCTCACTAAAATTTCCCAAAATTTCCTCCTCATCACACAGCTCGACCCCGCACTTCATCCTCTATGCCTCATAATCCTAATCCAGCCGCCTATGATCTGTCACGCCTTCTCAGCTCGCCATGTGAGTTCATCGAGCTACCTCCAAATGACTCTCCTCAGCAACTACTTTGATGTGTTCCTCTGCACCGTGATGAATTCCCAATCTATGTCTACACTATGACATCCCGATCTGCTCTGACCCATCTCCACTAAATGATTTGACCAAATCTACTACACTGACATGGCCCCTCCAACACATACCTTAGCTCCTGCATCGAGACACATTCAATGTCATTGATGCACTCAGTTCAACCCAAAGTTGGTGCTCTTATCTTTACACCCACATATCTAAACTGAGCTATATTTCCATCTCGTCGATCTCCTAGAGTGCATCTTGGTCAAGTTAGATGCATCATAACTAATTTGCAACTCCCCTGCAATACATAAATTTGACGAGAAGCTCGTCCCAAGCATCTTGGTGAGCTATGTTGGGGAGATCATTAGCCAGTGTTTCCATTATTGGGAAAAAAATTAAACGGTGCCTTGAATTTTTAGATTCCCCTAGAGATTTTCCTCAGAAGAAGAGGATCATGGAAGACATAATAAGGCACACCTAAAAATTAAGTTATCAAATTTTTGCCTTATTTTTTTGCACTTTAGGTTGGATGTGGGCCACTGAGGTCATATTTTTTCTCTCCAGGACAAGCCTTTGAACTTTGAAACCCATAAGAGGAAAAAATGTCCTGAATGATTCCAAACTTCCCGAAAACATTGTTGATGCTCCCAAAACATGAAATTCCATTGTGATACCCCATATTCCTTTATGGAGGCTCTATCTAATGTTCATGGGTCCAATTTACCCCCTGTTTTCCATTTTTTCGTTGGGGTAAAAAAATGGATAACAATTTTGGTGACTCGTGGGGACATCTGCCTGCTAGATGTAGTTGACCAGTAGCCTAAATGTATCCATTGGGAATTGAGTCACTTATTAATAGCCCTGAAATAATATAAACCTTGGAAATTTGACCAAGGGAATCTTCCTGAAGCACTATTGAACATGAAGTTCATCTGCCACTTACATTTTCCAATATTTTTAAGTAAAATCTTAAAATTTGCATGAGTGGAAATTTTCTTTTATTCTTAAAAATTTATTTCCTTCCTCATCCCTGTAAATTGACCTATTAGGGGTGAAAAATGAAGACCTGAACTTATCTCCAAACCTGATTTTTTACCAAGTCTAAAGCATGATTGACTAATGATTTTTTGGGCGATACTGAACACTGTAGAGCTTGGGACCACCTGCTGATTCGGGAAACACCTATGACTACTTGTTAAAACTGATTTCCCCCTTACTGAATGATTGTCAGAACATTATTGAAAGATGAGAGCTACCTACAAATTCATTATATGTTCAACTAAACCAGATCCAAGGATGATCAATGGTAATTTGAGGTGGATCTCTTCTACTCAAAACCTAGGATGACCTTGAATGAATTTGGGTATGGCTACTCCCTGATACTGACTTTCTGATTTTACAGAGACACTAGAATCCCAAACCAAGACTTTTCTAAAGGGGAAGAGGATACAAACACTAAAATCTATCCCTAAATATTATTTTAGTTTCTATGTATTTGAAACCTCTTGAGGATTGCAGTTGTTTCATGTAACTTTGAACTTTTTATTACAACATGCTTCCTCTTGAAAACATGGTGAACTATGTTGGAGCAACGATGAAGAAAAAAACCTATGTACAAAGAGAAAACTCAAACATGTCCTAAGTGGGACATGATGATACTACACATGAATTTCTTTTGTTGAAAGAAAACCTGCTCCTATCCTATACTAATTAGAGAAATGAAAAACTCAAATAAATCCTAACACTGGAAAGGAGAATTTGTTTCCTTTTCTCACAACTTTGGACCATGCAACTGATTTGGAAAAGAGCATGGTCATGTGCATGATTGAAAAACTTACATGAAATAATTTTCCACCCAATAAGCTAAGGTATTAAAAAACAAAGAAAATACCTCCTTAAGCTACTCATTAATTTGAATTTGGAGGCTTTGGTTTTGATCCTTGGTACTTTGAAGCTCATCCTCATGCTTAGAGGTAAGCATGACTTGTTTTGGCTTGTCCTTTGGCTCCAATGAAGTGAGGTACTTGATGGGGCAAAATCTAATCTACTAAATTTTCCCATTGCTCCGAATTTTAAGTCCAAGAATGGAGTCTCTTTGCAGACCTTCCTAGAAAATGTGACTCTTTTTAGGTTATTTTTGTTCTAGTTGTGTATTTACAAAAACATCATCCTCTTCCTTGATGATTGGTTTGGAATAGTTTTCATCATTATTTACTTTCTCTTCTTCAACATGAAACTCCCCTATAACGTGCAGCTCCTCAAGATTTATTACAGCATTTGAAGGGATCTTCAGTGAGTCATTGCGACTTGTTAAAGCTTACTCTTTAATTTGGAGTTCCTCTTTCTCCCCTTGAATACCAAATTGATCTGAAAATATGATTTCTTCATCCATCATGAAGTTTGAGAGATAAAAATCTTCTATCCACTTCTCATGTGGACTATAACGGAAAACAAGGTCTTCTTGGGCGTTCTTCTTCATCATGGGTTCATCATCCAAATCAAATTTTAAAAATGAAATAAATAAGCTCTCAATGATGTCTTATTCATTCAAAGTATCCAAATCTGATTTTTTCTCCTTAGTGTGCTCCTCTTCTTATGGATTTGGAGTTGTTTCTTTCTTCTTTTCTGATTTTGCAAGATGAGATAGACTAGAAACCTTTGAGAACATATTGCCAACCTGAACACTGCACTCGGAGAACACAAATGGTTGGACATATTCCTCTTGTGCTTTCTCTTATTCTACTACAACATTAGGTTCCATTAGTTGTTCTTAAAATCCAACCTTGTGTGAAGGCTTAACTAGTAGAGGGATTTTTTCAATTCCAAACCTTAAAGCCCAAATCTTTAAATATTTTATCATTTCTTATTTGTTGGGATCCTTTTCTTGTTGTTCCTCTTGAATTGTTTTCTGAGTTTCTTCCCAACATGGATTTGGGATTGCAACAGGAAGGGTGGGTTGGGATTAAACTAATTCCTTTGTTTCTTGAAGTGATGTAAGAGGTGTATCTTCTTGTTTTTGTGGAGGGGAAGGAATTTTAGAAAGCAAAAGGGCAGAAAATTTAAGATGAGATGGGAAGGTAGAAGATGGAGAAATTGATTCCACAATGGGGGCAGTAGATAATAAAGTAGGAAAATAAGATTTGGGCTGAAATGGCACTGGTTGAGGAATGGGGATAGGGTTATGAGATGATAGTGAAGGGTCTACCCATTTATAAGGTCTTCTATTACTAAGTTCATAAACCTGAATATCCTCAATCCATTTTGCAAGATGAGGTAGCATTTCAACCATGAAATCAAGATTTTGATGAGGGCTAAAATGTCTTGGCATTGGTCCAACCCATGAACAAGGTACCCTGAAGAAAAAATTGAATGCTTTCAACTTGGATGTAGCCTTGTTCTGCACCATACTTTCCTCTAGCTTCTAAATTTTTAGTTGCTACTCAACATCTCCAGGTGTTGGATAACCCCCAAAATATGTAAACCCTACTCTTGAAAATCTACATAGTTTGGTGAATAGCCACCTTGGCATGTATCTTTCTCATAAGAGTATGTACATTATTGATTTTCATTATAAAATGGTTCTAGAGGAGTTTTGAAATAACAAGGAGATGGATTTTACAAATTGGGAGGTTGGTTGACCTAGTATGGTTGATGCTACAAATGTGAATTCCATAGTGGAAATGAATTCATGATTTCAAAAATTCATGGAAGTAAGAAAATGAAAGCTATGGAAAGAAACAATGGATGGAAATGGGTGGAAGAAATGGTTGGAAACTTAGAGAATGGGTCATTTTGGACCAATGGATTCATCAATTGTGCTTTGCATGTGCCTCCAAAGGCTGAGATTTCATCAATAACACAACAACTTAATGAAATAAAATGAATACCAAAATACACACCTATGAAAAATATGAAATTTTTTTGTCCCACTAGGCATGCCAAAATTGTTATGTCAGAAAAGTAGCACCCTAGGATATGGTAATGACAGATCCCTAGTTTTGATTAACATGGGACCATCTCTCAAGTTGTGGGGCTTGCGAACTTGAGATGGCCCTATAGAAAAGGTCACTTCCTCTACCTAATCCTATGCTAAAACTACTCCTAAATGAAATAGAACACCTAACTAAGCTTATCATAACCATTCCAAGGAGACAAGGAGAGATATTTCATGAAAGAAGGGAAATCATACACTAGGGATTGTGATAGAACCAAGAAAATGGGGTGTTGGGCTTTCCACATGCATGAAAATGGAGGAAAATGAGTGTAAAGATGATGGACAAGCATCAAATACCATTGATTCATTCAACACCACATTCAAATAAACACAAAATATTCTAAAAACATGTAATGAAACCATTAAAATGCACAAAAAATTTGTATAATAATGAGAGGAAAGAAAGAACAATCAAAACCATGTAAGGATAGAGAGAGTTATCACAAAAAATTAATTTTTATTGCTCAAGAATATGCATAGTACATCATTTAGTAGGATGAAGGCATGATGCACATTATAATACTTAGGAGAGAAGGCTTGAAAAATCTACAACTACCCTACAAGAAGAATAGAATAGAGAAAAATACAGGAAAATGTCCAACCTTTGTAAAAAATGCCCTTTTACAGTTTATAGGAAGAATTGGAGAGAAAGGGAGAAATTCATATTTCTAGGTCTTAAATTACCCATGAGAGGCACTATGCCTACATGAATCACATTATTAGAACCTTTTCTAGTTATTATTCCCCTTGAACTCTTCCTTGTGGGAGAAGGATGTGTGCCCATACTTCATTTATTACTCATTCACCTACCTGGGCACTTTTCATAACTGGGAGATTTTTTGCAATTTTTGTTAACCAAATCCTCCCAAATTCCATTTTTGATGATTTCATCTTGTAGGCCTCTAAATCTCAATTCCATTGACTATAATATTATGATAATATGATAAGTATAGTGCAAGATATGTCGATTTTAGTGGAAGGTTCTCTTTATTCATTCTACCCCATGTGTATTGTATTTTGGTGAGTAGCTCGCCAGTCAGCTCATAAATCTAGTTGGTGAGCTCCTTGTTGTATTCTCTACTAGCTCTACAAATGGCTCACTTTGGTGAGCTCCTCATTATTTCTCTACATCCCATGTTGCATGATTTCCACTGACCCCTTCATTATTCCTGTTGAGTGCCTTAGCCTTGCATTGAATGGTGAGTCCCCTACATTTCCACCCAGTGCCTCATGTTGACCGTCACATTCCCCAGACTCATGCATTGACCCCACTACCATATCTATGAAATGGAAATCCAAGTTGATCAAACTTTGGAGATTTATTTACATCTCACCGATATGGCAAGCATCTCGCCCACCTCCAAAATGATAATGTTGTAAAGCTCAAAATATGTGGAACCTGAAGTCCAGAATTCAGACTTCGGAGTTCATATTTATGGCTCACCTATTTCCCAAACTCACCAAAAAAACTAAAAGAAAAAATTCTGATGTGATTCTCTGAAGTATCTCACCTCAAGAAACCTAAGCCTATCAGATATAAGACTTCAAGGTTTTCCAACATTTTCCCCCAACTCACTCGAGCAAGTCTCCGAATTGATTTTTCTCTGAAGTCTGAAATATTGGACTTCGAAACCCTGGAGCACCACAAAATCTACCAATCCTAGCTTAGCAGACTGATCCCCTTACCGAGCTTACCCATAATCACCTCTTCATCATATAGCTCAGCCCCAAACTTCATCCTTTGCATCATGCAATCCCGATCCACCTGCTTGCGATATCCATGCCCCGTCTCGTTGAGTAGCTAAACAAGCCCTCTAGACCACTGCCCCACCACTTTCCTTTTCTATGGGATTGATCGCAAGCTACTTCCACCCTACATGTAGAAATTGGGTTTCTCTTCTCCTATCGAACTTCATACCTTCTCCCTTGACCCAACGTGAACTCACCCCGCATCGAGCCACCTCTGTTCACTACAGGCTCAGCCCTGAAGTCACCACCTTAGACATACACCCACATAACTTGACAAGCTATGCCACTAATTTGGATCCCCTAATACACCCTGATCCACTATCTCATATGCACTACTTGGGAACTCATCTCTTCTTACATTCACGTTAGCTTATCGAGCTACTCAACGAGTTGTTTTTAGCTTGATGCAATTTTGGGAAAAAATTTAAATGATTTTTTAGATTTTTTCCAAATTTTCTAAGGAGAAGAGGATCACAAGACACAAGGGGACACTTAAAATTTATTTTTTCAATTTTTTTCTTCAATTGCTCATTTTGGCTGGATGTGGGCCCCAAGGGCCTGTTTTATCTCTCCAGGACAAGCCTTTGAACTATAAAACCCAAAAGAGGAAAAAATGTTCTAAATAATTCCAAACTTCCTGAAAATACTACAGATGCTCCCAAAACTTGAAAATTTCCTATGATGCCCTAGATTCTTTCATGGAGGCCCTATCTAATTTCTAGGTCCAATTGTCCCCCGTTGTCCATTTTTTATGAGGGTAAAAATAGATAACAACTACATGATAGCCTCTTTCATCACGCATGCATTGGGGGGATATTATTTACATCCCCCTCTCTCATCATCATATCATCATAGGCACATTTCTTATCTTTGCAATATCATTCATTCACATCCTTACATAGTGTTACATCATACTCCTAGAATTTACACATACCTCCTCTTAGCATCGTTATTCATACCTCTCATTGTCATACGTTATCATCATCACATACATATAATGACAAACCTTGGTTCTTCACTATTATTGGTTAGTTCATTTCACTCATTTACACTTTGGGGGCATAGCACCTAATACACTCCCCCCCACTCATCATAGCATCTACGCATCTATCATTTTCACATTTTAATACATCAATCCACTAGCATACACATATTCATTCATGATTTAATGATGTCATTACCTGATGACACACTCTTGTGCTTCAGTTCACACTGGAATATTGAGGTCTTACCCCACATGAACCCTACACACTACATTATAGGACTTACAAACTACATCTACTCACATATTAAGTGTCATGCACCATACATTCTATATTTCATCTACAACATTTACACATTTGCACATTTATACATCATACATCATACTAGTCTTCATTATACATACTTGCATCTAGCATTCCATAGTACTCATCATACATATTACTTTTATTTTACACCTTAGATCACATATTATACAACATACATTACACATTCTACTCATCACATGGTCGTATTTCATCATTACATATACTACATTATTTTCTACATGCTACACTCACAACCCTATGATTTACTTTAGTTACTCGGTCCATACTCAACTATTGAGGGTTTACAAATCAAAAAGACCTTACATTCATCATGCCTTTATCATTCAACCTCTCATCATTTGAATTCATTAGGCTAGTGGCATATTATTTAGGCTAAATTGTCACATATTCTATAATCTGGTAGTGGTATACACTTTAGGTTACATCACCACACCCTATTATTCATCGTATAGTGATATACACTTAGGATAAATCATCACTTATATGTTTTATCTGGTCATTATATATGCTTTGGATATAGGGTTCATACACACATCATCGCTAGGTCACATCTCATCACCACACCTACATATTCATCACAGTGTGTTAGACATAACACATACTTCAACCATTTCCCAATGACACACTCTCGTTTACGGTTCATTCTTGACTACTGAGGGGGAAAAAAATGAAACTCCTTACATACATTTCCATTCACTCAAGGGTAACATCACTCCTATCACTCTATCTTACATTCCATTCCATCCATCCACAAAATACTGCATATTATGGTTTCTTTTGTTCTTGCTTACTTTTGCTTGTTCAGGGTCACTTTATTACATATGCTAGTTGGATTACTTATATGTCATTTATCTATATCATCCCCACATGCACATTCATGTCTTTGTCTAGTTTATATTGTAGATACAGGTCTCTTACACATAGTATGGATGCTCACCTTCTACCCTTCCTACACTGGTCACTGAGGGCATCCACATTCATCTCTTCTAGGTGTTATTGTTTCATTTTTTACTTAGCACTTTACATTCCTTTGCATTCCTTGCTTATACACACTTTTAAAAAACTGGTTATCTTTCTAACAAGTTAATGGGTGCTTCATGTGCAGCATTTGTTATCCAAGGATATTTTCTTCCATACTTGTTTGTTACATTATTTGTTATTGTTTGCTCTTGTCTACAGGATTTACAATATATTTAGTGTCCACACTTGTTTGATTTTTGTGGCCATGATGGCATTACATGTCGTGCAACATTGTGAGTGATGTCCCATGTTTGCAACCCACTTTGTGTGGATTATATTTGTCTTCTTGCATGTTTATCCCTTTTTTGGTAGCTTATATATTGTTTGTGTAGATTACACATTACTTTATACATGTATACTTATTATTACTAACACTTTTCTTTGGCTAGCCTCTTGTTTGTGCATGCCTTGGTTTCTACCAAGTGCATTCCCTTCCCCTGTAGGGTAGATTTATAGAGTTCATGTGGTTGATCCTCTTTTGGGGCCACATTCTCTTATCAGTGACATCGCATGTGTCCCCAAAGCAGGGGTGTCATTTGGGGTTTTTACAGTCTACATAGTGTGTTTACATCGGTTTAGTTCAGTGTACGTTCCTCCCTTGGAATTATGGGTTACATACAGCAAGTGATTTTAGATTAGTCTACAAACTCCATACACAGTGGCTTTTACAAGACACGGTAGTCCTAAGCATTCAGGGAAGTGGTTACTAGTTGGAGGATACAATAGAATTCCTCCTAATACTTCTTTTACCACCGATGTCGTATCACCCAAAAAACTAGGATGGTACAAAGATCTCTTCACACACATTCAGGGAAGCAGTTAAAGGTTAGAGGAGACAAAGCAATTCCTCCCTATAATTATTTGAACTAAGGTGTTGGATCACCTTAAAAAAACCTCGCAATACAGGATATCCTTCTACACTCTCTTTCTTTACATGGATCAAGTGCACATGTTCCATTTACACTTTTCATTTTGTGTACTTTACTTTTACATGTGTCTTTTACATTGAATTTTTACACACACACACACACACACACACACACACACATTTAACTACTTGATCATTTTCTCCTTGCATGTCTAGCAATATGAGAAACAAGCAGTCAAATGGGGGCAAAAAAATAACAACAACAAACAAGGCATCAACAACAACACTTCATGGAGGTAAACCTCACATACTAATCATGTAGGTACATCACATCAGCAGCAACACCCACATTTCCAACCTAGGTTCACTCTCATCACTTTTTTGCATATTTTATCTTTATTTTCCACGCTCCATCATCTTTTTAGTATTCCATGCTTTTTCTAGTTCTTCAGCATGCCTTCTTCATCACTCTACATCAGAATTAGGTATGCATATCTATCTACTTTATGTTACTAAGCTTTCCACTCACCAACAAAAAGTGGGGGCAAATTTAGACAAAAAATCATGCACTTTAGACATTATTTAGTCCTAGTCTCATACTACTATTTAGAGGGTTTTTGAGTGAAGAAAGTACTTATTAACCACAGTCTTTTGGCCATTTTTCTTTATTTTATGTCATCATTCCTAACCTCCACCACAAATATGCCCAATCTATTTCATCACTTTGACGTTATTTAGCCTTGACTAGGGCATCCAAGCTAGTATTGGGGTGCCCATGGGAGCCCTAGTCCCACCATGGGCGACCCAATCCTTCTTGAACTTTCCCACAACTTTTTGGGCTCTTTCTAGTCATTTGAGGTCTTTATATTTTTGGTGGTCAACCATTTCAGGATTAATTACAAAATTAGATCAAGATAACCTTATAAATATAAAGTTATGAGACCATAATGAAGGACTAAGCACTAGTCACTACTATCATCCACCTACAGTTTCAACCATCTATTGCATTAGAGATCATTTGCATCCACATAACTCCATCACAAGGTACAAGGATAGGACATCTGCATCACACATAGAATAGGGGATGATTCTATTCTATTCCATGCACCAACTATTACATTTTTCTACACATATTTATCTTGTTACATCACAAAGTGTGACTGGAAAAAGAGCAACCTAGGGAAAGTTTCACACACACACACACACAAACAAAGAACTACATTTGGGTCTGGAATGTAGTATAGTGCTTAGTTATTAAGACCACCATTATTGTAGCTAGGGTCAGTCCAACCCTATCATATGAATTTTAGTTTTTAGGGATTGATGTTTGTTTATGTTTTTACAAGTCTTTCTTTCTTCTTGGATTAACAGTGACACCTATCATAGTACAGAGAATTTTATGTGACACATAGCAAGGGTTTTGGACCATCTGTCAAACCTGTGAAGATTAGTTTTAGATTTTTTACACAGATCAGGGTACCCATTCTACATATTAGAGTGCCCATAGGCACCCCAATCCTTCTATAGGCACCCCAGTCTAAAGTTTCAATCCAGGTCCATCATTTTTGGGGCTCCTAAATAGTCATTCCTGATTCTAAATTCTCTAGTCACCTCTGTAACATAGTCCCGTAAGAATCTTCTATTTATCTGATTTATTTACTCTTCTCTCTTCAACATTAGGGTTAGAATTTCCTTTTTCATAGTTGTCTGGGTCATCTTTAAATTTATTTACAACATCTATTTACTTTATTTACAGTTTTTCATAACTTAGATTAACTAGTACCTATACTACATTTTTATGTAATCACCATTTATTGCAAAAATTAACAAAATAGGTAAAGATTTTTTCCAAATCAATGTTTGAGGTATAATGAGCACTATTGTTTAATGAATGTACATAAGCATTCTTTTCCTTCCATTTGTAAAATTTTTTTTTAATACCTGTGATACTTGTATGCCTGTTTTTAAGACCCGTGTTCAAGCAATGTTTATAAAACGAAAAGTATCCAAATCCATATATGTTGAATTTATTTTAAGACCCCAAGAAGGGAAAATGGTAGGAGTGTATTTCAATGAAAGAGAGAGAATACTAATATGCACTTATAAAATAATTGATTGTTATTGAAATGTATTTTTTTTTCCTTTTTTGATAATATTGTACATCAAGGAGACTATAAAAATCATCTCTTTTATATAAAAACTACATTTTGGCCTATAAGTAGTGCAGAGGCTAAGAGAATCTACCATAAAAATACAAGGACACCGTGAGTGTAAGAAGGTCATTTGGTAGAGATAGGATGGAGTTTTGAAGCCTCTTTATCACCTGGGTTTATAGGTTCTTGTTTGGAAAATTTAATCTATGAGAATTAATAAAACAAAGTACATCAGTAAATTTTGGTACATTTTGAGATATATCCCCATGTTGGGAGGGATATCCTTGTACAAAGAGAAAATCACCAATGATCATGAACCAAGGTGAGAAGTAAAATTTCCTTTTGTTGATGTTTTACTCTTGAGTTATTGGATAAGATACAAGAAGATATTATTCTTGATGAAAGAAATTAGTGTTGGAACATAATTATTAAGTGGGTTGGCCACCCCTTAATTAAATGGATCCATCATTATTATATAGGTTAATATTTAATGATATGAAATATTTCTATTTCTATTATTAAATATGCTAACCTAGGTATATACTTTAGGTTAAATATTAAATATTATAAACTTGTGTGTATGTGTCAAACTTTTAGGTTAAAAAGGTGGGTTGGGAGACATACCCGATCACCTTGTATAAAAAGGACATTAAGGTCCTCATTTTATATGTTCATGAAAATATATCAAAGGTGAAAATTATTTACCCTTGTGATGAGGGTTGAAAGGATGAGGTGAAAGTTACTAGATGTAAGTTCGGTTCTCTAATAATAAAAGGTTATTTGAAGTTGTTTTACCCTATTGGGGTTTTCCACTATACATACTTTGTCACATGTGTATTTATCTTTGGTATGTATTTAATTGTTTCATTATGTAATGTTTACTTTATTATATGACATAATGTATTAATGTTTAAATGTTAATATGAATGTTGATTTGTTGATAAGAAAAGTGTTTCTTCTGAAAACTTGCATGTAAGCTTTAATGGAAATTGTCACAAATGTGGTCAATTTGGGCTTAAAAGGGAAGATTGAAAATCTAAGAGAATCATAAACAAGTTATGTCTTCTAAATATAATTTAAGGAAAAAGGATAGTTCTAGTGATGCTCCTAAAACTGTTCCATTAAATGTTGCCTTGTTATCTTCCTCTAGTTCTGAATGGATTCTAGATTGAGGTGCTTCAAACCATATGACTGGTATAACCAATTTAGTATTTGATAGTATAAAAATAAATGAACATGTATATATTGGTAATAATTCACTTTTATAAGTAATAGAAAAAGGAAAATAAAAAATTTTGAACGGTGTTTTGAATAATGGTTTACTATTCCAAAACTGAAAAAGGATATCTTATCATGTTCTCAACTGACTCATGATGGATTATCTATTCAAATTTTGAAGAACACTTGGTACATCAAGGATAGTGATGATAACATAAATGTTGAAGGAATTCAAAGAAATGGTCTATATATTTTGTGACGATTTCTCTTTTGCATCTTGTTTTATATATCAAATTTTTAATAATCAAAAGCTATGGAATGAAAGGTTAGGACATGTTAATTATCAAAAATTATATGAAATGTGTACATATAATCTAGTGAAAGGTTTACATGTATTGTCTTGTTCTTTTTAATTTCCTTCATTAAATGCTTCTTTATATATCCCTGACAAGAAAAGAAAGAAACTTGATATGAATTATTTTTTCTTGTGTTTGATATGGTATTAAGACTACATTTATAAGGACTTATGACCCTATAAAAAGGGAAGTAACTGAAAATTGTAATGTTATTATATTGGGAAAATGTTTTTGTTCATCTGTAAATTGTGATGATATTTCTAAATTTGTCAATTCTTCTAATGATGGTTTTGATTTTGTTAATGAAAATTTGGTAAATGGTCATGATGATGTTTCTTGTGTTGATAATATGGATGTTTCTTAATCTCCTATCTCCCTAGTTAAGAAAACAAAATGGGCTCAATCTGTGTTAGAAAGTTATAATCCTATTAACCTTAGGAATATGACCAAAAGCCATCATATGTACCATGCATTAATAACCTTGTATGAACCTGAGTCGTGAAGTGTTATAGGGTCTAGATGATTATACAAAGTAAAATATAATGTTGATAGTAGTATTGACAAACACAACACTAGACTTGTTGCTAGAGGTTTCAGTCAGAAACTTGGTATTGATTATGTTGAAACATTTTCTCTTGTAGTTAAGATGAATATTGTTAGGCCCTTATTTGTTATTGTTGCTCATTTTTTGGGTGGGAAATCCACCAAATGGATAAGGAAAATTCTTTTTTAAATTGTGATTTAAAATAATAATGTTACATTTTTCAACCTAAAGGATTTGAAGAAACTGGTAAAGAAAAATATGTTTGTAAGTTGATAAATCCTTTTCTGGTTTAAAGCAAGCTCCTAGAGCTTGGTATGTGAAAATTATTTCCTTATTTAAAACTCTTAGCTTTTATTAATTGTTCTTCTGACAATGATATATTCATTAAGAAAGAAGGCTCTCGTATTATCATTATATTTATATATGTTGATGATTTGCTTATGAATGGTGATAGTTCTTCTTTAATTCATAGGATTAAAGAGAAATTGAAATAGTAATTTTGAAATGAATGAGTTAGGTTTCTCACACCACGTTCTTTCTATGACTACATTTCATTCTATTGTTATTTTTCAAAACACAAGATGCAACCTATGTATTGAAAATTTTTATTATGGTTGATTGTAAACCATTTTTTACTTCAATGGAAGTTGGACTAAATTTTTATTCTAAAAATTGCATATGAAAAAGGTTGATCCTATTTTATATAGGTTGTTACTTGATAGTTTTATTTATCTAACTATAACTAGATCAGATATTTCCTATACAGTAGGAATTACTTCAAGGTTTGTGTAGGAACCTTTTTTTTTAGATCATTGGAATCTTGAAAAAATAATTTTTAGATATATTAATGGAACAATAAATTATGGGTTGCATTATACTAAGAACGAAAATGCTATCTTATATGTATTTTTTTATTCTAACCATACTGATGTTGTTTTATAAAATATATTGGATATGTGTTCAATTTTTTCGGTAGAGGAACCATTACTTGGAACAACAAATCCAATCAACAATCTCCATTTATTCTACTGAGGAAGAAGCAAAGAAGCCATGTGGCTGCAGTGGCTGGTGGTAGAGATACACATAGAAGCTAAAGGAATTATTCATCTTCTATATGGTATTCAGAGTTATATTACTCTTCATTAAGAATCCAGTTCACCATTAGAGGATGATGCACATTGAGATACATATACACTTCATCCATGAAAAGGAGCTAAATGATGAGATAAATCTCTCAAGTTCATGCCAACTGAAGAGCAGGTTGCTAACATATTCACAAAGTCCCCGAGTACTGTAAATATTTATCACTTTCATGGAAAATTGGATTGTCATATTTTCCATTGAGGGGGAGTGTGCATGAAAATTTCACCTCCTAACAAAACTTGGTATTTGTAATATTAAAAATGCAATTGTAAATACCTTCAGGCAAGTGTAAAAAGACTTTCGGTCATGTATACCTCCTCATCTTATTTTTTAGAGAGAAATGTAGAAAGCACTTAAATGTGGTCTTCAGTAAACTCTTTAGTTTTATTCAATTTATTGGTAAACATCCAATGCAAGCATATTGTTAACGAAGTCCATAGTTATAAAATGATCCTATATGCTTGGGTTCAATAACCTTTTATGAGAACTTATCAGAATATGTAAAACTCACAAATCATTCTTGGTCATTGATCATGGGATGATCTTTAGGATTCCAAATCCTTTTGTACCAAAAGGTAACTTGAGTATGATGAAGATGTTATAATTCCTTCACCCACTATGCTAGCCTAAAATCTTTATGGTATAAGGATTGTAAATCCTATAGTATACCACATGCAGGTAATCTATTGGTATATGTTACCCCACTTATAATTGAGGGGGAGTGTTGGAACATAATGATTAAGTGGGTTGGCCACCCCTTAATTAAATGGATCCATCACTATTATATAGGTTAATATTTAATAATATGAAATATTTCTATTTCTATTATTAAATATGCTGACCTAGGTATATACTTTAAGTTAAATATTTAATATCATGAAATGATTATATTTCTAATATTAAATATTATAAACATGTGTGTATGTGTCAACCTTTTAGGTTAAAAAGGTGGGTCGAGAGACATACCTGATCACCTTGTATAAAAAGGAAATTAAGGTCCTCATTTGATATGTTCATGAAAATATATCAAAGGTGAAAATTATTTACCCTTGTGATTAGGGTTGAAAGAATGTTGTTAAAGTTGTTGGATGTAAGTTTGGTTCTCTGATAATAAAAGGTTATTTGAAGTTATTTTTACCATATTGGGGTTTTCCACTATACATATTGTGTCACATGTGTATTTATATTTGGTATGTATTTACTTGTTTCATTATGTAATGTTTATTTTATTACTTGGCATAATATATTAATGTTTAAATGTTAATATGAATGTTGATTTTTTTATAAGAAAAGTGTTTCTTCTAAAAAATTACATGTAAGCTTTAATGGAAATTGTCACAAATGTGGTAAATTTGTGTATAAAAAGGAGGATTGAAAATCTAAGAGAATCAAAAATAGGTTATGTCTTCTAAATATAATTCAAGGAAAAAGGATAGTTCTAGTGATGCTCCTAAAACTGTTCCATTAAATGTTGCCTTGTTATCTTCCTCTAGTTCTGAATGGATTCTAGATTGAGGTGCTTCAAATCATATGACTGGTATTTCCAATTTAGTATTTAATAGTATGAAAATCAATGAACATGTATATATTGGTGATAATTCACTTTTAGAAGCAATAGAAAAAGGAAAAGTAAAATTTGTGAATGGTGTTTTGAATAATAGTTTACTGGTTCCAAAACTTTAAAAGGATATTTTATCATTTTCTCAACTAACTCATGATGGATTATCTATTCAAATTTTGAAGAACAATCGGTACATCAAGGATAGTGATGATAACATAATTGTTGAAGCAATTCAAAGAAATTGTCTATATATTTTGTGACGATTTCTCTTCTGCATCTTGTTTTATATCTCAAATTTTTAATAATCCAAAGCTATGGAATTAAAGGTTAGGACATGTTAATTATCGAAGATTATATGAAATTTCTAGATATAATCTAGTGAAAGGTTTACATGTGTTGTCTTCTTCTTTCGAATTTTCTTCATTAAATGCTTCTTTATATATCCCTAAAAAGAAAAGAAAGAAACTTGATATGAATTCTTTTTTCTTGTGTTTGATATGGTATTAAGACTACATGTCTAAGGAGTTATGACCCTATAAAAAGAGAAGTAACTAAAAATCGCAATGTTGTTGTGTTGGAACAATTTTTTTTTTCATCTACAAATGGTAATGATATTCCTAAATCTGTCAATTCTTCTAATGATGGTTTTGATTTTGTTAATGAAAATTCGGTAAATGGTCATGATGATGTTTCTTATGTTGATACTATGGATGTTTCTGAATCTTCTATCTCCCTAGTTAAGAAACCAAAATGGGCTCAATCTATGTTAGAAATTTCTAATCCTATTAGCCTTAGGAATATGACCAGAATCCATAATATATACCATGCATTAATGACCTTGTATGAACCTAAGCCACGAAGTGTTATAGGGTCTAGATGGTTATACAAAGTAAAATATAATGTTGATAGTAGTATTGACAAACACAAAGCTAGAATTTTTGCTAGAGGTTTCACTCAGAAACTTGGTATTGATTATGTTGAGGCCTTTTCTCTTGTAGCTAAGATGAATATTGTTAGGGCCTTATTTGCTATTGCTTCTCATTTTTTGGGTGGGAAATCCACCAAATGGATAAGGAAAAAAAAATTGAATATTGATTTAAAACAATAACGTTACATGTTTCAACCTAAAGGATTTGAAGAAACTGGTAAAGAAAATAATGTTTGTAAGTTGATAAATCCTTGTATGGTTTAAATCAAGCTCCTAGAGCTTGGTAAGAAAAAAAAAATCCTTATTTAAAACTCTTAGCTTTTATTAATTGTTATTTTGACAATGATATATTCATTAAGAAAGAAGGCTCTCATATTATCATTATATTTATATATGTTGATGATTTTCTTATGAATGGTGATAGTTATTCTTTAATTCATAGGATTAAAGAGAAATTAAAATAGTAATTTTGAAATGAATGAGTTAGGTTTCTCACACCATGTTTTTTGTATGACTACATTTCATTCTATTGTTATTTTTCAAAACACAATATGCAACCTATGTATTGAAAAATTTTATTATGATTGATTGTAAACCATTTTTTACTTCAATGGAAGTTGGACTAAATTTTGATTCTAAAAATTGCATATGAAAAAGGTTGATCCTATTTTATATAGGTTTTTAGTTGATAGTTTGATTTATCTAGCTATAACTAGATCAGATTTTTCCTATACAATAGGAATTACTTATAGGTTTATGTAGGAACTTTTATTTTAGATCATTGGAATCTTGCAAAAATTATTTTTAGATATATTAATGCAACAATCAATTATGGGTTGCATTATACTAAGAATGAAAATGCTATCTTATATGTATTTTTTTATTCTAACCATACTGATGTTGTTTTATAAAATATATTGGATATGTGTTCAATTATGTTGGTAGAGGAACCATTCTTGGAACAACAAATGAAATCAATAATCTCCATTTCTTCTACTAAGGAAGAAGAAAATAAGTCATTTGGCTGCAGCAGATGTTGGTAGAGATACACATGGAAGCTAAAGGAATTATTCATCTTCTATATGGTGGTCAGAGTTATATTACTCTTGATTAAGAATCTAGTTCAACATTAGAGGATGATGCACATTGAGATACATATACACTTCATCCGTGAAAAGGATCTAAATGATGAGATAAATCCCTCAAGTTCATGCTAATTGAAGAGTAGGTTGCTGACATCTTCACCAAGTCCCTGAGTACTGTAAAATTTTATCACTTTCATGGAAAACTTGGATTTTCGGAGTTGCGATTAAGGAGGGGTGTGCATGACAATGTCACCTCCTAACAGAACTTGGTATTTATAATATTAAAAATGTAATTGTAAATACCTTTAGGCAAGTGTAAAAATACTTTCAGTCATGTATACCTCCTCAGCTTATTTTTTAGAGAGAAATGTAGAAAGGACTTAAATGTGGTCTTTAGTAAACTCTTTAGTGTTATTTAGTTTATTGGTAAACATCCAATGCAAGCATATTGTTAAGGAGGCCCTTAGTTATAAAATGATCCTATATGCTTGGGTTCAATAACCTTTTATGAGAACTTATCAGAACATGTAAAAATGACAAATCATACTTAGCCATTGATCATGGGATGATCTTTAGGATTCCAAATCCTTTTGTACCAAAAGTTAACTTGAGTATGATGAATTTGTTATAATTCCTTCACCCGATATGCTAGCCTAAAACCTTTATGGTATAAGGATTGTAAATCATGTAGTATACCATGGGCAGGTAAACTATGTGTATATGTTACCCCACTTATAATTAAGGGGGAGTGTTGGAACATAATGATTAAGTGGGTTGGCCACTCCTTAATTAAATGGATCTATCACTATTATATAGGTTAATATTTAATAATATGAAATATTTATACTTCTATTATTAAATATGCTAACCTAGGTATATAATTTAGGTTAAATATTTAATATCATGAAATGATTTTATTTTTAATATTAAATATTATAAACTTGTGTGTATGTGTCAACCTTTTAGGTTAAAAAGGTGGGTCGGGAGACATACCCGATCACCTTGTATAAAAAGGACATTAAGGTCCTCATTTGATATGTTCATGAAAATATATCAAAGGTGAAAATTATTTACCCTTGTGATTCGGGTTGAAAGAATTCCGTTAAAGTTGTTGGATGTAAGTTTGGTTCTCTGATAATAAAAGGTTATTTGAAGTGGTTTTTACCATATTGGGGTTTTCCACAATACATACTGTGTCACATGTGTATTTATATTTGGTATGTATTTACTTGTTTCATTATGTAATGTTTATTTTATTATATGGCTTAATGTATTAATTTTTAAATGTTAATATGAATGCTGATTAAATCCATACTAGTTGAATCCTTAATTTCTAACAAGTAGAAATCCAAAAAAAAGGGAGTATACCTTTTGACTGATTTTTTAAGAATGAAGAATTTCTGGTGGTACAAAATTTCCTCGGTGGGGAA
Source organism: Taxus chinensis (assembly GCA_019776745.2). Lineage (NCBI taxonomy): Eukaryota > Viridiplantae > Streptophyta > Pinopsida > Cupressales > Taxaceae > Taxus > Taxus chinensis. The sequence goes on from CM034154.1 coordinate 230,452,613, forward strand.
GTGTGATCCAAAGGATACCTACATGTTAGATAGTCTACACAACCTCTGAATTTTTTTTAAAATGGAAGAGCTCATCAAGATATTTCTGAAGCTCTTTAAATGGAGTTAAATGAACATTGCATGCAAAAGATACAACCCACTGAAATTTCTCTTCAATTGGAAAAAATATAATATTATGTTATATAGAGATGATTTGATATGATGTGAGTGTGAAAAATGGAAAAGTTTTACCATAAGAAAAAATGATTTTGACCTCCTATATTTGACTATTAATGTGGGGCCCACATGATGTGTTTTTTAGGGGCCCAGCAGCTAGTAGGGTCCACTCTTTTTTAGGATGGAGACCATGTCACCTTTCTTCACATTGCATAGTGAGATTTTTTTCTTATAAACCCATTTAAAGACCAAGTTTTCATAGATGTGGGACTAAACCACCATGGTTTGTAAATTTCATCGTATCCATCTCAGGTAAGTCACACAAATAAACTAGAAAGTTGGAGGTCAAGCCACCTCACAATATCCAACTTAATGCATAACCAACTTATTGGTCAAGCCACCTCACCTCACAGAGTAATTCATATCAACCAAGTCAATGGATCCAACACTTCATAGTTTTCAAACTAACCAAATTCTACGTATATGAAGTGAAATATGTGTCAAGACCTATAATCTACACAAAAAAACAAATCCTTGTCTCCACCAATGAGCCAAGGACCGAGTATCTAGCAAGCCAACACAACTTTCTACTATCACCAGAAAAATCAAATACAACCCACTGTGGGAAATGCACATTCTCCAAAACTAATCAACAAGTTATAAGGAAGTCTCAGAAGGATCACAAACAAAAAAAAATCCTAATATGTAACCACAACCATATAACCCACTCATTTCCCAAGGCTCAATAAAGGTTATCCCCACTTACAAAACCACCAATGTGGGATATTACCCACTAAAAATGGAAAATAAATTTTGTAAGGGATAAATACTATCACATGGAGATCAACCCCAAGACATGTCATGCCTCAAACTAGACCCCAACCATTAGTCCAAATCCTAACTTAGACCATGTGACTAATATAATTAATGACGAGGTCACTTTTTAGGGAATAAACAAGTAAAATTCAAGGTGTTTGTTGGAGCCTGAAAATGGACTAAGTCCCAAGAAAAAGTTTGCATGCATACAAGGCAAGTGAGTAGAAAGGAGCTTAAGGAAAGGCACGTGGGAGGAGAGGATTGTGTGTATAAGCAAGAAAATATTTGGGGACTTAGTTGTATTTTGAAGGTGGTATCACATGGAAAACACATTAAGGCCCAAGTAGGCATGATTAATGGATAAGGTGCCAACCTAGAAACTTGTAGGCCAAGAAAAGAATATTCCTAGGAGGATCATTACAGTTAGTGGAAGCCTTTGTAAGTTGGAATAAGCTCTTGATCGAACATGGAGGACCATACTTACACTTGTCATGAGATCTACTCATGGGAAAATCTATGGTGGTGAATCCAAATTCTATTTAAGGGAGTGTTTAGGCTTGAAATAAGGGAGAAGAAGAGAGGTAATGAAGTTCTACAAGAATGATGTTACTAAGAATAGATGTATGTACTCAATTCTGAACTAGGGTTGTAGTGAGAAAGTATAGCTAGAATCGTTGTTCAGAGTAGTTTTGTAGGGTTGGAATATTATTTCATGATGCTTATGGTCTGAGATGACCCCTTTTTATGTAATATGGCTACTGTGAATGGATTTAATTAATGTATAGAGCTTTTTTTTGTATATTTGTGTCTGTGGACTAAACCCTAGTGTATTTTATTGTTATTCATGGTTCAGATCTATTTCCTTTATGTTGTTGTGACGTTATGCTTATCCCATGGAGAATTTATGCTTAGAACTAGATCCACTACTTCTATATTAGATTAAATGCATGTATTCTTGTTCTGTAAACCTTTCCTCCAATAATGGCAGGACAATCTCACAAATCTCACATAAAGGAGGGGCTCAGCACCCTGTGTGCCTCAAGTGAGTTCCCAGTGCATATTGTGTGATAGGTCATCATGCTTGGGGTATAAATAAGGTGTATGAAAGGAGACTACATTTTAGTTATGTTGCTGATACGTCATTTGAGGTTGTTGTGAGAATGATTTGTAATGATGGGGTGCTTGACCTTGGATAGTGTCGAAGCATGTCCTAAAATCATGGAGGATGAATTTTTTCAAATATTTAACACTGGACTTGAGTTTGATGGACGTAAATGGGTAGAAGAACACTTGTATGATGACCTGTATGATAAAAAAATTTGTTGTTTCCTTGTGGAGTTGTATGAATGGCTATCAGTATATGCATCTAGGCCAAGTTGGTACTATAGACCTCTTATATGGACCCAAGATGCGTATCAGAGGCTGCATGCTGCTGATCTGACCTGGACCCATGTTGTTGATCACTGGTGGACTAGAGTGCTAACTAGTTATACATTAGAATACATTATTTCTATGTATTCTTTCTTGAAGGTTGTTGATTTTGATTTCTTGAGGGATACTAGAGGACCATTCTTGTATGTTATTCCACTATCTATCATGATTCTGATTATTACTTTGATTTTGGAATCCTTTCTCATGGTTGGCTAAAATCCTATTAGGCACAGGGCATGGAAGCTAGTGTGGTAAAAGATGGTGGACCTTGCAACTGAAATAGAAAGAGAAGAGAGACGAATCAAGTATAATGAAGCTCGGGAGAGGGAGTTGGTAAGATAACATGAGGTTTCTACAGTGATGGATTTAGGGAGTCTAAAGTTGCGTGAAGGATTTGAAGTTTGCATGGAGGGCATAGAATCTAAGCAGTTTGTGCTACCCCATCTTAGCAAGCGTGGGAGAGAGACCCCCTCAGCTTCTGGTGAGAGATCTTCATTTGGAGAAAGGAGATCCATAGGCATGCATATATGCCCACTTAGTGACCAAACCCTAGCACTTAGTTTTCTAGATCTGAAGATAAGTATTGTTAACTCGGTTGGTCTTGGTATTGGTGGTTGTGTGACACCTAGGAGATACAATTTTTCATTTAGTACATCTATGGCCACATAGTAATATCATATGTTTAGAGGGTTCCTTTCTGGTACAACATTTGGGTAAGGTGGGGGTACACAAGGCTTGAGTGCCACATCTAGGAGTGGGTCGACTTCACAGACTGTCACCGCATAGTTTAGTGTGACGATGGGTTTACAGGGCGCAACTATGCTAGGCCCATTACCTATGACAAGAGGAGGATCTGGTGGATCTTGAGGAGTTGGAACTAGTAGATCTAGTGGTGCTGGAGATGGTGGAAATATTGGAGGAGGCCAAGGTTCTGGATTTGGTGGGAAAGGGCCTCAATAAGCTCAGCTGGTTATTTTTGAGATGTCTTTACATTTTCCTGATTATAAGGGTGTGGAAGATGTTGTAGAGCATGTGCAAAAATTTGAGTTACTATGGTGCATGAAGGGTATCACTACCCTAGAATGGAAGGTGAGTTAGTTTACTACAACATTAAAATGGTACACACATAGCTGGTACAGGAAGTATGATCCACACTAGACAGAGGTGGATTACATCATGTTGCGTGATGCATTTTTTGTGGAGTTACACATTCTTGATTTTGAAGGAAATTTAGCAAGGAATGGTAGAGAGTGTGTGGGATTATGATGCACATTTCAAGAATCTCCTATTTAACTTATCTTATGACATTCATCCTTCACAAAATTCTTAGTGGTTCTTCAGAGGGCTGATCACACTATTCAGGAGGGCACTTTCACATAAGACATTCATAGATCCACGTGAGGCCCTGGAGGCTACCTTGCATGCTCAAGATATGGGAAGCATTGATACTAAAGTTATTCCATTTCTTAAAGCTCATATTGTGGCCATGGAAAATAAATTGAATAAATTTTCTGCAAAGTTGGCTCATGAGACTCACAGTGGGCTATGGTGCACTAAATACGAAGTAAAGGGACATACAAAGATAGTTTCCCATGAAATTTGGTGTGTGCCATATCACTAGAATATGATATTTTCCATGGATATCATGATGTAATCATAAGCCCTTTTTTTCAGCATGCAATCCATAAGAATTTGTCTTACTATTGCAAGATTTACACCTCTACTACTTATGAGACCAAGGATTACAAATTGATATACCAAATCCATGACGTCATTGATCTCGATGTGTAGTAGACCAAAATTGGGAGTAGTTGTAAGGCTAAGGATTTTCATTATGAATGGTGCATGCATGGAGGAGATCGAAGAAGAGGTTTTTTTGAAGGATTCAAAGGCTGTGGTAATCACGGAGGAGGAGGAAGTGAATTTCCTCGTCAAACCTGCTATAATTTTAGATCAACTAAACACTATAAATGTGAGTGTCCAAACTTGTTGCAATGTTCATGGTGTGGAAAGAAGCACAATTATGAAGAGTTCCTAGAGTTGTATGACCACATGAGCAAGAATTAGAAAAAGGAAAAAGGTGCAAGGATGGTGAGTGTAAAGAGGACTGACCCATAATGGATGCCGAGGGTAGTGCTTAACTATGAGCTAGAGCCTATTTTGGTCACTACATGCACTAAGGTTACACATGCTTGAGAGGAACCAAATTATAGGCCCCTTATCACAATAGAAGAAGTGTGATACATGGGAAATATAATTATCCTACCCACTAGAAGGAGGTGTACCAAGAAACCATGGAGGTTATTAGGAGCTTGCAAGGAGAAATCTAGTGTCTGAAGTAGCAATCATTCCAATTGGAGTAGAAGAAGAGCGTTGATGTTCCAAAGAAAGGGATGGATGAGGTTAGAGAAGTGTGTCAGATGTTTCCGTAGGAGAACATTATTCCTCTGTTGGGAGAAGCTATTGCATGTTGGAGGATGGTACGAGAGACAAGTCTTACATGCTAACCTACCCCCTCATAGTATTGACTATGATAAGGAGACCACACTAAATGCAATTGTTGATGGGTGTCTCCTAAGTAATATATTGATTGAAATAGGCATGGATGTCAATTTCCTTACTCTAAACGCATAGAATCAAATGGGGAGGCCCCCATTGTAGCCATCTTCGAATGAGTTGTACATGGCTAATAGGATAGAGAACATGCCTCTAGGGGTGTTAAAATTTGTATCCATTACTATTCAAGGGGAAACATTTGTTAGGGACTGTGAGGTTCTAGAGCTTGTTGAGGCTGATAGTTTCCCAGAATTACTTGGGTGCCCTTGGTGTTATGCAAAGAATGTTGATTTGTGTTTCAATAAGAGCTACATTAGTTTTGAGAACAATGAAGAGCACATGATCATTCCACTTACAGGTGGGTGGTCTGCAACATATGTGGAGCCATTGGGTGAATAATACTTAAACAAGATATATGTGCACACCATTAGAGACCTAGAGTTCATTCAGTTGGATGATGCATAGTCCATAAGTGATACAACCAATGTTGCTTGTGAAAATTGGGCACATGGGAATTACGAATTGTTTGAAAGGAATCTGAAGGATACTGAGACTCAATTTTTCAGAACACAATCAGTTAGGTGCTTGGGAGGAAAGTAGTTGCCACAGTACACTAGGGAAGCCAACCCTGATGTATTTCTACATGAAATGGACACCTAGTGGAAGTGTTAAGTGGAGAGAAGGAATATCCTTACCTATAATTTGCATGGAAAAGTAACACGTTGGTGGGTGACACATCAAGATAATCTTCTAGAGTGGTGCAAAGTGAGAATCACACTCTTTGTTAAGTTTCTCCGAAGAAATGCACCATCTCAAGTTTTTGATTATGATGGGAAGGGATCTACCTTATGTCATGTTCAGGAGTGTGAGAAGACTTAGATGGGAGGCAAGGAATATTTAACCCCTTCTCTATGGGTTCATAAGTTCTATTCCACTTTACAGGGATACGTGCATGTATGGTGTATTCATTCATAGTTGTAGTGACAGATAGGGAACTTGAAGGAGTTGATGGTGGACCTTGTTCAAACTTTTGAGTATCAGAGTACTAAGCCATCTGTGAATGAGGTTATACATGTTGTTATACACCTAACTATGGGAGATATTGTCATGGCAGAGGAAAAAATACTGGAGTTGTTTGGTAAACCTAGTTTGGAGGTGTATTTTGATGAGGAAGAACCAGAGGAGGTACAACATGAGTGCGCATGCATGGAAAAGGAGAAAGGAAAGTTGGTCTACGTGATAGACAGTGAAGAGATGGAGAGATTTAATGTTAACCATATTATGGGTACGTATGAGGTTATGGATAGTATTCATGAGAAAGTGCACACTTATCATGAACCCCTGAAAATTAAAAAGGTTAACATTGGTTTGGAGGTGAAACCAAAGGAATCTATTATTGGAGATTACTAGTCGAAAAGGGATGTTTCAAAGATTATCAATCTGTTGCATGAATTACAGGATTTATTCCCACATGGGTATCATGAATTCAAGGGATTTCACCACTCTTCAAGAGAGATGTGGATTAAAATTAAGGAGGGAGCATGTCTAATTCGGAAGAGACATTATCGAATGAATTTGAATTTACGCATCAACTTCAAGGAGGAGATTGAAAAGATGATCACATCAGGCATCATTGAGGTTGTTGAGGAATCATAATGGATAAGTCTGATGTTCATTAACATTAAGAAGGATGGGAGGATAAGTATTTTTGTTGACTACAGGGATTTAAATGCAGTGTTTTTCATTGATCCCTTACCAACCCCATTCCCTAAGGAGATCCTGGAAGGAGTAGGCAGGTGTGAGATCTATTCATTTATAGATGGGTTTTTTGGGTATCATCAAGTCAGAAATACAAAGGAGGACCAAGAAAAGATGAATTTTACCACAAAATGGGGAAGGTTTTCCTATATGGTCATTCCTTTTAGATTGAAGAATGCACTTGTTGTGTTTTCACGTATTGTGGTTCAGGCATTTCAGAATTCATCCATAAGTTTCTTCAAGTCTACCTAGATGATTGGATATTTTACGGACTAGTGAAGTACTATTGTGACAATCTAATGTTTATGTTTGAGAGATGATGGAAGTTGAGTATATCTCTCAACATTAAGAAATGTGTTTTATCCACCCCATTTGGCACCCTATTGGGACATATCATATGTAAATAAGGCTTGCTGGTGGATCCTGCCAAAGTTTCCATTATTTTAGGATTGGGGGAACCTACCAGCTAGAGCGCAGTACGTGGATTCCTTTAACATACAGGGTATTAAAGGAATTTCATCAATGGCTATGCCAATATTTCCACACCATTAGAGGAGTTACTAAAACACAAGAGTATGTTTTCTTGTGGGGAGGTGCAACAGATGGCTTTTGACACACTGAAGAATAGACTCATTACTAAATCCATATTATGTTTTCCCTCTTGGAACCTCTTGGGATAAACCTTTTCACGTGTATGTTGATGCATCTAGGATGGTAATTGGAGTAGTCTTAGCACATCCTAGAGAGGTAATTTATGACCATACCTTATTCTTTGCTAGTAGGAAGCTAACCCCAGCATAAAAAAATTATACTACCATGAAGCATGAGGAATTATCAATTCAGGAAATATTTTCTATCAATGCCATTTATCTTTTATACATACCACATGGAATTAAAGTACTTGGTGAACAAGCCCATCTTGCAAGGGTGCATATGCAAGTGGGTCTTATTGTTTTAGGAGTTTGAGTTTACGGTTCCTTTAAAACTGGGTAAGAGTAATTTGGGTCCTAACCATTTATCAAGGATTGACTCAGGAGAGGATGCATAGAGCATTGAGGATACAATACCAAATGCACAACTGTTTAGATTGGAGTGTGTTCCCTCTTATTTGGAAGATATTGTTGTGTTTTTAAGAACGTGTGTGGTGCCAGAAGGGATGAAGGAAATTGAAAGGAAGTGATTAGTTATATGCATCTTTCCCTGTATATTAATTGTTGGAGACTTGTGTAAGATAATTCATGATGAGGTTTTTCACTGGTGTGTGCTAGAACATGAGCGCATTGTAATCATGGAAGAGGCTCATGGTGGAATTGCAAGATGCTACTATGTGGGAAATTCGACTATGCACAAGATTCTTTTGGCTAGTATTTGGTGGAAAATGGTTTATAAGGACTGTATCGAGTATTAAGGCTTTTGATTACTATCAGTGCCTTGGTAAACCATCTTCACTAGTGTATATCCTTTCAAGAAATGGACAATTGACTTTTTAGGCCCTATTACCCCAACAACGTGAAGGATGGCTTTGTGTTATATCATTACATTTATAAACTATCTTACATAGTGGGCAGAAGTGGTGCCTACAAAGGATTACATGGTGGAAATAGTAGCAAGATTCTTGTGGGAGAATATAATCAGCAGGTATGGATTCCTGTTGAGTTTAACAAGTGATAGGGGTACTCATTTTCTAAATGATACGATTATAATATTTTTGGTTGAGTTCATGGTATCCCATCACAATACTACCCCTTATGACCCATTAGATAATGGGACAATGGAAGCTTTTAAGAAAATTGTGAGTCACATGTTGACCAAGATTTGTGATGATAGATGAAAGGACTGGGATGACAAATTTTATGTCATGTTATGGTCATATCAGACTACTTACAAGAGATTGAACAAGGCCACACCTTTTCAATTGGTATTTAGCACGAAGGTTGTGTCTGTTACCATCATTGCATATCACACACGTATGAGGTTTAGCTGATGAACAAGTGCTTGAGGAAATAATTGACAAGTTAATGCAATTGGATGAGTAACGTGCCATAGCTTGATGGAGTTAGAAAATGGAAAAATCCAGGTAGAAGGCATTGCATGATAGACACATCCAGAATAAGAAAATTGAGGTTAGGCAGATGGTCTTATTGTATGAATCTAAGTTTATGTGCTACCTAGGAAAGCTCAATGTACATTGGTTGGGCTCATACACTATCACTTACATATTTGGTTTAGGTGGTTTCCAGTTACAAGCACTAGATGGGAGAAGGTTTCCCAATTTATTTAACGAGAGTAGGAGGAATCCCTACTATAAATAATTCTTCGATGTGTTTGTAAATAAGGTAGTATTTCAGTTAGATTAGATTTCCCTTAATGTAATTTCCTTTCTTTTTATTTCCCCTTTTCATTTATTTTCTTTATATTTTATTTGGTTTGGTGTGGGCACGTTTGTGCATTGGTAGCCTATTACTTTTTGAAAGGTTTTTTTACACATAGAGGACCGCACATCTATTTAGTGTGGGGTGGAGTGAAAAAGATAACTTTGAAAAAATATGTGGTAAGTGTTGAGAGCAATATTGGATGGTTTCCCGGGTTGTGAATTCAAAATCACTTAGGATGAAGGAAAGAGTGTAACAGAAGTGTTCATGATAGAAAAATGGTTTCAAAAGGCTTATAAAAAACCATGTACAATGATATAAGTGCATAGCAACATGAGGTAGGCTAAGGAAAGAACTTGGTAAAGTATGTAATGGATGGCATACTTTGGCACGAGGGGTACGTGCAAGTGATTCTTTTGTCAAAGAAGTATTATTTTCCAGAAGGTTGTAGGAGTTTCACGTAGGGTTGAGTGTGGAGGAAAAGTTCTAGATGAACGTGCATGAGTTAGCGGTAGAAAAATCCAACTTTATTGCATTTATATGTTTGTAGGTGGCATGGAATTTAATGCAGAGAAAAGCAAGAAGCTATAAATAGAAGATTAGAGAGTGATTTTTTTTCACCTTGCATTTTGATATTGAATAAGTTCTTATGATCTAAGGTGATTATTGTGAATAAGTTGCAAATATTAGTGTGTAGAGTTGAAGAGATCAACATATTTGTTAAATAGTGTGGGAGAATAGTACACGAGCATACATGAAGGATGTTATTTTTTGGGATCTCGTGGGTGATTACGTTTCCTTATGGAAAAGAAGTGCTCTAGGTTAGGGTTTACAAGCTAGGGCATGGGTTTTTGAGGATATTTCACAAAAGTGGAGCCAAGGGTTTGAGTAGTGAGTGAACTTGACGCAACGGAAGAACTAAAAAGTACCAAGGAGAAGAAAAATGGCACCAAGGAAGGGAGAGAACACTTCACCGAAAAAAGGAAAAGGCAAGGGCAATGGAAAACTGGCCATTTCAACTATTTTTAATGAAGAATGGTACATGGAGATGTAGTACCCAAGTGGTGTGTTGCTAGGAAAGGAGTGGGTGTCTCATATATGAAAGATGTCCATGAGAAATTATAACCATCTAATGAGAACCATGGAAAAGAAGGTGACTTTAGAGTTGTTTTTCCCTACAGAAAAGAGGACACCATATGGGAAGCCCATATATGATGACAGAGTAAAGGTTAAGTTGGAAAAGGTTGGGCTCCTGCAAATCTATGAGTTTCCCTACTTCAGCGAACCCAAGCGACTATACCAATGGTTAATGTCACACATGCTTAAGGATCATTTTTATTTCACATGATGAATAATGAGCATAACTCCTCAAATGATTTCAAAGAACACTGGAATTATCTATGAAGGAGAACCGTTAGATGATGACTTATGTGATAAGGAGGTCATTAAGAGAATAGTTGAAGTATATGATTACAAAAAGGGTTTGCGTTACTTTTATATTTTTGCGATGACCAACCCTATCATGAGGATGGTCACATGCCTGGTTATAAAAATGAATGGGTAGGAGAGATAGACACAGATAGAAAAGAGTTGGTTGAATGTTTGCCACAAGATCTCAGAGGGAACCATATATAACCTTTCTAATTTTATTGCAGAGGAGATCATATATGATGTGCATGACGGGGAAAATATTATGTTCGGTAACATCCTTCTCACCACTATATTTTCATAAATTAGAGTGCTCAATGGTCTGGATAAGTTTGTTTGGGAATACCTGGATGAGGACCCCTCTCTTGCAAAGAGATTTGAATTGTATACATGTGACACCATGATGGCTGCTCATAAGGTGGCACTTGGAAAAATGGTATAAACAGATGCACGATGCATTCAGGGTAGAATGGAGGATACCTGAGCAGTTTCTTGCAGTGGTGGATGGATAATATGTTTCGTATACTATCACTTATGTATCGGCAGGTTTACTTTGATAAATGGTACCAAAATCCCTTGGTGTAAATTTCCTTTCTCCTTCACAGTGCAGTATTTTCAAGGCATTGGAAACTGGTCTAAAGAGGAGAAGAAACTTAGATTTGATCTAAGTGTTGTAGATCAAGATCACCACGAGATGCATTGGACATTAGTGTATCCTAAGAAGCACACATATGTATAAAATTACATGTCTCATGATGTGCACATGATAAAACCAGTGACATTACCTATTACAGGTAGGATGATAGTAAGGGTATATGTATGACTAAGGCCCAATTTTATGTCGAGTATGATATATCAATCCTAGAGGATCCCTCCTGGAGAAATAAGATGATGTTGAAGAAAAGGAAACGAGAAGAGAATCTAGTAACAAAGGCACCAAGCGTGCATATAGTATAGACTATAGATTCACATGATTCAGGTGCGGGAACAATAAATTATGTTTACCAAAAGAATTCCCCCATGCAGGAGAAGGAGAATTCACCTGAGAGAGAGGATTTTCCTAGAAGGAGTTTATCTCTGGTGTTAGAGGGATCTCTAGTTAAGAAGAAGCAAAAGGTGACCAAGAGATCAGATTCTGAGGAGACAAAGAGTATGAAGGGTGATGGCTCTAAGGGGGAAGATGAAGAGTGAAAAGAAGGTAAGATTCCTCTTGTGTATGTTATACACTAGTTTGATGAAGGAGGGGATGCAGATAAGAATGAGTATGAAGATGGTGCACATAATAAAGAAGGAAGGTAGGAAGTAGACATGCATGCTCAAAAGACCCCGACCCCAACCAGAGAACAGATAAATGAAATTGTAGAAAAGAGGTGGCGGGTGTTATATAATAGTTAGTGAAGCATAAGGTGGAGCATAGCACTGACAAAGTACTAAAGGAAACATAGGAGGGTGTGAGTGTAGGGAAATAATATGGAAGCATGGGCTGAGATCCCATTCTAGCAATAAGTTTCCCTAAGGTATTTTACACAGGTGTAAGGGCACAATAGTGGAGCACGAACATGCTATGACTTACATCAATGATCAATGATCTAACCAACTCCTCACTTGGTCTTATTTTGATGAAGAGGGTGCATACTCATGCACAAGGAAAATGCTATCCTATTTTTTTGATTCCCATGTTGTTGAACCTGAGTTTGAGGTAAATAGTGATGCATTGATGAAGAACCTAGATTCCAAGGGAATAAACCCTCTTGTAAATGCCCAGTAACTGTCAGATGATCAATTTTTCAATGTTCTTAAAAAAGTGTTTGTGGAGGTGGAATCAAGAATTTATGGCAGAAATGATAGAATAAGGGTGTTAGAGGAGGATCTTGACAAAAGGAATGAGGAGATCATTGAGAGGGATAGGGAGATAAAACATAAGAAATTAATTAGTGTGTAGTTAAGGCATGATCTGAGGGATGAAAAGGTGAAGGTACATGAATTCTACAATAATATAGAGGTTATTTCAAATGCCATTATATTAAAGCACCCAGACATGGCCCCTCATGCATTTCTTGGAATACTTGACATGCATACTCACCATGGAGAGGAAACAACTTGCATTGGATTTGATAGAAGAAGTGATGGCGCACCAAAAGGGAGAAGAGAATTTGAAAATTGGGGAGACAATAAATCGATACTTCAAGCTCCTTGCCTCAGTGAAGATCGCAGAAAATATGGATAAAGTTGTGTATGATAATTGTGGCATCAGAGATAGAGTAGCAAACATATTGGTTGCTACCCATGAGGTGAATCTAAACGAATTTCAAGAGAAAAATAAGGGAAATAAGTTGTAGCGAGATTAAATCTTGGAATAGATCGAGAAGAAGTCAAAGGCGATCGAAACCTTGAGAATTTTGATTAAAAATAAGCTAAAGGAACTATACCCCCAAGTCACTCGTAGGAAGGATGCCTTGGGTGACCTTAGAAAGGATATGGAAAACATTACAGATATGCTGAAGGTTAAGGGATATGTACTAAGTTTTGAAAAGGTTAGCACATTGGTGGGTGATTTACTTTAACATACGTAGGGTGAGGTAGATGTTTGGGATAAAATTGAAGCATCTATGAAGAAATACTTCCCACACCTCATGCACCAGTAGAAAGATCCTCTATTCTTCCATTCTTTATTTAATGGTAGATTATTTCATTCCTCATGTTCTTTATTCTTTGGCGATAAATCAGAGTTTTTTTTAGACAAATAACACACATAGTGTGGGGTGATGTTGGACCCTAAAAATTTACTAAGTCCAAAGAAGAAATTCGTGTGTGCATAAGGCAAGTGAGTAGAAAGGGGCTCAAGGAAATACTTATGGGAAGAGAGGCTTGTGCGTGAAAGATGTAGTGCCCACTTCCCTTTGACACTTTTAGATACTAATTTTGATACTATTGATCATATTATGGACAGTATTATGTTTTGTTTTAGTATGATGGTTAGGCGTTAGACCATGGATTATTATTGATCTGGATTCAACTATTATACATGATGATTACTAGAGACATTTTCTATATGTGGTTAATGATATATTGTTTGACAGGGACATATTATGGATATTGATTTGGACTTGTGACACTTGATATTTGGAGTAGACCTAGTATGGTAGATTCTTGATGATGATATAGTTGATTTATGAATAAAAAATGATAATGTTGAATTCTTGATATTGTTGTGATTCATGTGTTTAGATGATCTTAAAATGTTGTATATATCACTTTGGATGTTCTAATATGGCCACGACGCCGAAGGAGGTATTTACATTTTGCAGGTTAAAAATCAAAACAATATCAGGGGATTGGAGACTAACCATATTAAAATTCTGGGTGAATTCAACAAGGTCACCATGGCAATTGTGTTGTGTGTTGTATTTTGCTAGGAATTCCCATGGGGGGTGGATTTCCATTATATGTGACCATGGGATAGATGTTTTATTTATGTGTTCCTTTTAATTATTGTTGCATGTATTTTATTTGTAATGTGTTCCTTCTTTTAATTAATTTAAATGTGGGTATATTAATATGAGAGATCATATAGTTAAATTGGGATGTGGAATGTAATAAATAAAGTTGTTATAAATATTAATGTGGTAGGAGTGTGTAAATGATGTTGTAAGAATTTGTAAGAGTCTTGTAAGGCAGATTTTGGAACGTCAAGCACTCCATCTTTTATGAAATTCGAATTTATCCTTGTAGGACAAATTTGGAGGCTTGTGGGACAAGTTAAACTTGTCCCACACCTCTTAAAATGATCCACCAACCATGCCTATGGTTTGGAGGTTAAATGTAGGCATTTATAATCCATTTTGAAGTGACAATTTGTAAGTTTTAATTGTACTTTTCTTACATATTTTAAATTTGGTCCTTTTGGAGTGTGGGCATTTTTGGAGTGTGTAAGTCATTTTTGTCATTTTATTTATTGTGATTTGGTGAAGGATGTTGAATTTCCTCTTGGGGTTGAGGAATAATGATGTGGCATCCCACATGAATCCACATCATCTTCTTCTGTTCCCTCTCCTATAAAAGTGAAACTCCTTACTTGTTTAGGTTGTTGAAATTTCATTCATTCCTCTTGGGGCTGTATTTTTCTTGTTGTTTTTGGAGCTTGTTGTGGAAGAAGCTGGAGTCTTTTTGCATGCTTGAACCTTGCTGATTTTGGACTGTATTTCACATCTTGGAAATCTTGTGAGTTTGGAACAAACTTCAGTATGAAGAGGTAGGATCTTGAGCTGTGTTTTAATTGTTCTTACTTCTCTTACATGTATGTTTGAATGGTGTTTGTGTTTGCATTCTTGGTTGGTTGGGTAGAATGCTTAGGGCATGGTGTAGGAGAAGGATGTGGGGATTTCATATGGGGGGCATAAGGGATTGTTAATGGCACTGTTTTATTGTGGAGGGAGTTTTGGTTTGGGATCCACCTTGGAAAAGAAACTGCTTGCATTTCTTACTCTTGGGGGGGGCATAAGAAGGGGTTGGGAGATATAAGGTTTATGGGGTTGATATGTTTATTGGTGGTATGCATTTTGGTGGATGCCCAATACCAAATTAGGAGGCATAAGGAGTTCCCCATAGTCTTTACTCTTGTTGGCTTGCTTGATCAAGCCTATGTGTTATGTGTATGATTTCAAATGTAGTTAGGAACTGTTGTCTTGTTGGACTATGTATTTTTATTATTTGTATGAAATGTGAAGAATGCTTTTTGTTATGGAAGAAGCCTTGTTATCATGTGTTGATGTTCATAATTTATTTCAATATGGTTGGGGCTCGGGGGCCAATGAGGAAGGATGGATTCTCCCTTCTCATTAGATATCTTGGTTGGGTGGAGAGAGTTTCCTTTCCCCCTTCCTTGTTGTGATCAAAGATAAATGATGGAGAAAATAACATGCTGCTGTTTGGAGAAAGAAATTATAGTTTAACAGTCCTATTTCTTTTGAGAAAATTCAATGTAACATTTCCCACCTTGAGTGGATGAGATGTAAAGTAATTGTGATGTGAAGTTGTATTGTTGCAATGTAGATGGAAGATTAAATTTGGATTGAGAAATGTGAAGGAGAGTCATATGTGTTCTTGATTTTGGAAAAGAAATGTAAATAATATTACATGCATTGTATGATGTATTTTGTGAATTGTAGTTGAAATCAAATAGAAAGGAAAGTAGCAAAATTGTATTGATGATCAATGAAGGATTGCATTCCTTTCTCAAAAGTGTTTTACCTTGTTCATATGCTATCTTCTCCATTGGAAATCTAAGTTTTACTTGCAATGAGAAACCTCTTTTTGGAATGTTGAAGAAGAATGCATATGGAATGAAATTCAATGTTATTTTCCTTGCGAAATGTATATTAAAAACTAAAATTAGAAATGTAGTTTCATTTAGAATCGGATGGATGATTTAATAAGAAATGTATTTGAATAAGTTAGGAATCATATGCACATTTAAATGACAAAATGGAGATTCCAATTTAAAGAAACAGTTCACTGTAATATACTTCATCCTGGCAATTCACATTTTAATAGAAATGAATAGTTCATACTTGCACTAAACAATAAGTTATAAAACATTGAAAATTAGACTTAGTACTACCTAAGGAACTCAAATTCACTATAATAGTCAAGAATGAATCTCCAAAACTTAATGAATTTCAATTCAGAGCTTGCACAGTCATTTTTCCGTCTATTGCCGGAAAAATGCAACCTTGAACAGATTAGATAAATTGACTCCCCTAAAACACTCTAAACCTTCCCTATATTGATCCTCCATTTTTTTTTGACATGTTGAGCGAAGGAGGAGTTCTAATTTTATCAAAATTATAAGTTGGAAATTGCTAGTTTGCCAAATAAAGGCCTGCAGATTGTTTTTACAAAATTGACCCTTAAAACTTCATCAAAAACTAAATTTTATGTTCCCTGTGTAAAGAGGGATTTAAAATATTTATGAAAATTTCTTATTTTCCAAAACTGAGCTTTCCAGCTCAAGTTATGGCACTTTGAAGTTTTTTTTCCTTGGCGGGAAAATTTGGGAAAAAATTCTCTGGCGGGCCCGCAACCCAAAAATTTCCCATCAAAATCGCCCTTAAATTTTTTTCAAAATTTTGGGCTCAGGAAAATTTTCAATTTTCCCTCCACCGACCCATAGCCAATCAGAGGCTACCACGTGTCTTCCAGGGGCTAAGGCGGAGGCATGGATAAATTTTACCCCTTAAACTTTTTGAGAATTTTTGGAAAATTTTCACTTTTCCCACCACCGGCCCGCAGCCAATCAGAGGGCACCATGTGTCCCCTTGTGGCTATGGTGGAGGTGCGGTTCTATTTTAAACTTTAACTTTTAAATTTTTGGGGAAAAATTTACGTTTTGGCCTTGTTGGTCCATGACCAATGGGAGCATGCCACGTGGCACCTTAGGTGGTGGAAGTGGGAAGGAGGACCCTCCTTCTCCCTTATGTTTTGTGTTTTGCTTTGTCTTCCCACGGGTGTGTGGACCCGTGCACTATTTTTTTCCCTTATTCCCCTTCATTGGCACAAAGAGCAAAAACACCCCACCGCTTCACCCTTCCCTTCCCCCTTCTCTGCTTGGTGCTAGATCTCGACACGTGTCCCCTAGGGACCCACAGGGGCACGGAGTGTTTTTTTACTTTGAGCCATGTGTTGGGAAAATTTACCAATGCCACCCTACGACCCACCAACCTGCCCAAGGTGCACTCCTCCTCCTCTTGCCACGTGTCCCTCTGGGAAAATTTGACCCCATGACTCCACCCGCTTATATCTTGAGTTCTACAAGGAGTTAGGAGGACTTATTTATATCACCGGAAAGGTGAAAAAGTTTCCTATCCATTGGGAATGGTCTAGGGAAAATTTGAAAGAATTAAGTATGAGAAAAATCTAGTTAAATTTCTAAGCGTGTTAGAGAGAAGGCATGGGGTAAGATTACTCCCTGAATCTAACCAAAATATGTAACCCTAATTTTTGAACCTTGTAAACTTGTTATAAGTTTATAAAGGAAACTTGTATTTTGGTAAGCAAGTTTTTTTCTGAAACCTATTAGTGAAAACTGATGTCTTGTAACTTAGTTGTAGACACTTCAACTCAAAAAAAAATTATCCCTTAATTTTCTAGCTAACCCTAGGTTGTTTCTTTGGTCTGAAGTGGTTGTTGAAATAGGCACTACAAAAGTAGGAAAATGTTTGGGGACTTAGCCACATTTTGAAGGTGGTATCACATGGAAGGCCCGAGTAGGCATGACAAACAAATAAGGTTCCATTTTAAAGCCTTGGAGGCCAAGAAAATAATATTCCATGTAGGGAATATTCCTAGGAGGATCATTATAGTTATTGGAAGCCTTTGCAATCTGGCATAAGCTCTTGATCAATCATGGGGGACCACACTTCCACTTGGCATGTGATCTGCTCATGGGAAAAGCTATGTTGGTGAGAAGAGAGGTAAAGAAGTGCTCCAAGAATGTTTTTATTAAGAATATATGTATGCACTCAAGTCTAAACAAGCGTTTTAATGGGAAAGCATAGCTAGAATCTTTGTTCAAAGTAGTTTTGTATGGTTAGAATATTATTTCATGATGCTTATGGTCTGAGATAACCCATTTTGATGTAATATGGCTACTATAAATGGATTTAATCAATGTATAGAGATTTATTTTTTATATTTGTTTTTGTGGACTAAACCCTAGTGTAGTTTCATGTTACTCAAGGTTTAGATCTGTTTCCATTATGTTGTTGTGACGTTATGCTTATCTTATGGAGCATTTATGCTTAGAAATAGATCTACTACTTCTATACTAGATTAAATGCATGTATTCTTGTTTTACAAACCTTTACTCCACTAATGACAGGGCATTCTCACAAAACTCACATAAAGGAGGGGTTTGGCACCCTACTACCTCAGGTGAGCACCCAGCGCATACTGGGTGATAGGCTGGCATGCTTGGGGTAGAAAGAAGGTGTATGAAAGGAGACTATAGCATTAAACATGGGATTTGATCAATTGACCATTTTGGAAAAAAAAATATAAGCCCTTATCCACTACACCATGAGTGTTCAAACATTAGAAAAGGTGGGAACTTTTATTTGAAGGTTAATTTTTAACATTATAGGCCCACTTTTAGAGAGTTTGAGAGAAAATTGAAGAGTTTTTTTGCAGAAATCCTTTGGAGATAGGTTCAGAGAGATTTCTAGATATTGTACAAGGATTATCAGTAGACCAACACAACATTTTGATGAATTTGTAATTGTAAAAGGAAAATTTTCATCATAATATAGTGGTTACAGAGATTTTCCAGAACCAAATACGTAGCTTGAATTAGGTGAACTTTGTTATCAAGTGGTTTGCATTACTATTCTATATTTCCTTCGTTTTTCTCATTGTTTTCATCAATTTTTTACTATTTTGGAAGTTAAAAATCAATTTTAATCATTTACAGGAAATTGAAACCACAGTAATAAGTATCTAAAAATTGGGAATTTGATATGTGAAATTTTCTTGTATCAAGTTGGGATTCCTAATTCAGATTTAATACTTATTTCATTAAATTGAGTCAATATTTTATGATATTTTGGAAAACTGAGAACTAATAAAGAGTTGGAAAATGGAGAAAAAAAACAGTTTGTTATAAACACCCCATTTTCATATCAATATCAATGTCATCCACTATTGACCTCAATCTCATAGATTTTTTTTAGAACAAATGGTTATAAGAGGTGTTTCTTTTGTTCAAATGTAATCACAATTTTTTCCTCCCATTGACTACTTCACACATATTCAACTATTGTATACCTGATTTTCTAATAAACTTCCTTATAATCATGCATGATAAGTGTGTAAATTTATTGGATGCTTGCAAATTATTTGACCAAATACTTGAGTATTGATGGTTGTATGGAATATGCTAATTTCATCTTACATAATATAAACATCCTCATGAGTCATGGGCATGTTTTCTCCAAATGCAATGAAAATTATCCTATTTTATTGTTTCACCTTTTTCAATATACTCCCATCATGTACATAAATAAGAGTCATAGAGTAGGTATGTAAATCCCTCAAAACTATAAAGGATGTAGTTCTTTGTAAACAATTAGTGGTGTGGTGTAAGCTATATTGTTAGATGTGTATGATAATGACGTAAGTGATTTGAAGGCATGAAATATGTATAACAATATGTCTCCTCAAATGTGTCCATTGGAGTCCATTCTTCTTTTCATGCAAAGTGGGAGCTTCAGAATGGCCAAGAGCATCACTCCTTCAACCACCTCTTTCTGATTGTCTCCTTCGAAACATGCATTTATTTATCCCCTTATCTTACCTTTATTTCATATTATCATTTATAATTTTATTATATTAAAATGTTAAATTGAGATGAAAATACTCAACCAATGTATTGTCATTAAATCATGTTACAAACCCTTTTACAAAAACAATTTTATACCGAGTTAATCAACCATGAAAAACATCATTTTTGGGAAGTGTTATAATAAAATTAATCATGAACCCGTATGAAAATAAATTTAAAATATGTTTCCCCTCACATTGGTAGTTTGGGTCTCCAAATGGTGAATGTGAAATATTTGAAACAAAAAACTCTATTTATGAAAAATAAACCTCCAAAATTTATGTATTCTCTATGGAATCAACATGTTGTGAGCTTCTGTAAAACCTCTTCTTCCAGTTTTATGTTTTTAACTAGTTCCTTGGTATATAAAGATATCACAACATATTTTAAACTATAATTTTGACCTTGTTACCCATCCATTTGACATGGGTTTTAAGTCCCATTTCATGATTCAGTCACAAGAGGAAACTACTCCATATTGTGAAATCAATTTGGAATTGGCCTATTTGAAATCGTTTTGGACCTTGAAAAGTAAATTAAACCACCTCAAACCTCTTCATTTCTATATAAAACATTGTGTACCATAATTATTTTTGCATGTTTCCTTCAAAAATCACTTATTCTATGTCCAATTTGGATCCACCTTGGCTTAAGTTTCTTATATGTAAATTGTAGAATTCCACCAACTGGCTCTAGAAAGATACTCCCAAAATGAGTTTTGATTATTGGTTTATGACCTTGTCAATCAATCTACACTCCAAAAATATTAGATAATATGTTACAAGTGTTAAATTTCATGTTTGTGTGTTTGGTGACTTTTTTACAAGGCCATTTCATATCCACTTGGGCTAATTTTCATAGTAGAGCAACTAAGTCATGTTGGCCCATTTTGACTTTTCGAGACACCCTCAATGGGTACAACTAACTTGATGACTAGAAATATTTATTATAGACATAAATATTAAATTTTAACACTTTAAAAAAATGGTAATAGAAAATTTAGATTTACGTGAAATGTTGCACCTCCTAATTAAATTTCCTTAGTGGTAGTGAAAACGAGAATTGTGTTAAATAAAAAAAAATCCTTTTAACTATAAAATATGTATGGAATTTTAATGGTGTGTGTCAAACATGATTTTTCTTCTCTTGTCTCATTTTTTCATGTAAATAAACATATTTATCACATAATGATAATGAATGATTTTCTCTCTTTACCCCTCTCTCTAAACCTATAAAAGTAGTTACCCTCTGAAATATTGGAGGAAATAGTTATATTGTTTTTATTTCTCTCTCTAAATAATTGTTGCAAGTTTTTTATAGCATTTTTATATGGGAGGGGTGGTATCCATGTCATTTTTTTGCTGACACCATATTAATACATGTTGCATGTGGTGGAAAAAATACAACGTTATTACACGTTATAGTTCATTTATAATTTATATTCTATTTGAAAAGAGAAATTGGGTTTTCTATTGTTAAGATTGATTTATGGTTTTATTATGAAATGTAATTGTGTCAATTGAAAGGATTGGAATTGAAAAGATCAATCGTGCATTTATAAAATATCATGTATTTGCGAATGGTATGTTTTAGTTATGTAAATCATTGTGTGTTGGAAATAAGTTATTAACATGTATCTTTAGCCTTGTATGGTAAATAAATTAATCTAAAATGAATTCAATGCATAATTTGTGACCAATTCCTTAAACTTACCCTAGTTTTATTTGTTCCATTGGTGAATCGAACCAAGAAAATGAAAATTATAAACCCATAAGCAAGGACCTTGTAGTTTCCAATATTGTTAGTCTCTTGAACATTTAAGTTGAGACTTGATAGCAGACCAAGCTCCACAACTTATTGGTGAAACTTGATCACTTTGTCCATTGGTGGATATTGTACGATAGAAAATCAACATGTGACCTTCTTTGCACCCAACTTCCTGAGGTCATTCCAAGATAGCCAGTGTGGAATTGAAATGGGAGTGAAAGTGATGGCAATGATAAAGCTAATTGGGCAATATTATGTCTTTGACACACAATAATGGGATCTACAAATCTAAGGCAAAGAATGCTCTTCTAACCTGAAGGGGTGTAATGGCATGGTCTAATATGATAGCTACTCAGAGACTCCAATCGATGTCTAGTTCTGCCAAGTTTCTATTGATTGGTTGTGGAATACATGGAAATTAACTTGCAGGAACCTCATATGGGTTCCTAGAAAAGGTCATGGAAATTGAGACAAGAGGTGTAGTGGAGCTGCAAGAACTAAGGATGATTTTCTGGTCTCATCCAGAAAGCCTTAGCTTGATCAGCTGCTATATTCAACAATGAAAGTTGTGTAATGATATCAGGTGGAAGCGGTGAATATATGAATACCAATGTGCATAAGCTAGTGTTGATAAATAACTGATTGGCAGGACCATTGGGTTGTGGGACCTATGGGTCACAACCAAAGACTCTTTGAGGTTGAGGCCCCTGTATGGTCATGCATGCAATCAAATCCTATTTTCAGGAGCAGTCCAAAAGTCGTAGGCTTGATTAACAACTATGTTCAATGTCTCTAATTGTCTTATTTTCTCAGTGTGTGTGGTAGGTGTATGTAAGACTGTTAAGCAAAAACTTGTGTCAATGTCAATTATTAGCTCTGGCCCATTGGGTTATGGGACTAGGGGATCGCAGTTGTAAGTATTTTCCTGTTGCGGACCGTTGATGGGCATGAAATATGAATTGATTTGTTTTCAGTAAATAAACTATCTATCAAAGGAAATCTAACCTATGTTTTTGGTGTTTTCTCAATATATCAGAACAAAGTAGTAAAACAAGCTAATCTATGAAAATATATGTTTTTTCTTCTTTTCTAAATTTTCAAACAATGCATCTAATCTAATAAACTAATTAAAACAAACAATTAGCCAGATGTAGCTATCTATATGTGCAGATGTGTGAATCTAAACCTAAGATCTATTCTAATTCAAGAAAAATATTCCAAACCCTACCTCAGAAGTGAAGAACAAATCATGGCTCTAACAGAGCTATTGTTCCCCCATAGCTTCCCTGGTAATGTTGAAGAGAAACCTCCTATTGACTTGATCTACTTGCAATTATCTAGCTAATTGAAATGAATTGTTTCTCTACTCTATTTGATATGCAATTGACAATTTGACAAAACCAAGCAAACAAATACACAAATCCAACCTAGATGAGTAAGAGCTTTGAAAAATCTAGTAGTATCGGTATCTTTCCCCTCAGTTCTTTCCTTTCTTTCTCTGAGTGTTCATGTGAGTCCAAAGGATTGGGAATGCAAATAACATCAACAAGAGGATGGCACTTGAGTGATGGCAGCTTGGAAGCAATCTAGACACAATGCAAGTAGAAGAGAGATATCATAAGAGATTTGAGCTTGGATGTGAAATTCCTAACATGATTATGGCAGAAAAACAATACAAGATACACAAAATTCTCAAGCCTTTTTCTTGAATACAAGCATGGAATATATAGGAATAGAGGATAGAAGGTTACTTCATGTATAAGGTAATGAAGAGGCAGTTCACTCATTAAATCTATTTAAAAATAGAATGAGTAAGGAGAACCAAGAAAATGAAGCTATTTTTAGCAAATTCAGCTCACAGATGTGCTAAAAAAGGAAACTTAAGTGAATATTTTCATGTAATTTTACGCATGAAGATTTTGGAAAAAGTAGGCAGGATTGCTGCCCTATGTAGGGCAGTAGTTTCAGGACCGCCACCCCAGGTAGGGCGGCGGTCCTGGCACTGAAGGCCAAAACAAGCATAGAAAGAAACATGGAGATGGAAAAATGCATGAAAATTTTAATTAAGGCTATCTAGGCTACAAATATATATTGCAAATGGTTCTTTGGAGCTGGAACACCTTTTTGAAAGGATTTTAAATCATCACTGGGGCCTTTTATAATTGTTTTCCTGACAATGTAGCACGTGTAATTTTGGGTGCGTACATATTTCCCCCTCAGAGAAGTGTCTTAGCCATGAAAGAGGCGTAAAACGTAGAGTCTGAGTATGGCATTCCTGAAATGGGGAGTTAGAAGCTATACCTGACATGCTCGTGTGTTGAAATATCGCCATCCAAACTCCCACTACCTGCAGGAGAAAAAGAAGACTCAAGTGTAGATAGATAAAATATTGACTAATAAACACTAAATTAAACGACAAGAGGACTTACCATTTGCGCGAGGCTGTAGAAATATACCCGCGTCAATGCTCCAGCCACTGTAAATAAACACACTCAAAATGAAGTTAGAAATAGCACACACACACACACATATATCAAAACAAACTCATTTCTCAATTCATTTGTGCATTGTTGATTTGGTTAGTTTTATTGATTTGGTGCTTTGGATTTATGATGACCATTCCTAACGAGAATACAACCGATATGTTTGTTCTAAGATTGTGATCATGCCTCCATAAGTGGGAGATCGACCAGCGCGCTCTCAGGTTAGTTATTTCCTCCTTTGTCTTTTTGTACCCTAAAAGTTAAAAAATTGAAAAGTTCAGCTAGGGGAGATATTTTAAAAAAAATTGTATTGAATGGGTCTCTAGGGGGCACGCCCATAGGGCATGCTTTTATTTTTTTGAAAATGGTCAATTTCAACATTTTTGGTCATTTCTAGGGTTAAGGATGCATTTTGAAAATCGGTTCAGGACCGCCGCCCAAATCAGGGCAGTGGTTGCAGGACTACCACCCAAGGTAGAGTGATGGTCCTTGAACTACTTGCCCTGCACTGGGTGGCGGTTTGGGAGAGAAATTTAAAACATTCTCAAAACTTGACTTTTTTTTGGATTTTTGAGAGTTTACTATGTTTTTGATGAGATTATCATGTGATGTACTTTACTAACTTTCTCTTTTCTCATGTTCTGGTGCATGCAGAAGAAGGTTGAGTACATACGCTAGAGTAGAGAGAGAGTGTTTGATTAGATCCCCTGGATTTTAGATCAGTTGAACAGGCTAAGATGGATATTTTATGGAGGGTAGGCATCTGGTGCATAGCACGGGTGCCCCATGTTGCTCCCGCTAGTCACATTTTTTGTGACTTATTCTCTTAATAGGATGCACACCAAAATACCTTCTAGTTCCCAGGTGTCATAGGGGGAGTGGACTATCACTCTTGAGGATGTATACCACATTCTTCGACTCCCATTACCTGGTAGGAGATTAAAATTGGTGACAGTGGGGTCCAGGGCCGTGATGACACGACATGCTACATACATGGGAGACGTTATTGTCTCCTCTGGCTCAAAGAAATGAATGAAGGTTTAGTCTATTGCTAGTGATCCCATTCCTATATTATGAAGAGCCATCATGGGTATCCTATCCTTGAGACTAATCAAGGACAAGGGAGGAGATAAAATTTTATATTGTTAGGCCCCCATCATTGCACAGATCAAGGATCATGGCCATAAGTATGCCTGGGGAGTAGATATTATAGGGACCACATACCATGACTTATACATAGTTGTCAGATTACAGGGACAATCCTTGAGCCACCCCACTCTGGTTATGAGTTGGGTCTGTGAGCGTTTCATCCCATATGGCATGCGGTAGAGGTATCAAACCCAGAGGCTGTCCAGGTAGCTAGATGGATAGGCATGTCATTGCTCTGGACACCACATTAGTTAGTGGTCTCCTTGAATACAACAGACATGACCCCCACACCCTATCAGGACATGGAATGGATATGGGGTGAGGAGACTATGACGATGGTAGCTTTCTCTTCCACGAGCCAGCTAGCTGATAGAACCGAGGCACTAGAGATTCACCCCTTTGACTAGGTACCCTAGCAGTTCAGTCTTCCATACCCTGTCATGCTTCCTTAAGTGACGCCTGTTTACAAGACTATTCAGGAGGCACAAAGAGGTCCTAAAGGGGATCTTGGTTGGATAGTGGTTACTCCTAGTGTGCCTATTATAGTTAGGCACGGAGTCCAGGCTCGGTGGGTAGATGGTGCTCCTCAAGCACCCTTACTTCAGATTGGGGGGATCTTGCTCACAGTGGGGAGGAGGATGAGCCGATCTATTTAGACTCCCACTCTGAGGAGGATGCGGGAGACGATATAGAGGGGGAGTCGGTTAGAGAGGAGGATGAGGGGGTATGACCTTCTATGGGGGTTGAAAATGACCCTAAGTGGCAAGATACTTAGGAGATCCTTAGATAAGTGCATGAGGAGGTGAGTGTGGAGAAAGAGAACTCTAGTCTTAGAGGAGACACTTGGAGGGGATGATGAGTTTGTGATTTGATAACACCATGCCTTTGGATTCGGGGAAGCTCCTCAGCCACCAGTAGCACCTACCACAGTAGCCACTGATCCCACATGGATGCCCAGAGACCTGAGTATGTTCAATACTCCTTTCTCAATTTTAGCTATTGATTTCCACATTTTTATCTTAGCATTCTCTTTTGATTTATGTTATGATTTTCTAGCTAACTATCTCTCTTTTTTTCTGCAGCATCCACACATGAGTGGAGAGAGCTCATTCATCAAGTATGTGTGGATACCCTGTTGATCCCCTCGAGGAAGACTCAGGCTGAGTTGACTGCTGATTCAGGGAAGCCCTTAGCCATCGACTGACATACTTAAGTCTTCACTCCTATCTAGAAGGTTGAAGAGATAGTGACCTCCCTTTGTACCTAGGTAGCTGGATACAAGACTACTGAGCACCTGATGAGGCAGAGCCATTCTCACAGTGAGACTATAGGAATCAGGTGCCACCATGAGCACTCACACCATTCAATCCATTCTCACCACTGTCACAGCCATAGCAGGAGCCCTAGACATGGTCATGCACCATCTGAGGGATCCCACAGGGATTGACAGGCCATTGAGCCTTTATTACTTTGATACCACTTTTTGACACTATATGATTTTTTTGTATGTTTTCGGCTCGTTGCGAGCATTTTTGACCATGCCTAGCACATGATGACATTGTATACAAACTTGATCTACTATGATATATATAGACTCTATTTTTGGTTCGGCATTCCATTATATCTGAGTTGACTCTCTTTAGCTTATCTCTCATGTGTACTCTAGATATTTAGAATTTCCAATTTTTAATGCTTTTCAGAATGTATGCAATGGATGTGAGATGATAACAGAACAATTTCATTTTGTATTTCATAATGATGATATATGATGATGCAAACACAATGTGATCTTAACCTTAGTTTATTTTTTCAATTTTCGACACTTCATATTGTCTTGATAAAATGTGATGATATAATGATATGATAAATGGATGTGCTTGCCCCACTCCTAACCCCACACAACTAGTAAGATACAAGGGCTCAACACCAAGAGTTAGAAAGGGCACAAGCTATGAAATTTGTTGAATGATCAGTGATGAGTGAAAGACAGAGGTTTGACATAACCAAATTGGGACGCTACAACCTTACCCTACCTCAAGCTACTTCATAGTTTAGCATGTGAATTTCTTTGCAGTTTATCTAGACTTGGATCCGTAGATGGCCACTTGGTTGAAAAAATATGGTTTTGGGGTTTTAGACTCTTCTTGGAATTTTGAACATCTAATTCACTTTGGTTTGACTTAAGATTTCACAGTATTTGATTTAATTGTTTATGACTTTCAGATTTTTCAAAGATACCCCCTACACCTTGCCCCATGCTACCAGTAGGAAGCATGGGCTTACCACCATGGACAAGGCATAGGTGAGTAAGCTCATTTCCTTCCTTTCCCAACCATGCATCACTAGTAGGAGATGCAAGCTCAACACCAAAGGTTGGTAGGGAAAAGAAATGTGTAAAATAAATTTTTTTCTATTGATTTACATTTGACTTACTTATTTGGGAAAAATATTTAGAATATTCTTATTTCCATAGAGATGTATATGGGATAGATGTAACACCATAAAGCTTCTAGAACAAACCATAGGAAAAGACACCTATCCTAAGAAGAGACCAAAAGTAGAACCAAGTATGCAGGCCTTGGTATGGTTACTATCAAAACTTTGTCTTATCTTATTTGGATTGATAAATGATTTAGGAATAACTGATGATACTATGAAGGTTTGAAGAGACATGATTCAAATATTTTTCCAATATCTTCAGAAGTTTTTAGAAATTTCTATAAGAATAAGCTCCTTGATCACACTTTTCACAAAATGAATGAACAGATGAAAATGCAATGCAGATGCAATAATGTACATATGAGAATGTTGATGGGTCATGTGTAGTACCTCTTTAGGTGAAGATAATTTATGGATTCGCTAAATTCCTCACCTTCTAGTGTACACAAGTGGAATGCACCATTTTTATAGTCTTCCACCACTCGATATGGACCTAACCACCTAGGTCTAAACTTTCTTCCCTCTCCAGTCTTCTTGTCTATTTGGTTGTCAAGTCTTAATACCAAATATCCTTCGTAGATCTCACCTTCATACACCTTTTTATTATATTTCCGAGCCATGTGGTCAAGCATAAATGTTGTGTCATTGCTCAACATTTAGTCTAGCTTCATCGAGACTTTCTAATCGGGAGATTCAAGCTTCTCGATAACCCTCCTCTCCCAGGATCCCATGTAGCAAAATGCGGAGACTAGGTATTTCGAATTCAAGTGGATGAACTGCCTCAGCACGAAATACAAATGAAAAGTGGGTTGTCCCCATTGGTGTTCTAACCGATGTTTGGTAGGCCCACAAGGCTGGAAAAAGCTTTAGGTGCTAATCTCATTTATTCTCCTTAACGGTTTTTAGAAGAATGGACTTTTAAAGTCTTATTGGTAGCCTCAGCTTGTCTATTAGCCTAAGGGTAGTAGAGAGAAGTCATGTGATGACTTATTTTGAAATTCATACACAACTCATGCACCTCATCATTTTTGAAATATGTGCCATTATCATAAATAATGACCTATGGCACCCCATACCTACAAATGATCTGGTTCAGGATGAACTTAGCGATTATAGAGCTAGGAATGGTGGTAAGGGGCATGGCCTGTGCCCACTTGGTAAAGTACTATGTGGCCGTGATTATGAAATTATGGCCATCTGTTGATGAGGGAGAGAATTTCCCTATCAGATCTAGGCCCCACGTGGAGAAGGGCCATGGAGTTATGATTGGTTGTAAATCTTGTGCCGGTATGTGGATCTCGTGGGAAAACTCTTGACACTTGTGACATCTGCACACAAAATCTATCGCGTCATGCTCTAGGGTGGGCCAAAAATAGCCCATCCGATGTATCTTCTGGGAAGTGGCATGGCCACCGAAGTGACCCCCACATACCCCACTATGTGACTCATAAAGAATATTTTTGGATTCTTTAGTGTCAACACATCTCAACAACATTCTGTTAAAGGCTCTGCGATAAAGCACCTATTCCAGGATAATGTACTTAGCGGAAATGATGCGTAACCTCCTTCTTTGTTATGACATTGCCCCTTCTGGGTATGTGTGGTCCATGATGAAATTGATAATGTCATTGTACCAAGGGCATACAAAGATAGGAGGCCTAGTTTCAATGAAATATACACACTCATCAGGAAAGTCTAGGTCTACCAAATCACCCCCGTCTAATGGATTATCAGCCAACCAATCTGCAATGATTTGACCCTTAACAGATTTTTTATTTACAAACATTAACTCGAACTCACCCATTAATGTAATGAAATGTCTAGCCTTTTTAGACAAGGATCCCTACATGAGGAATTTTTTGTAAGTGGTCTGACTTGACAATGACCCTTGTTTCTTGATTGAGCATGTAATGTCTTAAACACTTGGTTACAAAAACTATGGCAAGGAATTCTTTTTCTACCTACTATGTAGCATGTCTCATAATCAAGTAACATCTGAACTGATAAAGTAAACTACCCATTCACACTTATCGTCATCCTCTTGAGCCAACATGTAGGCAAGCGAAACATTTGTAGCCCATGAATATAAGATCAAAGGGTGATCTGGCCTAGGTGACATTAGCGTGGGAGGGGACAACAAGAATTGTTTAACTACCTCGAAGGCCTCATCGCATTCCTTCCTTCCAATCAATGCTATAATATTTCTTCAACAAATTTGTTGATTGGATGAATGAAAAAGGTCAAGTCAGGGATGAACCTTCAGATTGCACCAAGTTTCCCAAGAAAATATCTAATACCAGACTCATCTGATGGTGGAACCATTTCTAACACAACCCGGATTTTGGCTAGGTCAACATCAATCCCTCATGAAGATATAATGTAACCTAGGAGCTTTCCACCTGTTACACTGAACACACATTTTTCCAGATTCAATGTGACACCATACTCAATCAAGTGTGAGAGAATGATATGAAGCACCTCTGGGTGATTGCACGCTTCCTGGCCTTAGCCAGTAGGTCATCTACATAGGATTCCACAATTTTATGAATAAGATCATGGAATATGTAGGTCATTTCTCGTTGGTACGTAGCACCAGCATTCTTAAGGCCAAATGGCATGATGGCATAACAATAATTTCCCTACTGAGTTATAAACATAGTTTTAGCTTGATCCTCGGTAGAGATTTTGATTTGATTATATCCCGAAAACCCATCCATGAGAGACAAAAACTCAAATCCAGTTGTTGCATCAATGATAACATTAATGGATGGTAGCGGGAAATCATCCTTGGGACAAGCCTTGTTAATGTCCCGGAAGTCTATGCAAATATGGATCTTTCCATTCTTTTTGAGAATGGGGACAATGTTAGACCCATTGTGAATAATAGACTGGCTTGATAAATCCTACCTGGAGAGGCTTCATTACTTCTTATTTTACCTTAAGGGCCACCTTTGGCTTCATAGGTCTTGATTTCTACTTAATTGGTTTAGCATCTGACTTAGTGATGAGTTTATGAACTAAGATGTGTGGTGTAATTCCCATAATTTCCTTTTTAACTAAATGTAAATGATTTTTGATGTTCCTTGAGGATTTGGGTATGAATTTCTACTTCCTCTGGAGTTAAAGAGGACCCTAGTTTTTAAGATTTTTGGTTCCTCCTCTATTTGATGTTTATATCAATCATTCCCTTGATTAAGGAGGCATTACCCTCCTCAAATTCAGGTGGGGCTAGAGGAAATTTGAAATCCCCTTCTTCTTCTACCTCGTAAATCTCAAGATCTTTTCCCAGAGAGCACTCAATCATTGGATTCCCAAAATAAGAAGAGGAACATGGAATTAGGGAAAGGTCTATCTCGTGACAGGTAAGATGCAGCTACACCAAAGCGTTTAAATAACTTAAGGTTGACTCATCCCCATCAATAGGGTCCGAAGAATCAAGTTGGTCCTCATCTTCCACGTATGTCAACATTGACGTTATTGGCACTTTGCGAATCGAGGATTCAACGCGGAGTGAAAACGTGAAGTTGGTGTCCTCTAAATCACTACTTGGGGTGAAGCATGAGGCGGAAGTCACTATAGAGTCTTCCAGAAGCTTTTGTTCATGTGTAACTGCCTTGATTGATATAAAATCAAACCCCTTAGTTAGGCCAACATGGTGGTTTTATAGAGTTGTAAGTGTTCAGCCCTAGTCTCGTATACCTCAGATATCTAATTTACGACTAGATGTGAATCGTGTAACACCCTAATATTGAGGATGCCCATTCTCTTAGCTACAATGAGACCTAATAGGAGAGCCTCATACTCAGCCCCATTTTTTGTGCATTTAAAATTTAATTTGAAAGCAAAAGGTAAAACCCTTCCTTCGGGAAAAGTAAGGATTGCGCCTGCCCCGACGCCAAAGCGACACTTGGCTCCATCAAAATGGAGGGTCCAGAAACCACTCAAAAAGATGGATACTGAGTCATCCTTTGTAGGTTATCCTTTTACCTCAGTTACATCCACCATGTAAACCTCATCTGCTAGAAGGGAACCAAGTCCCAAGGCATGTCCCATGCCGTAGGAATCAAAGGGGAGAAGGATAGGAAAATCCTTTTCTAATATCTCAACAATATTTGTTGTAGTTCCTAACGATACCATCTCTACAACAACATTTTCATCCTTGAATACCTGGAATACCCTCAATCAAACCCATAACTTCTAATTCCATTGTGGGAACCAGATTTTCTTCTTGTACCATGTTTGCTGGTTTGTTTAACTGGTTCGTAGGAAGTTCAAATTCAGAGTGGACCCTGGCTTTTTCTTCAAGTTGGCCAAATGTATATCAAAGGGCTTTAGATCACCTTGAGTGACAAAGAATTTCCCTAAATGTAAGAATCTGACTTCTTGGAATAGGGTGGAGGGGATTGCTTTCATGCGGTGGATCCAAGGGCGACCAAGGATCATATTATAGTTGGTTTCCCGATCTATAATATAAAACTTAGTAAGCACTATCTTGGGCCCAAGAGTGACCAATAATACTATGGTTCTAATTGAGGTTTCCTTGAGACTATCGTAGCCCCTCAGCATGTTTCACGTCGATGAGAAATTAATCTCCCCATATCCTAACATCTAAAGAAAAGAGAAGGGTACTATATTAACCGCTTCCCTATCATCGATCATTGCATGTTTCATGTAGTTGTTCTAGATCCAAACCTGAAAAAAAAAGGCTGGATCACCTCTACGAGCTATTTCAACATCCATAGGCATCTTGCTTATGTCAAATACAAACCCAATATCCCTTTTAGGTTTCCCTGGAGGGAAAATTACAAAGTCTATATGGTTTATCTATGCCTCTGGTAGAGGGGTAACATTGGCCAAATGGCCAAGACCAAGCACTTCCAAGAGAGCTGGCTTAATGAGTAAGGGAGTTCTTCAGTAGATCCAAAAATGAAATGTGTGAAAAGGTCTTGGGTAGATCACTGATTAAATCATAAGCTCCTACTAGCTTACTTAGCATGTCATGAACACTATCCGACACAACCAGATAAATTGGGATTGGCTCTGAAGAATAGTCTTTGGCTCTTGTTGCAGCATTAATTTGGGGTTCAGTTTCTAACTCGACAAAACCTACAATCTTCGTTTGTTGATGACCATATAAAGGAGGTGCCACCTGTGGGTTTGAAAAAGTTGAGGCTTCATGATTATGATTCCCTATTACAATACTTTTATTCGAACCATTAAGATCCATTCTACCGTCCTTTGGACGCGTGGGGAGAGGATTGTTAAAGATTCCCAATGGTGTGTTTTATGGAGACATCAGTCCCATATAGGTGTTTTGACTTGGTGCAGTTGGGTTGGCCAGAAACATGTCGATAAATAATTATCTTTGGTCTTCTAGAAAACACTGCAAAATCTTATTACAATCACGACAAGTTCTTGTGTCATGCTTACGGACCCTATGGAAACCATAATACAAGTCAAGATCAGAATTCTGAGGCCTCTGGTTTATTCCTTGTTGTCGTCCAAAATCACGGTTATTGTTTAGTTGTCGATGGTTATAATTAACACTTCAAAACCATTTCCCCTTATTCTGGAACTAGTTGGGGTATTGACTAGTGGATGGGGTCATCATTTGTCTTTGTTGCTGTTGTTGGGGACAATTAAAATCCACAACATTTACCGATGGTGAGAAATTTTTGTTTCTCTAATTATTTCCATTGTTTTTTCCATTATTTTTGTCATTGTTGTTGTTATTTGCAGCACCTATACCAGTGGGATTAACAACATTAGGATTTTTGGGCTAGTCAGTTACACCTTCATTCGTGAATCCACGATTATTATTAACGATCTTTGTCCCTTGATTGTTATTTGTGTTTTTGGAGTAACTGGGAGTGCTTTAAGTAGGAGTGACTAACTTCCCATTCGTTCCATAGGTCTCATGACCACTGTTAATGGCCACTTGGTCAATCCAAAGAGAACCCTCTAGCACCTCTTCATAGCTCCTTCACAGGAATTTTTTAACCTCTTCCTTCGTCTCTCTATTGAGGGAGTGAAGGAAAAAATCAAAAAGTTATATTTGATCCATGTTTAGATAACTTACAGAAGAGTAGAGAACATGTTGCCACCTCTGAATGAAGTGAGATGTAGATTCGTTATGTTCTTGTTTAATATGAAGGAATTCCCTGATTCCTGTTCATAAAATCTTGTTCATATCAAAAGATTTCATAAAATCTATTTCGAGTTGTTTGAATGGGTGTATTGAATCCTCTGGTATCCTATAATAATAGTTGAGAGAAATACCTTCAAGTGTCTTAGGGAAAATCTTTGCAACGACTACATCCCATGGGAGTAACTCTCAAATGACCGTTGTAAAAGCCTGGATATAAGTATTTAGATTTCCCTCCCCTTTGAACTTCAAGAGATCAGGCAAGGGTCTCGGGAGCATGACTGCCAAAATGGAGAAATCTAGGGGTTCTTTGAGATATTCAGAATAAGTCCTCATTTCATATGTTTCCACCATTGAAGACCCTTGTTGGGGAGGTGGGGGCTACATTGGGATAGCATAGACATTTGGCGGGGTGCATGACATATGCTACAGTTGTCCATATGGACCTAGGTAGGTGTACATATCCCCCTGTGAAGATTTATAATACATGTGTATATAAGGGGGTTGATTACCTTGATATGGAGCTAAAGGCATGAAGCCAGAGAACGTCATATTTACGGATGGTATAGCATTTGAGAACACACTTCTGGCTCACGCATGTTGTAGATATCCATACATGGCTTAAGGAGGCATACCCAAGGTACTTGTCCCAGTTAAAAATTCCCCATGGTTTGGAGTATTCATGTAGACTGGCAGATTCTGTGTGGTCAGTACTTTCCCATAGTTCTGTGGGTAGGAAGGATCCCATGCTTTCCCTGCATATGAATTCTGTGTATTTTGGGAAAGCTATGACTCGTTGAATTTATCAACCAAATTTGAAATAACATCACCCATTGATGGGGTGGTACCTTACTTAGATACCTTTGGTTGAACCCTTGGAGATTGTTGAGGAGTATGGTATCCCGCTATGAATTTTTCATGATGTTTCCACCCCTCATTGATTGTATAGTCATTTGGTGGTGTGATAGTGCTATTATTTTGAAGTAGGACATCACCTTGTCCTTGCAACCTATCAAAATATTGGTTCACTTACTGGAATTTCTACTCACTCCTAGCATATCATGCTAAATACTCTTACTCAAGATGGGGGAGTTGATCGGATTGCATATAATGGGTTGTCAAAACAATACCTGAGGAGATGAACTCACTTCACTAGTGAATGTCATGTTATTTGAACTTGATTATTCAAGGGGATAAATCTGAGTGACCTGGTCCAATTCTTTGATGCGTATAGAAGAACCAACATTGGTTCCCTGAAGAAAAGGGTTTTGAGTGGATGAGTGGTTTTCTACCCATGTTGAAAGTGAAGGTGATTGTTGTGGTATGTTTGATTGGTAACGATACATGCCGAAACCCAAGATGGGTTGACCATACTTTTCATATCCTGACATATTCGAAGGGTATAAGAATGCCCACAATAAAAAGGATGGACGAAAGTGGAAATGCTTAGAGACTATCTCTTCACATTAGGTTCACCAATTTATATGATAGAAAATAAACACACGTCCTTCTTCACACCCAACTTCCCAAGGTTGTGCCGAGATAGACGGTGTGGAATTGAAATGGGGGGAAAGTGATGATGATGATCAAACTAATTGGTAAACCTTATGTCTTCGACATGTAATAACAAGATTTGTGAATCTAAGGCAAAGAATGCTCTCCTAAAATGAAGGGGTGTAATGGTATGGTCCGATATGATAGCTACTTAGATACTCCAATTGATGTCTAATTCTACTGAGATTCTATTGATTGGTTGAGGAATATGTGGAAAGTAACCTGCAGGTGCCTCATATGGGTTCCTAGACAAGGTCATGGAAATTGAGACAAGAGGTGTAGTGGAGCTACAGGAATTAAGGGCAATTTTATGGTCTCGTCTAAAAATTCTTATCCTGATTGGTGGCTATATTTAACAATGAAAGTTGTGTAAATAATATTGGGTGGAATCAATGAAGATATGAATACTAATGTGTGTAAGCTAGTGTCAATATCTAACTGACTAGCATTCCCGTTGGGTTGTGGGAACTGTGGGTCACAACCAAAGACTCGTTGAGGTTGAGGCCCTTTTATGGTCATGTATGCAATCAAATCCTATTTCCAAGAGTAGTCCAAAAGTCATAGGCTTGATTAGCAGCTATGTTCAATGTCTCTAACTGTCTTTTTTTCTCAATGTATGTGGTAGGTGTACATAAGACTGTTAAGTACAAAATTTTGTCAAAGTAAGTTATTAGCTCTGGCCCATTTGGTTGTGGGACCAAGGGATCACAACTATAAGATTTTTCCAGTTGCAGACCATTGATAGTCATGCAAGATATATTGATTTGTTTCAATAAATAAACTATTTATCAAAGGAAATCTAACCTATGTTTTTGGTGTTTTCTCAATCTAACAGAACAAAGCAGTAAAACAAGATAATCTATGGAAAATAAATGTTTTTGTTATTTTCTAACTTTTTAGACAATGCATCTAATCTAACAAACTAATTAAAAAAAACAATTATCCAAATGTAGGTAACTATCTGTGCAGATGTGTGAATCTAAACCTAATATCTATTCTAATTCAAGAAAAATCTTTCCAACCCTACCTCAGAAGTGAAGAACAAATCATGGCTTTAACAGAGTTATTGTTCCCCAACAGCTTCCTTGGAAATGTTGAAGAGAAAACTTCCTATTGATCTGATCTACTTTCAATTATCTAGCTAATTGAAATGAACTATTTCTCTACTTTATTTGATATGTAATTGACAATTTGACAAAACAAAGCAAACAAATACACGACTCCAACTTGGAAGAGCAAGAGCTTTGGAAAATCCAGTAGTATCAGTATCTGTCCAGTCAATTCTTTCCTTTTTTCTCTGAGTGTTCATGTGATTCCAAAGGATTGGGAATGCAAAGAACAACAGCAAGAGGATGGCGCTTAAGCGATGGTAGCTTGGAAGCAATCTGGATGCAATGCAAGTAGAAGAGAGATAGCACAAGATATCTGAGCTTGGCTATGCAATTCCTAGCAAGATTATGGCAGCACAACAATGCAAGATACACAAAATTATGAGGCCTTTTTCTTGAATACAAGCATGGAATATATAGGAATGGAGGATAGGAGGTTACTTCATGCACAATGCAAAGAAGAGGTAGTTCCACTCATTAAATCTATTTAAAAATAGAAAGAACAAGGAGAACCAAGAAAATGAAGCTATTTTTAGCAAATTCATCTCATGGATGCACTCAAAAAGAAAACTTAAGTGAATCATCACATGCAAGTTTACACATGAAGATTCTGAAAAAAGTGAGTAGGACTGCCGCCCCAGGTAGGGTGGCGGTCTTGGCACTAAAGGCCAAACAAGCACAGAAAGAACAGGGAGATGGAAAAATGCATGAAGAAGTTAAGTAAGGCTATCTAGGCTACAAATATATACTGCAAATGGGTTTTTGGAGCTCAAAAACCTTCTTGAAAGGATTTTGAATCATCACTGGGGACTTTTATAACTGTTTTCCCAACAATGTAGCACATGCAATTTTGAGTGTGTACAGATACCTTGTGGTATTTAGCTCTTGTGTTTTATGTGCTAGAACATTTTCCTTGAGGGTTATTATATTGATGGGATTAAGTCACGTATGAGCCTTACCCCATAGTATTTATTTATCCATTCTATGTAAGAATGTGTTATTACTCTATTAAACTAGGAGTTAGGTCTTCTGGATCATAATTAAGTTAATCAGTTCCCACACTTGAGGGAAATGGGATCTTGCTTCATAGATTTTCCCTACCCTTGTGTCCTAATCATGTTGAGCTAGAATGAAAATTCTCATGCATTTCTTAATCTTGTGAATAATAAGTAAATGCATAATTGAATTATGCAAGTTGTTTGAAATGGTTTAATTGTGTTAATAAGAATTATTTAATGTGTAAAAGAGAAATTGAGTTCCTCCCTTACAACATATGGTTAAACCTTTATATTACTCTTTCAACAATAAGGTGGGGTGTTTCCTTAATGAGAAGCGTGATTGAATAGAAATAGAAATCTATAATTTGGAAGCAAGTTGTTGTGTGGCCCTTATATGTTTAAAGTGTAGTTTTAAAATAAGAAACAAATAAATGGCTAAACAAGTAGTTTAATGGTAATAATAATGTAAGTATTGAAAGTTATGTAATTGTGGGTGTAACCCCTTCTTCTCTATATTCTAGTGGTATTTGTATGTGCATTTTTATTATCTCCTATGAGCATATGTGGAATGGTATTGTTTTTTCATGATTTTATGCACATTGTATTATGTTGGGTTGAGACTACATCACTGTTTATTGGAGGGATAAGGAATTTTTAGTGAAGGGAAGAATAAGGGAAGTGAGTTTGTTAATGATTTGGAGGAACTAAGGGAATTCATGTTTAGTCTTAATGGAGGCATAAGTGTGTGTTTTAAATGGATGGATGAGGGGCATGTTGTACTTGTTATGTGTTTCATCTTATAGGAACCAAAGGCTTACTAGGATTCCTTTGTGGAGATATAAGTTGTAGTACATATGATAGTCTCTCCCCTTTTCAAGCCGGAAAGGTAGGATTGGTAATGTGAGTTGTCTTTAAATTTAGTGTTAAGTATCTTTTCATGTTTGTGTAAGTATGTCATGTGTTTTTGAGTCACACCAAGTAATCCCAAGGGTTGATGTAAAAGGAAAAAAATGTTATCCTAGTTTTTGTCTTGTGTTTTGGTATATGTATTTGTGGGCATTACAAATCCCCTTTAGAGTTTTTTTTTTACTTTCAAAAAATATCTCGAACATTTCCCTAGTGCTTCACTGAATTGGAGAAAAACTGAGCTGGTAAATTCCTAAAAGATCCCTTTAACCCCAACCCAAACATGGTTTTTCCTTTACTGCACCATTAGAGTTCAGTTTAATTGCTAGTAAAAATGGAGGAGACTACATTTCAATTGTCCCAACTTTTCTGATTATTCCTATAAAAGGAAAAAAATAACATGATATTGTGTTACATGTAATGTGGAGTAATTCATTTTTAAAAAATAATTACAATAAGACATAATTTAAGCTCCCATCCCGATTAAAATTGTTATATATTTTTCAAAGTACTTATCGAACTATGTGGCATTTTACATCTAATATAATAGTTAGTTAGCAAAAATGGTCTGCATTTGTTAGTCATTAGTTTACATGACTAAATAGTGTTCTTATTCATTTGTTGACAATTTGTTCAAATTAGTTGTTATAAGCACATTTGGCTATATTTAATTATTTTCCCCTTTTCTTTTGGTCGATGCTCATGGGCCCACTTTTTGGTTTTCTCAAAATTAAGTTACACCCATTACCTTTGTCCATGTTTTTCACTTTTCAATGTTTTATGTTACTAGTTTGAAATCAATTTATCTACAAATACAAAAACATTGTATGGGCCATGCAAATTCTACATATACTTATTAGAGTTTAGGAAGTTCCACATAGATTTCTACTCCAAGGGCACTCACTTAAAAACCCTATATCGTTGAGTCATAGTTGCATAGCATATTGCTAAGGATTTGACTGGTTTTCAAATCTATAAAGAGTGCAAAACTTCCAAAGATCCCTTCCATGGGTTATGGAGATTACTGTAATCATAAAACCACTCAAACATTTTCCAATTTTAGTTGATCTATGACTAGTTTCTAACATCATAAATCTTCTCTAACTTCACATCTAGACATGTTTTCTAATAAAAAATTAATATATTTTTTATCGAGAGATGTTCCACCAAGTTTGGTCAAAAAAGTGCCAACCTTGAGCTTGGATGATGACAATATAATCTCAATAGAGGAGGTCTTTTGTTAAAGTTGTGGAGCCTGATTACAAGTTAAAGTGGTAGTTTGTTTTTCTTTTATGTATTTTTGGGAGGAAATCAGGGCAATGGATAAAAATAGCATTTTCTTATTAATAAACTGGAGTTGTTGTTTTTATATTTATTTTATTAATAATCATGTGATATTTAGGTTTCTTGTGGTTGAAGCAAAAATTTACAAAGATGTGCACAAGTTATATATATGGGCATAGATTTACTCTTTAATGTATGAGAAAGAGAGAATTGTGTTCTATCCCTCAGGACTGAATAAAGAAGAAGGTTCGCTTGTTTCTAGTGGATGTAGCCCAAATTGGGTGAACCACATTAAATGTTGGGTTTATCTTGTGATTGCATGCTTCTTTTATTTATGTTTTATTTCCAATTTTATTTCTCATCTATATTTTAATCCTAACAATTGGTATCAGAGTAGGATTTTGTTTTGGCAGAAAAATCTCACAGGAGGGTTTCTTGTTTGAGTGGGATCAATGGGATAAGATAGAAATTTTAGGGTTAAGAAGTTTAATGGCCAAAAATTTCACCTATGGAAGATATAAGTGGAGGACTACCTATATCAAATGGATCTATTTCTACCATTGAAAGTGAAATATATGAATTCGTCAGCTATGAGAGATGAAGAATGGGATGTTCTTGATTAGAAGGAACTGGGAACCAGACAGTTATTCTTGGAAGCTATGGTAGATTTCAATATTTCTAAGGAAAATAAAATGGTAGATCTAATGAAAAAATTGGGTAAATTGTATAAAAACCCCTCAGCCTACAACAAATTATTTCTCATGAAATAGTTTTTTAATATGAATATGTCAGAAGGTGATTCAGTAAATGATAATTTGAATGAATTCAACATGGTTACTAGTCAATTAATATCTATAGGAGTAATTTTTGATGATGAAGATATGGCTCTTTTGATTTTTTGTTCATTTCCTGAAATTTGGAATACTTTGGTTATGGTTATGAGTAATTTTGTTTCTAGTTCAAACACTTTAAAGTGTGATTATGTTATTGGCGTGATTCTCAGTCAAGATATGAGAATGAAAAGCACATATAAGTCATCTAGTAATTATTTGAGTGTAGAGAACTAGGGAAGACAGAAGGAAAAAAACAAAGAATCCTGGACATCATCGAAGGTCTAACAAGGGCATATCTATATCCATAAGCAGGATGGTATGCTAGAATTGTGGAAAAGTAGGACATGTAAAGAAACAATGTTGGTCATTAAAATAAGAGAAAGATAAACAAGAAGGTAAAAAAGAGGCAAATGTAGCAGGTAATGTGTTAGAAGATGCTCTTATTGTTTCTTTGGATAGTAAATTAGAATCTTAGGTTTTAGATTTTGGTGCTTCATTTCATGTAACTCCTCATAGACAGTATTTTCAAGATTGTGTTCAACGGAGTTTTGGGCATATATATCTTGGTGATGATGAGCCATGTAACATTGTTGGAAAAGGTATTATTGAAGTTAAATTTTAGAATGGTAGCACTTGGGTGTTGAATAATTTCATGCATGTTCCTATCCTAAGGAGGAATCTAATTTCTACATGGCAATTAGGAGATGAGGGTTGTATAGTTATAGTTACAACAGATTCTTGGAAAGTTACCAAGGGTGATTTTGTGGTTATAAGAGGTAAGAAAGTAAGTACTTTGTATTTATCCACTGTTAGTATTGATCCTTCTTATATTTTTAGCTTCTACATATATAGACACAACACTATGGCATCACAGACTTGGCCATATGAGTGAGAAGGGGATGAATATTTTGTGTTCACATGGAAATTTTTCAGATTTGAAAAACATAGACCTCTACTTTTGTGAGCATTGTGTGTATAGGAAACAAAAGCGTGTGACATTTCTCATGGTTGGATCAACCAAGAAGGAGCAGAAGTTAGAGCTTATTCATATGGATGTGTGGGGGTCAGGTCATGTATCCTCTCTTAGTGGTTCATAGTATTATGTTACTTTTATTGATGATGCTACTAGGAAGGTTTGGGTTTACTGTATAAAGAATAAATATGATGTATTTCATACTTTCAAGAAGTGGAAATCTCTTGTTAAGAATGAAACAGGTTTGAAGTTGAAGTGTCTCAGATCAGATAATGGTTGAGAGTACTATATAAATGGATTTAATGACTATTGTTCACATAATGGAATCTTTAGGGTGAAGACATTTCTTAGAACACCACATAAGAATGGTGTGTTAGAAAGGATGAACAGGAATATCATGGAGCATGTAAGGATCATGAGATTGCATTTTGGATTACCCTTACATTTTTGGGAATATTATATAGATATGTGTTTTACTTGATAAATAGAGGACCTTCAAGTGATTTGGAAGGTAGAGTACCAGAGGAGGCTTGTACTAGTAAGAAGGTAAACTATTCTTTTCTAAAAAAAATGGTCGTAAATCTTTTCTCACATTGATAAAGAGAATGGTACCAAGTTAGAAGATAATTCAAATAAATGTACTTTCATTGGGTATGGCACTAATTATTTTGGATTCCAGTTGTGTATTTTGGATGATATAAAAGCCATTAGGAGTAGGGATGTTACTTTCAATGAAAGGGTTATGTACAGGGAATAACTACAGGACAAGAAGCTGGAAAATTATGAGTATGTATCACTTGATTAGATAAAAGATAGATAAGTGTTCAAAGGGCTGTAAAATCAACAAGTACATAAAATACAAAAATTTGGCATCAATCATGGCACATTCAGTGTTGATTTTTTAGTTCAAAATCAGCAAGAACAACAAGATCCTTAAACTCTAGAAAATCTTGTGAGATGTTCTACTAGGGTAAGTAGACCCCCTGTAAGATTATCTTCATATCGAACCAGAAAATTTTGAAGAATAAATGCATGTAGAAACACATAAAATTAGTAGCATGGCGTGGATGAGGAGATGAAATCCTTGGAACACAACCAAACTTGAGATTTGGTTCAGTTGCCTGTAGGAAAGAGAGCATTACAAAACAAGTGGGTTTACATGTTGAAGGAAGAAGAAGGTGGAAAAAAGAGTTATAAGGAAATATTTTTTGTGAAGGGTCTAAACTTTGATGAAATTTTATCTCATATTGTTAAAATGGCTTCCAGTAGAACTATTTTAAGCTTGGTAGTTGTGGAATATTTACATCTTAAACAATTAGATGTAAATATTGTTTTTCTTCATCGTGACTTAGAGAAATAAATATATATGGAGTAGCCACAGGGATATGAATTCAAGAGGAAGGATAAATTGGTGCGTAGATTGAAGAAGAGCGTGTATGGCCTTGAGCAAACTCTAAGATAGTGGTATTTGAGATTTGACAGGTTCATGATAGAAAAAGGTTACTCTAGATGTCATTTTTATCACTATTTTTATTTTAAGAGATTAGATAATGGAACCTATATTATATTTTTGTTGTATATGAATGAAATCCTTTTGGTAGGGTCAAACATGTAGGATATAAAGGATTTCAAGATACAATTAGCCAATATGTTTCCCATGAAGGATTTATGTGCAGTGAAGAAAATTCTTTGCATGAGAATCAATAGAGATAAAAAGAGTAGAATATTTATTTATCTCAAGAAGAGTATGTGAAAAAGGTGTTGGATAGGTTTAGGATGCAAGATTCAAAACCAGTGAGTACACAGTTGGTAGGGCACTTCAATTTGAGTAAGAAATAGTGTCCTAAAACACATCAAGATATTGAATAGATATCCAAAGTTCCATATGCTTTAGTAGTTGGAAGTTTTATATATTCTATGGTAGACACAATACCAGACATTTCCAATGCAATGGGATTTGTCAGTAGATACATGAGTAATTTGGGAAAGGAGCACTAGAATTTAGTCTAGTGGATTCTCATATACTTGAGAGGGACCAGTAGTAGACAATTGTGCTATGAAGGGTCAAAGGTTTCCTTACATGGATATGTTGATGTAGAAATGGATGGATATTTTGATGGTAGGAAGATCCCCATAGGTTATGTATTTAATGTTGGTAGCATGAAATTTATTTGGATTTCTAAACTATAGAAGATTGTTACCTTGTCTACTAGAAATTTAGAGTATGTTTCTACCACAGAATCAATCAAGGAGATGATATGGATACAGCGGTTAATGGAAGAGTTGGGAGAGAAGTAGGAGAATTACTTGTTATTCATTGAGACCCAGAGTCTAATTCATCTTGCAAAGAACTTAGAATTCCATTCAAGAACCAAATATATACAACTCAAGTAACACTTTATTAGATCAGTTTTGGAGGATAGATAGCTAAAGTTGGAGAATATCCATACAAGTCAAAATCTTGTTGATGTGTTGACAAAGTCGGTGACAAAAGAGAATTTGGAAGGTTTTTCATCTTTGGTATGTCTTCAATATTGATCTTGAAGAAAAGAAACAAGTCAAAGAAGAGTATGAGGATGAGATATAACCATGGGTTCTAGCAGTCACTCTCCAAGTGGGATATTGTTCAAGTTGTGGAGCCTGATTGCAAGTTAAAGTGACAGTTTACTTTTTTTTCTAATTTTTGGGAGGAAATCATGGTCATGGATAAAAAATAGAATTTTCTTATTAATAGATTGGAGTTGTTATTTTTATGTTTATTTTATTAATAAGCATGTGATATTTAGGTTGTTTTTGGCTGAAGAAAGCTTTTACAAAGAGGTCCACAAGTTATATATATGTGCAGGGATTTACACTTTTAGAAAGAGAGAATTGTATTATATTCCTCAAAAATGAATAAAGGAGAAGGTTGGTTTGTTTCTGGTGGATGTATCCCAAATTGGGTGAACCACATTAAATCTTAGGTTTATCTTGTTATTACATGCTTCTTTTATTTATGTTTTAATTCCACTTTTATTGCTAATGTGTATTTCAATCCTAATACCTTTGGCACAAAATTGTTGATTAAGAGATGTTTGGGTGAGAAATTTTCTTTTGATGATATATTTTGGTGTATGAAAGGTGCATGGAAAAATATTTTTGGCCCTCCATTTCTTTCCCAGAAAGAGATTTTTGTATGACTTTATTTCAATCTATCATGGACTATGATTTTTTGAGGAAAAATGGACATGGTTTCTAGAAATTGTGGTTTTTTCATACATCTTTGGTTCCATTTATTACTCTAGAACCAATCCAAGTACCCCTTACTCATGAGAATCCTATTTTTTATTCATAGGATACATCAAAGGTTTGTGATCTATTCAAAATAGATGAGTTTCCAAATAGTTCCTATCAAATATT
The DNA here is from genome assembly GCA_019776745.2 of Taxus chinensis. Taxonomy (NCBI): domain Eukaryota; kingdom Viridiplantae; phylum Streptophyta; class Pinopsida; order Cupressales; family Taxaceae; genus Taxus; species Taxus chinensis. The sequence continues at coordinate 230,497,545 of CM034154.1, forward strand.
CTTGAGGTTCTACGTGATGGTTAATTTATCGAGGCCATCCATCCATTTCATTAAAATTATGTTTTCCCATCATATATGAATCCAATTCTTCAATTTAAAGGTTTTTCCTTTAAGGTGGCTTCAAGAAAGACTTGGAATTTCAAATTATCCATGTCTGTCAAGTCAAAAATTTGTTGATGGTTTCAAATGTTAGTAATTATATCTAGATCTAGAATTAGATTGTGGGGAAATTTTTTGTAAGTGTTCTTGGATATGATATTGAAAAATCATAGAATATCTCTAAATCCTTGTTGATATATACCATATTTCCTTCTCAAGTTATTTTATTCTTTATTAAAATATATTATAATAAATAAATAGTACAGTTTTTAGTTTTTAGATCTTGTAACTATCTTGGGGTTGTCTCAAATTTTGAATGTAATTTATGGCTTAAAACATGAAATACGGCCTCTTAATTTTTAAACCTCTCATCAAACAATCAAATGGAGAATGAATTGGAAGAGTGTACTTAAAAATAATATTTTATTACATAAATTGGTGTGGAAAGAGGGAATAGCATATGTTGATTTGGTTAGGAGAAACATTATTCATAAGAGTACTTAAAAATAATATTTGGTTACATAAATTGATCTAGAAAGAGGGCATAACATATGTTGATTTGGTTAGGAGAAACATTAGGCATAAGAGTGTACTTAAAAATAAGATTCGATTACATAAATGGTTCTAGAAAGAGAGCATAGAAGATGTTGATTTGGTTAGGAGAAATGTTAGGCATTCGTCCACCAAATGTGTTACTTCACCTCTAATTTGCAATGAGGTCAAGGGCTGCCTAAAAGGTAGAAGCTCTAGAAATTTATATTTCTCAACTTAGCTTTAGGTTACACCTCCAACTCTAATGATATATATTGTAATTGAATATTTTTAAACAAGGAAAGTTTAATTGTGTAGAATTGTAAAGAGAAATTACAAGAGGAAAGAGTAAATAAAGACATGATCTTATTATGTAAAATAGATGACTATATTGAAGACTTAGAAGCTCATAATGGGATCAAAAATGACCTGAAAATTTTGATGATTTATAACTATATGTGGGACATGATCAAAAAAGGGTGTAGGTTTGTGGATGTTGAAATGTGTATTATGTGGGTTAAACTTGAAACACATTGAATGTGTTTCATTAAATATTAACTTTCTCCTATAAATAAAAAAATAGGGTTTAATATAATTATTGTTGACCATTTTGAGTAAAGATGAACTAATATCATAAATATTGTAAATATTAATAAATCATGTATCCTAAATTCATATCTAGATAAATAAAATGATTGCACATGCATAGGTGAGATAAATAAAATATGTACAAAGTTAGAGTTAGAAGATATTTCACTAATTTAATACCAAGATTGAGTGATAGTGACTTGAGAGTGTGAAGAATGATGTGCAAAGTATCATTGAATTGTCCTAAACATATGGAAGTGTAAATATGAGTGTGGGAAAAATCAATTGTTGTAGACAAACTTTCTTAGCTGACTTTGTTCAAGATGGGCAATTTTTTCCACTATAAGGTCTGGCTAGATATCGTTAATGGCATTTTGTTATTTTTTTTATTTAGTTTCATCTTCTATGATTGAAATTTTTTGAATCACAATTATGCAGAAGATTATGGATCTGTATTCTTCTTGTTTTCTTGGGGACCTATATAAGGGTTAGTCCAATTGGGTAGAATTTTTCCCATTATGCCTATGTATCAATACTTTGAAGAAGCATCAAACCCACTCGACGTATGTGTGCAAGATGTATATCGCAATGTGTTTTGGAAATTAATACCTCAATATGATCTTCAACAATTGGAAATGATATTTGGTGTGATGTAGCTTTTACAACATGGTGGTTTGTCATGTAGAATTTTTGCAAATTTAGAGTTAGTTTAAGTTCTTGAGATAGTTATTTAGCAATTGGGTGTTTTATTGTGATATCTTATGTGCTCCTCAAAGATGTGAGATGTTAGGCCTCTCAAATGGATTATGTGAGGGTGTTTTTATAGGTGAATGTTGCAAAACATTTTCCTTCTTAATCGACACAAGGTTGAATCAGGTAAGTTATGATTTTGAAAAAGTGACTATTAGAGCTTTTGAGGATGAAGTTAGGATTAAGACAAGATCACCTGAACAACTTTTTTTTTAATGATCGATTTTATTATGGTGAAGCGTAAAATTCAACTTGACAATTGTAGATGGTGGATAGATGTATGAAGATGTGTTATATATTTTGAAAGTATGATTTTGACTGGTTAATGATGGATAGCATATGTGACATAGCGCTTGATAATGCTAATTGAGCAAGGTGTATGTAGGAATTAGTCATTTAAATATGAAATGATTAATGGGTTGAGATAAATGGTAAGGATTAATCCTCAAATGCCATAGGTCCAAATTTAGGAATATATAGTGCCTTCAACTATCTCTACTTTACAATGACCTCATTTTAAAAAATAGGATTATGTACAAAATAATTAATGGGCTAAGATAAAACCCAAAGATTAAGTTTTAAATTTCATAGGTCCATATTCAGGAATCTACAACGTCTTCAATTATCTCTACTCTACAATGACCTCATTCAAAAAATTATGACTATGTATGAAGCTCTGCATTTCATCTTCTCCCTTCTTGGAACTCTAGCAGCACTTAAGAGAACATAAAACAGAAATTCCTAGACTAAGTTCAAACTAACCTTCCAATCATTACTAAAAGCAAGCATTACACTACATATTTATGCAAATAAGGATTGATGTAATTATTTTCATGAAATTGAAGTGTATGTGCTTCACTTGTTTCCTAATATAATTAATTAATACAATAAGATGATCACTTGTCTTGGCACAAGACACATAAAATATGAAAATTCATATTTTTATATTGTTCAATTTTGATAAGGGAATTTTGGATTTTGATTATATACTCAAGAGGGTTTTGGATGTGAATATCATAAGTAGTATTGATCACTTAGTGTAATGAATAACTCCTCTTTGATTTCACTCAAAAATTAATAAATATTTTGAATGTTATTAATTTAGGAATAATCTTGAAGGATTATTTGAGTAATAAAATAATGTATACTAATATAGAGATTTAGAAAATAGGTTTGCATTCACATACATTTGATCAAAAAAGTAAGACAACAATTAGGGTTATAATGACCACTTAGTTGATTCAAATGTGGATATGGATGTTTCATTAGCCAACATAGGTGCTCATAATTTCCTTGTCTCCTTTGTGCCCTTTTGGACTAAATTGTTAGCTTCAGCCCAGATTGTTTGGCAGTTTGGTCCATATTGAGCAGTTTCATGCCTGATGACTATGTACTTTTTGTTTTTCCTACATTGATTTATATGTCATCACTGCATATGTATAGGTTTGAATATCCCATGGCATTTGCATTTGTACCTATAATTTCAAACCCTAGTTTCCTGCACCAACACTCAAATAGACATTAGATACAAAAATTAATGTTAAAAGTTAATTTGGAGTGACCTCAATGGCCAATACCTATTGATTCAGACTACATTTTGCATTACATTTCAAACTACATCTAGTTCTTCTAGTACACATGTAATAGTTTATGAAAATTCGTGCCTCAACACAAATAGTGAGCTAACTAATAGTTGTGTTTCAATTGTAACCCTTGAATTCATAAATATAATGCTTGAAAAATAGTAATTACCATTGTAATTCCCTCTTGTGATATGCTCTTGAAATATTCTAAAATAATTCTTGATAATTGACACATATACTATACCTCCCAATAACTTTGTATATATAGGAGTATCTTACTTTGAAATTAGAACCTATTGGTACATAATTCGACCCAAACCATATGAAGAAAAATAAATTAAGGGCAACAAAAGGACCAATGATAAAAAATGACCAAAAAATAAGCATGGACGGAATCGGACACTTTGTACAATACCATCAAACACTTTTGTCCAAAACTGATGGTCTCCTCCAAAGACCCAAGAATGATCAAACAGACAATGAAAAATCCAGATATCTTTGTGACACACTAGAATAAAATGAAAGATAAAATAATAAGATGAAAAATAAATGACAATTAATCTATATAATAATAAACCAAATAAGGACTTGTGCCACTAGATGTATATTTCATTGTTTAATACCATCATATATTAAATTTTTTACAAGTGTTATCTAATAATACTTTGTGATAAATTTAGGTGTTTATAATTTCCCCCTTAATATGGTTAACGAAATTTAACAAATTAAAGGAGAGAAGAGATCGTACCTTGTAAAGTTTTTTGTTTATTAAAACAAATGTGTTGTATAATGTGTCGCATTTGTGCAAATTGAGGAGAAAATATCAAATCATGGAAGACAATGTGCATCATTGGTTGACCCAAATGGAGATAAGGAGGATTTTTCATAGGTGCTAAGGTTTTTAGAGACAAATAAATTGGAGTCAATGGTTAAAAAACAAATTATGTGTGAAATGCATCAAGGTGATTAATTCCCAACATAGAAGTGATAAGATGTACGGTGTTAGTAGACCATGTACTCAAAAAAATGAGGAAAGAAATGTTTCCCTGGGTGTCACTAGACCCACTATACTAAGGGTGTCATCAAACCCATATTAAAACTATTTCATCCATGGAATCGCACCATTGTATATGGATTTATATTTCAAATTTGAAACCCCATGTAAGGTCAAAAGGAAATGAAGTATGTATAAACCATATTTTTTATGCTTATTAACCATTTATTTTGTGCAAGGGTTGTTGATGCATTCTCCTCCTAAGCACGTTCCTTAAGGGGCCTATCATAATTGGGGTGTGTTCAAACTTTTTTATGTGGGATAGACAACAATATTTGATCGATGTCTTTATTTAGCCTTAGTTACCCTACCTTTTGCTCATTACTATCCTTTGTCCATACATTGCACTCATTATGTCCACCTACCTCAATGTGTCTATTTATTTCTATTTTTTACACACTATGATCTTTACTTTTAGTTACCTTGTACCTTTGTCATTCATGTCCATTTACCTCTTTCCCTCCATTCTACATGTTTTTCACCTTCTAACCTTACGTTTTACCCCAAGGATGATGCCATATCCAATGACATCGCCCATAGGTGATGGTGTCAGGTATACATGCTTGACCAAACTACCACAAAAACTCAATTTACAATCACTTTCACATACCTATATTTTATCTTCATTTCACTACTTCACATTTATTATTTGACTTAGAGTCTTGGAGCTTGCCTCTTTTACATTCAAGTCACCACAATGAGTTAGGACCAGAGATCTTCTTGTTTATATTTCACCTTCTCCACCCATAGCAATTATCTCTCAATGTTTTTGTCTTTAGAGATTATTATAAATCAAAGGTCACACACATGCTACAGGTAAGTATTTATAACCCTCTTTAGTCTCGTATTTTGTATGAGTGTGTTGTATATTAGTCATTAATTGTTATAGACTAGATTATATATATGTTTTCTTTGATCTATTACATTGTCATATTATATCAAACCCCTTGGTTTATCGACCTCTTAATTACTCTTATTTATGAATCCTAGTAAGATACATATCTTTATCTTAGGTGTATGTCTTGGAAACATATGGTTATCCTAGGGTAAGGGTTACTATCCTCTAGAATTATTACATTAGCACTCTTTGAGAACCTTTGTATTTTTACAGTGTGGTTGATCTTAGATTGGATCCCTATATTTGAGAACCCAGGTGGGAACCTCTTTTTTACCCATTGTACACCCTAGTGAACTCGATGTGAATATTATGTTTATTCCCATTAGGTTAGATTCATTCATTTTTATTTTTCATGTTTTTCTGAACACCATCGGCCCCTATGTAGAATCATACTACATGTTCAATCTAGTCTGAACCCCAAATACTTCTTCTGAAATTATTGGCCCATGTGCAAATTTCTTATATGGCTGATGTCATTTGGAATCTCCCATATTCACAATTAACTCCTTCCTAATGTCATTGGTCTCTGTTCAAGCTTACTACACAACCAATCTCATCACAAAAATACTTCTAGTAAGCCTTTTCTAGGAATATTTATTTCATCATGGAATACTTACTTGGTGATTCCACTACATCCACAACCAAGTCATTTCTATTTGACCTTAATAATTCTTGATGTGATGGCCTTCTTAAGGTTTTTATACATTAAATTTATTGTCTTGGCATAGGAGCTAATGTTACAAAGTCAAAAACCCCACTGTTTCACCTGATTATTAGAAATTTCCTTGAAAATGATGAAACAGATAGGGTAACAGGTGTAGGAGGAATATCTGTTGAAATGTTGGTTGATAGGTTGTTGCACACGTGTTAACTCCTTGATCCATATCTGATCGTGAGATCTTCCTTTTGGCTGGGAGGAACTACCTGAAATGGAAAGTAAGACCGCCAGAAAGAGTTAAATAATATATGCAGTGGACTACCTAGCGTGTGCTAGATTCGGGAAGTGTGATACTTTCTAGATGGTTGTTAATCCACTATTTAAACAATTTAATGTTGGAAATAAAGTAAATCCTATTGTATTTAAAATGATTTAGGTATCTCATTTAAAGCAAAATAAGAAATATCTAATCTAACAGGCTAGGTTAAAATAAGATCTAAAGGTCAAGTAATGGATTCTGGGTCTCTGCAGGTTTGACAAAGGTCATAGGCAGGCCACAGGTGAGTATGGGTGATGTGGGAATAGGTAGGTAGGTTACTATTTTGGATTGTATTAGTAAATACAGATATCGATTCTAGTTAAGGGTGACTAACGCTAGTTTGGGAGAACTAGTGCCAGTTACTGTGGGATAAAGGGAATGTCACAGAACAAGCTTTAGATCTCCCTTATGATTACACCAAGGACTAGGCTAGTCAGAATGAGGTATTAAGTTGGTTATATGGGATTTGGAAAGGTTTTAATAGGGATATGGAGGGGTGAGTATTAATGAAGGTCATTGGGTGGCTAGGAGAACAAAGGATGAAAATAAAATGATGAAATAAGTGAACCAGAGGAGTAAAATGTTCTACTTACTTAGAATCAGGTTTTGGACGTCTATGAGTGATTAATGAAGGTGTTGATAAGAGGTTGAATGCTACAGACGATCACCAAATTTTGGGGAGCTCTTTTATGGGCTGCATGTGCTCTCCTTCTTTCTTGATTGAATCAAATTTGTGTTGGGGTGAGTGTTGGATGGTTGTTGGGTGAATGTTGGCTATCTGCGCAAGAGAAAATACTTGATCTCCTTCTTTGCATGCGTTCTCTCTAAAACTTGTTCTCAAAAGATGTGATATCTCTTAGGAATCTTCCAACCTCGAAAATAAGGTTGTTTTGGGGGTTAAAAGGTGACCTATGGTGGTTCTAGCTTAACCGACGGTGATTAAGGGTAACCGGTGTCGGTTAGGGCAGGATTTCCTAGGTTTACTAAACTTGGTAGAACCCCTTGATTTTCTAGGATCTCGTGTGTTGGCCTTGTGGATTAGGATGGAAGCTTATTTTACGCATGTAGGAATGTGGTTAGAGGGAATGTAGGAATTGATTTTTAGGGTTTTGTTAGGTCTTAGGGTGAGGTGGCTAGATGAGGTGGATATGTGGGCATTATCTCAATTAGGATATTTAAATGATAAATATAGTGAGGATAATGAATTAATTTAATTTTAATAATTAAATTAATATTATAGTGAGGTGAAGGGGGCCATTGCTAGGTGGATGTGTTTAAGGTATTTATTTATCGAGGGACCAAGAGGAGTGTGACCCAATTTTGGTGTCTGCACTGACCTCAAAAACCAGATCCATTATCTGAAACCATGTCTTTTATACTTCCTAAACGGTAGTCAATCCATTGTTTAAAACAATTTAATGTTGGTAATAAAGTAAATCCTATTATAGTTAAAATGATTTAGGTATCTCATTTAAAACACAATAAGAAAGATCTAATCTAACAGGCTAGGTTAAAATAAGATCTGAAGGTCAAGTAACGGGTTTTGGGTCTCTGCAGGTTTGACAGAGGTCTTAGGCAGGCCACAGGTGAGTATGGGTGATGTGGGAATAGGTAGGTAGGTTACTGTTCTAGATTGTATTGGTAAATATAGAGACCGATGCTGGTTAAGGGTGACTGATGCTGATTTGGGAGAATCAGTGCCAATTACTATGGGATACTAGGCATGTCACGGAATGAGCTTCAGATCTCCCTTATGATTGCACCAAGGACTAGGCTGGTCAGAATGAGGTATTAAGTTGTTTAGATGGGATTTGGCGAGGTTTTAATAGGGATATGGAGTGGGTGAGTATTAATGGAGGTCAGTGGGTGGCTAGGAGAACAAAGGATGAAAATACAATGATGAAATAAGTGAACCAGAGGAGTAAAATGTTCTACTTACTTGGAATCGGGTTTTGGACGTCTGTGAGTGATGAATGAAGGTGTTGATAAGAGGTTGAATGTTGTAGAGGATTACCAAATGTTGGGGAGCTCTTGCATGGGTTTCATGTGCTCTCCTTCTTGCCTGATTGAATCAAATCTATGCTGGGGTGAGTGTTGGATGGTTGTTGGGTGAATGTTGGATGTCTACGTAAGAGAAAATACTTGATCTCCTTCTTTGCATGCGTGTTCTCTCTAAAAAAATTCTTGAAAGATGTGATATCTCTCAGGAATTTTCTAACCTTTAAAATAAGGTTGTTTTGGGGGTTAAAAGGTGACTGACGATGGTTCTGGCTTAACCAGCGGTGGTTAAGGGTAACCAGTGTCAATAAGGGTGGGATTTCCTAGGTTTACTAAATTGGGCAGATCCCCTTGATTTTCTGGGATCTTGTGTGTTGGCCCCATGGATTAGGATAGAAGCTTCTTTTAAGCATGTGGGAATGTGGTTAGAGGGAATGTAGGCATTGATTTTTAGGGTTTGGGTAGGTCTTAGTTAGTTATGACAACTTACTAAGAATAGGTCTTAGGGTGAGGTGGCTAGATGAGGTGGATATGTGGGAATTATCTCAATTAGGATATTTAAATAATAAATATAGTGAGGATAATGAATTAATTTAATTTTAATAATTAAATTAATATTATAGTGAGGTGAAGGGGGCCATGGCTAGGTGGATGTGTTCAAGGTATTTATTTATCGAGGGACCAAGGGGAGTGTGACCCAATTTTGGTGTCTACATTTTACCCCTTTTTGTTGCGTAGCTTATATTGGTAAGCGATGCTGACAAAAATAAGATGTGGTTGCCCCATGTGTGGGTGGAGGTGATCCCCCTCAAACTAGGAACTGACGAGGTAGAAGGTAGAATCAGTGAGTGGTTTGATAAAAGGTAAATGTGATGAAAAGGAAGGTGGGTAACAAGGGAAAAAGGAGCAAAGTCTACTCAGGTAATCTAGGTAATGGGTCAGGGTCAAAGGTAGCAACAGTCAAACACACGCACACGTATAAACTGCAGCATAGTACCAGGTTGAAGAGCAGGAAAAATCTACATTGTCTAAGGTCGATAGGTTTATCTAAACAAGGTTGAGGTGATTCTGGTATCCAAGGTATAGGATATGGTTAGGAAACATGACATAGGTCAGGTGCAGGAACGTGTAGGTGTGTTCTGGTACACCAAAGGTAGGGTCAGGATAAATGGTCACAACAAGAGGAAAGGTAAGGTCATCAGGTCAATCAACATAGGGAACGGTGCCACAAAGTATAGAAAACACAGGAGGTGAAAGGTCACTAGCGATGGTCTAGGTCTAAGAATCTAGGTCACGGCATGGGTAGGGCCGAGGTATGGGTAAAATAACGAGTCCCCAAAGGAGGATGCGGGTAGGTAATAAATGATGAGGGCAAGAGGGTGAGGGGAATGGTTAGGGTAAAGATTAGGTGTGGAAAAAAGAGTGACGAGTAGGGTAATAGGGTAAAATTTAGGGCAATGTGGAAAATTATGTGATTGATGCTGGTCAAGGGTAACCAACGCCGGTACAGGCTAACCATCCATGGTAAGGTAGGGCACAAGACCAATTTTGGTGAAGGTAAAACTGGTGTCGGTTAGGTCGGGTTTAGTATAAAAACAAAAAATCTGTGTTTTTTGTTATTGATTTGTCATCTAGAAAATTGAGAAAATGACATAAGAGAGAGAGAGAGAGAAAAGGGAAAAGTGTCTAGACATAACGGAGAGTTGAGTTGGCGAGCTGAACGGTGGGTGATTGGTTGTTGAGAGGCGGTTCCATGGGATCGGTGTGTGTGATTTGGTGATGGCATAGGCCGGAGAGGGATTGGGTGGGCCACCGGTGCATTGGCCCGACGCGCTACCACGATGATGGTAACATGATGAGGTAAGTGTCCACTTCTTGTTGTGTTTTGTTATATAGATTAAGTGATTTGGCAAATTGGGTTTTTTTTTTTGATGTATTGTAGTCATTTTTTTTATATATACCGGCCTACATGCCGAAGATAGTGAGGATGTACGAGAGTTTTTATATAATTATGAGCATATACCGGCCTGTGTGCCGAAGAGATTTTGTATTGTTTTATTATTTTATTGTATATGAGACCGGCCTGCGTGCTGATGACATTTTGTATTGAGTATCGGCTTGCATGCTAAAGATTTTGAGATATGGACAGGATTGGATATCCATGTATATTATATTGAGACACGCATATTTGTTTATATGATGAGATAGATGAGATTCTTGATTTGTTGGTGTTTTATGAGAATTTTAATTTTTTGTTGCGATATGGATGGAAATTAGGTGAGTTAGGCATGATGGAGTCAAGTTTGTTTAGGCATGGATCGATTCAAGTCGGTTTAGGCATGGATCGAGTTAGGTTGGTTTAGGCATGGATCAAGTTAGGTCTTAGGCATGGATCGAGTCAGGTCTTAGGCATGGAGTGATTCAGGTCGGTTTAGGCATGGTTTGAGTTAGGTTAGTTTAGGCATGGATCGAGTCAGGTTGGTTTAGGCATGGATCGAGTCAAGTCTCAGGCATGGTTGAGTCAGGTTTTGGGTTAGGCATGGATTGATTCAGGTTGGTTTAGGCATGGTTGAGTTAGGTTTTTCATCTAGGCATGGATCGAATCTAAATGGGATAAAGTTGTGATTCATTAATTTATGCAATGAATGGTGATATGGGTCATGTTTAGAATTTATGCATGATGATGGTAGAGAAATGGAAGTCATAATAAATGTATGGTGTGGTGATGATTAAAATGTGAAGCAACTTGTTATTTGTTTGGTTTAATTTCCAATTTTGGATATAAAAAGGAAACTAAGTAGGGTAGAGTGTGATTGAGAAAGATGAAAGATGAATTGGTTAGGGTAGAGAGTGGCTGAGCTAACCTCCAAGGGCCCCATGCCCTTGGAGTGCTACCTACATAGTCCCAGTGAAAAGGGACCTCAAGCCGATGTAGTTCTCCCATAAGCTAGGGAAGAATATGAGGAGGTATGAAAATGAGTTGGTAGGTTTTAGGCATGATTTGGGTTTAGGTCTATTAGGTGTGGGTGGGTTATAGGAAAATTGGTATAGGTGATGTCGATGGAGGTAGAAGAAGAAATATTACCCCAAGGGTAAGTGTCGAGGACCAATTCCTGTATAAGGTAATCAATATATATATAAAGAAGGTTAAAAGATAAGAGGGGGCAAGAAATCCACCTGATTGGTTAGGATCATACCGAGTAGGTCATACCTTGGAGGAGGTGATGAACGTGAGTCCCTAAAGCCATTTCCATGATTGATTGTTTGAAGGGTGAAAAATAGTGATACATGATCACCAAATGTCATGGCTTCCAAGAGGTCCCTTGAGGCGGTAGGAAATGGGAGTGTGAATGGTGAGAGGGGTGAAAGGTGGGTAAATTTTATATGATATGTGGTAGCATGCTCTTTAGGCAAGAGATCCGAGGTCACAATGGGCAAGTCCATGACTAAAAGGTTTTCTGTTTTGATTGATATTTGAGATAGACTGATTGATGCAGGAAAGGCTATATGGGATGATGAAATTAACTCCTTGAGGTCTTCGTGAAGCTGATCGATGCGGGAAGCTTCAGATTCTCTCATTTTTTTTTAAAGAGCTTTACATAGTTGTCCTTTAAGGGAGTAGTCTATTTATAGCAGCGATTACCGAGAGGAAGATGTCCTTTTGAGGGAGTCATATTTTTATTAGAAGTTTGACTTAAGGAGTTAGTGTCCCAAGTGAGGGCTTTTGAAGTCATGGAAAAGACCAAGGTGAGGAATAGGATTTTTGTTCAAAAATTAGGGTGAAATGACCATGGGATCTCATCTAAAGGAAACGAAAAGTATCCATGAGAATCATGCTATCTGCAGCACCATGGTACACATATTTAAGAGAAGATCAAATGTGATGGGAAATACATGATTCTAGTTTAATCGTTGGTGAGGTGTAAGAAGTGGATAGCACTCAAGGGACGAGCATGGAAAGAGGAAAAAAGTGATGTAGGACTAAAATTCAACAATAGAATGGTCGAAATATGCAAGGCATTAAGGGGCTCAGGTTCAGGTTTACCATCAAGTGAAGATAAGCGATAAGCACCTGATCCATAAGTATGAGTCACAATGTATGGTCCAAGCCAATTAGGAGTAAATTTTCCCCATTTAATTTTTTCTGCTTTGGTTACATGTTGATTTTCTTTCAGGACAAGGTCACCGACTTGGAAGGTTCATTCATGGACATGTTTTTCATAGGCACGTTTGATACATTTTTGGTAAAATTGAAGGTGATCAAGATCGTTAAGAAGAAATCTATCTAATAACTCAAGCTATGCTAAACGGTCTTAAAAAAATTCATCATCATTGAGCATGTCATGGAGAGAAATGCAGAGTGAGGGGATCTAGACTTCGAGAGGCAGAACAACCTCTGTACCGTAGACTAGAGAAAAAGGTGTAACAGCAGTGGAAGTGCGAATACTAGTGTAGTATGCCCATAGGGAAAAAGGAATGTGCGTATGCTAGTCCTTCCTAGTATTGTTAACCACTTTCATGAGAATTTTGTTTAAGGTTTTATTAGTGGATATGGCTTGGCCATTGGTATGTGGGTAATAAGGTGATGAGAAACTTAGATGAATGCCGAAGGCATTGCAAATTTTTTGCAGGGTTTTGTTTTTGAATTTTTTTCCATTTTCAGTGATGAGGCGATGAGGAACACCAAATAGACAAATGATGTGATGATTAATGAACTCACATATTTTCTTGGCTTTCATGGAGATGAGTGGTATGGCTTCAACCCATTTTGTGTAGTATTCGGTAGCGGTGATAATCCATTGATGGTATTGGGAAGAATGGGGGTTAATCTCTCTGAAAAGATCCAAACCCCATTGAGAGAAGGGCCAAAGGTCACGAGTGACCTGTAAGGCATGACTGGGTGTATGATGAAGGTTAGCATGTTGTTGGAATTTTACACAATGTTTGACGTAGTTGTAACAATCATGGTTAAGGGTCGGCCAGTAATAGCCTAGGCAAAGAATACACTTAGCAATAGCAAGGCCACTGAAGTGACCTCCACATATGCCATCATGAACTTCCTTAATGGTATAAGGAATTTCAAAACTCATGAGGCACTGTAAGAGAATACCATCAAGCCACACTTATAGAGGACGCCTCCAATGATGACGTAATGAGAGACCTTTTTAAGGAAGGTACATTGTCCATTATGGGTGAGATCAGGAGGTAAAATGGAGAGAGAAAGATAGTCAGAGTATTGTTTATATCAAAGGTCTCTCAGGTCCAGGGTAACGGTTATGATGGAGTAAATGTCACGAGGTAAATAAAATAGTGATTGGAGTCATTTTATGGTGACAAATATTATAGAATCGACATGCGAAGTGGGTATTTGAGAAGTCAAGCAAGCCATGGTATCTACAAATGTTTTGGTTGAACGAGGGACGGTTTGAAGGGCGTAATGGTCAAAGTTGGTCAAAATTATGTCGACATGATTTTTATACTTTTTAATTATCTCATTACAACATTGGTATATACCATTGACTTGGTTTATAACTAGTTGAGAATCACCAAAGATGTTGATTGATTTGACATCTAGGGCATAGGTGGCTTGGAGACCTAATACGAGTGCTTCGTATTCAGACATACTTTTTGTACAATCAAAATCTAGTTTGAAAGAAAAAGGCATGGGTTCACCATCAAGTGGAATGAGGATAACACCAGCCCCACCCCATACTGACACTTGGAACCATCTAAGAAGAGTGTCATTTGGTAAGCGGGTTCGTCTAGGGAAAGGGTACCAATTGACTCATCTGGGAAGTCAAAATTACAGGGTTCATCCCTAGAAATAGGTGCGTCAACCAATTGGTTAGAGATAGCTTGGCCCTTGATGGACTTTTGATGAATGAATTTGAGGTTCGAGGTCAGCTAAAAGCATAAGCCATTATGCGGCATGTTGATTTTGATAAGGTTTGGCATACATGAAGTGTAGGGGGTTAGTGTTGGTCACAACATATGTTTTGTGGTTAAGTAGGTAATGGCGGAGTTTTGTGGCAACGAAAACTAAGGCTAAGAAAAGTTTTTCGGGATGAGATGTATCGAGGTTTCATAATCCAAAAGAGTACGGCTTATGTAATAAACCACCTGCTCCCTGTGTTGTTCATTGTGATGAGCAGAGCATGGGCCCCAAGGAGTGATCGATAGCAGAGATGTATAGGTAGAAAGGTTGATCATCTTTAGGTGGAATGAGTACAGGTGGTTGGAGAAGGTATTGTTTTAAGGTCTCAAAAGCTTTGTGGCAGTCCTCACCCCATTTAAAGGAGACATACTTCTTGAGCAGATGATGAAATGTTTGACACCGATCAAATAATTGTGAAATGAAATGACGAATAGACTATAACTTACCTTGCAGGCTACGAGAGTTGCCTAAGGTTAGTGGGTGAGAGGAATTTCCAAAATGGCCTTGATTTTAGTAGGGTCAACTTCTATACCATGTATGGAAATGATAAATCCCAGGAGCTTGCCTGAGAGGACTGCGAAGAAACACTTCTTGGGCTGAAGGTGAACCCAACATTTAATGAGGCGGTCAAAGATGATTTTTAGGATGGTGAGGTGCACGGAGTGGCGTTTAGATTTGGCTAGGAGATTTTCCATGTAATCTTCCAATATACGATGCATGATGTCATGGAAGATATAAGTCATAGCCCACTGATATGTGGCAACAACATTTTTAAGGCCAAAAGGCATGACTCGGTAGTAGAAGATCCCCCAAGGGGTGATGATTACAGTTTTGTGTTCATCCTCTAGGGAAAACAAGATTTGGTTATAGCCTGAAATCCATCCATGAGTGACAACATCTCGTGACCAATGGTAAGTTCAACCAACTAATCAATATCAGGTAGAGGGAAGGTTCCCCTATCGCCTTAGTGACTGGGACAATGTTAGAAATCGAACGAGGATAATCAATGGGTAATATGAAGGAAAAAAAAAGGAGCTAAAGTTTTTCTTTGATGAGAAGGGAAATACGAGGGTGCATTTCCTTGGATTTTATTTGATGGGTTTAGCATCAGGAATGGTTACGATATTATGGACTACTATGGTGGGGTCAATACCGGGCATGTTTTTGTAAGACCAAGTGAAAGTGTGGTTACTATTTTTGAGAAAAGAAGTGATGGCTTCCTGTTCAACAGCATCTAAAGATTGACTGATCTTTAGGATGTGTGGGTCATCCTGAGTATGAATGTTGATCTTGATAGTCAATTCATTCAACATGGTTTGCATTTCAGAGGGTAATGAATGATGAATATATGAGTCTTTTGTACCAAGGTAGGTGAGTATAGATTCATCATCCTAACATTGAACGACGTTAATGGAAGGTGTATCGTCCTCAATCATTTTAGGATATAGGAATGGAAGAGAGGAAGGATCCTCACCCTCGCATTGATAAGTTAAAGGCCCCAAGGAAATGGTGTTTATGAAAAAAAAAATTAGGAGGGATAGATTCAAGATCCATCGACTCCGTCGGCGAAGGTGGTAATGAAGGTGGAATGGGTGAAGAAGGTGGAGAAGGGTTGATGTTCTTGATGGGTTCAATGTAGGATTGCTTAGTAGGTGGTTCAGCAAAGCTGATACCACTACGGTCATTATGTTTGTGGGTATTACATGAACTAATAGTATGGCAGCCTTGCTCATAAAATCCAAAACCAAAACCCTTCCATGCACATCGGTGCAGGAAGGTGTGGTAAAAATGGCAATTAGTGAGTGAATGGAAGTCAGCAGAAAATGGGGGGGTTTGTGATGGTGGTTCAGGTGTGTAAGTGGTAGTATCAAGTCCCCCATAGGTGAGACTGGTATGAAGGTGAGGAGGACCATAAAGGAGGTGTTATCCTATGTGGTGATTATAGTGAGGATGTTGGTGAAGACTTTCATACTCTTGTGGAGTAAGGAATTTGTTGACACTATATAGGTGATATTCCCCCAGAGTGAGGCATTGAAAAATGCCCTCGAAGGGATCAGTGGTTGGTATGTGGGTAGTTGGAATAGACGATGTGTCGTAGGTTAATGCGGAGGTGGAGCTAACAGACTAAGAGGCTAATGGTTTGGCCGTGGAGGTTATGGTTTCAGTAGGAATGGATGAGGCATGTGTGGTTGAGGTAGCGACTATACTTGTAAAAAGAGATGTAGGTGAAGTGATAGTGTTCGTGGAGGTAGATTGAGAAGAAGGTAGTGAAATAGGGGGTAATTTCCCAGGGTGAATAATAGATGAAATAGGAGGCTACTAATAGTACGTATATGGAGGTGGAAGGTTCGTGGTGACCCTAGTGGTAATGGGGGCCAATGATTGTGGAATAGAAAGGACCACGTTTTGAAAAGGGGTAGGGATCACCAACACGGGAGGTGGTTATGTAGCTACGAGTATATGCGAGACAATAGGGTGGATGAGGTTGTGTTTTGGGTGGTTTTCAAAGGTATGGTGGATGTGGCGGGTGTAATGGATGTAGCAAACGTGGCAGTCATAACGGGTATAGGACCTAGCTATGAAATGACTGGGGGTAAGGTAGATGCGAGTAGCACGGAGCCAGTTCGGGTTGGAGCAAGAGTGGGAATGAGATTCGGGGGGATAGATATGGGCATGTCGTATATCAACTGACCTGAGGCATCTTGAGTGGATGAGTGTGAAAGATAAAACTGCAAGGCAGCAGGGTTTTGGTCAAGGAGTCATGCGAACTCCTCATCTCCGGTAGCGATAGTGATAGGTTGGATAGGTTCTATGGCGGGTGATAAAATGTAAGGTGGTGAAGGACTAGGTAGGAGTGGTTGATAACTAATGTGGAATATAAGGGTGTTTACTTGTTGATGCATCAACACCATGTGAATAGGCACTAACGTGGTAAGACTACTTTCTGTAAATGACACAAAAATATAGCAGTGATAGGATAGATAGGCAGTGGTATGTGAATTGGGGTTAAAATTTTTGTTGGAAAATGACACAGGATAACTATTTTTGTTTAGGCTAAACCAACACTGGTCACAGGTAACCACTACCGGTCACTGTGGAAAATGGACAGTTGGTAAAAAATAAGGTGTAAGGCCAAATTTTCTAGGTATGCCAAATACTAATGAGATTTACCAGGTCAATGGGAGTGATAATTAGTGATAGGGACTCTAAATAGTCGAAGAAGGTGAAAAGGTGTCCTTTTGGGTAGATTAACCAAAAGGACCGGGAACTGACGTCAATTTGGTATAACTGATGATGGTCAGAGGGTAACTGATGATGGTCATTGAACCGATACCAGTCACTGTGAAATTGAAACAGTGATGAAATAAAAGTGGTTGTGAATTAAAATTTGATGTGGAATCAAACCCAGAATTCTAAGAATGATGAGAATATGGTCCAAGAACACTCAGATGAAGTTGGAATACACCAACTATGATGAGGAGCATGTGAAAAAGGAAAAATGAAGAGCATGACCTCTCACCTCAAAATGCAAGCCAAGTAAAAACACTAAGAAAAATATGATCCTAAGAGTGTTTTTTCTATTATGTTTGTTTAGCTTATGTTATTTAAGGACTGACTCATGAGCTGTTTAATAGATTTTTTTGGTGAGGATGGCTTCCTACAAAGAAGGATATCTAAAAGGTGAGGTTTCAGGTATGTTATGGTGGGGGTGGGATTCGCTCTAAAGTATGACTTGACAGAGTAATGAGCTAGGGAGTACCTATCAATCCTCGTATTAGTGCAATTGTTGATAGGCGTTCCCAGGAAAGATATTATTTAAGAATATGTATTTGTTTTGACTTTGTGTAATTTGGTAAGATGCAGAGAGGGAGAGATATATTTGCTTTCTATGATTCATTTGTCAACCATCAGCTGGGAATGACTTCTAGTGTATAGGTTGCCCTCAATTAATGTGAGCTAATGCAGAAAATCAGAATGAAATGCAATGATTTTCAAGCCCAAATCGAAATATGGAATTTGATGACATAATAAGAGAAAGGGGGAGAGGGATGCTCTTTCACTAAAATGTAGAAAACAAGAAAAAATGGTTCTTTTTAATAACACCAAAAGAAAGGTTCCTTTTAGAGAAAATAGAAAGAAAAAGAAGGTTACTAGGGAAGAAAATTAATGTGTATGATTTTCAGAAGGGAAACAAACACATGAATTTTCCTAGGAATGAATAAAATACAAGGAACCCCAAATGGGTCCCACTGGGCGTGCCAAAATGTTTCACCTGATTCTTAGACATTTCTTTGAAAATGACGAAACAGATAGGGTAACCGGCGTAGGAGAAATACCTGTTGAAATGTTGGTTAATAGTTTGTTGCACATGTGTTGACTCCTTGATCCATAGCTGATTGTGAGAGCTTCTTTTTGGCTGGGAGGAACTACCTGAAATGGAAAGCAAGACCATCAGAAAGAGTTAAACAATATATGTAGTGAACTGCCTAGCATGTGCTAGATTCGGTAAGTGTGATACTTCCTAGATGGTTGTCAATCCATTGTTTAAAACAATTTAATGTTGGTAATAAAGTAAATCCTATTGTACTTAAAATGATTTAGGTATCTCATTTAAAACACAATAAGAAAGATCTAATCTAACATGCTAGGTAAAAATAAGATCTGAAGGTCAAGTAACGGGTTTTGGGTCTTTGTAGGTTTGAAAGAGGTCTTAGGCAGGCCACAGGTGAGTATGGGTGATGTGGGAATAGGTAGGTAGGTTACCATTCTAGATTGTATTGGTAAATATAGAGACTGATGTCGATTAAGGGTTACTGACGCCAGTTTGGGAGAATCGGTGCCGATTATTGTGGGATACTAGGAATGTCACAGAACCAGCTTCATATCTCCCTTATGATTACACCAAGGACTAGGCTGGTCAGAATGAGGTATTAAGTTGTTTGGATGGGATTTAGAGAGGTTTTAATAGGGATATGGAGTGGTTATTATTAATGGAGTTTAGTGGGTGGCTAGGATAACAAAGGATGAAAATACAATGATGAAATAAGTGAACCAGAGGAGTAAAATGTTCTACTTACCTGGAATCGGGTTATGGACGTCTGTGAGTGATGAATGAAGGTGTTGATAAGAGGTTGAATGCTACAGAGGATCACCAAATGTTGGGGAGCTCTTGCATGGGTTGCATTTGCTCTCCATCTTACCTGATTGAATCTAATTTGTGCTAAGGTGAGTGCTAGATGATTGTTGGGTGAATGTTGGATGTCTACATAAGAGAAAATACTTGATCTCCTTCTTTGCATGTGTGTTCTCTATAAAACTTGTTCTCGAAAGATGTGATATCTCTTAGGAATCTGCCAACCTCAAAAATAAGGTTGTTTTGGGGGTTAAAAGCTGACTGATGGTGGTTCCGGATTAACCTGCGGTGGTTAAGGGTAACCGACATCGGTTAGGGTGGGATTTCCTAGGTTTACTAAACTTGGTAGATCCCCTTGATTTACTAGGATCTCGTGTGTTGGCCTCATGGATTAGGATGGAAGCTTCTTTTAAGCATGCGGGAATGTGGTTAGAGGGAATGTAGGAATTTATTTTTAGGGTTTGGGTAGGTCTTAGGGTGAGGTGGCTAGATGAGGTGGATATGTGGGCAATATCTCAATTAGGATATTTAAATGATAAATATAGTGAGGATAATGAATTAATTTAATTTTAATAATTAAATTAATATTATAGTGAGGTGAAGGGGGCCATGGCTAGGTGGATGTGTTCAAGGTATTTATTTATCAAGGGACCAAGAGGAGTTTGACTCAATTTTGGTGTCTACACCCACCTCAAAAACCAGATCCATTATCTAAAACCATGTCTTTTATATTGAAGAAGAAGGGAAGCATGAGGATATCCCTAAATCTAATTATACCCCTACTTCACAAGAATACTTGTAACAATTTCTTGAGTACTTAGGAAAGTATCCTAAAATTCTATGCAATCATATTGAGGATTATATTTCTCAGAAGTTAAATGATTGTATCAACCATATTGAACCTCCTCCAATAGGACAAAATTATTATCTAACTAATAACACAAATGTACCTTCCAATACTACTTCCTCTCAAATCATCATGCAGCTCATTGACTACTAATTCAACAAAAAACTATTACTTCCAATCAATTTTTACAACTCCCAACTAATCTACCTCAGCTTGTTAGTCGACCTCAAAAATTCTCTTGGGGAAAGGCAAACCAAGGTCATATTTCTCTGTTTCTAGATAGACCCAATGGAATTCCCCTTACACAACCTCCCATACATAATAAGACCCTTCAAACCATCCAAGAGAACCACTCACGCACTACATTATTACTATGGACATTAGAGGTGTCACTCCAATCATCACTTAGGATGGTTATACTAACCCCATTCTCCATATCAATGACATTTATAAATCTCTATAAATATTGGGTCAAAACTAATTCCTACTTTTCCACCAAAATCTTAGCTAAGACATTTACTAGAGGTACCTTGGATCGGTACCATACCCTCCCTACCAACTTCATTGTCAATATAGAAAGCTTGTTGATGGCTCTAGTTAGCGAATTTTGGTAACATGGTCTTTCTAAAAAAAACAGTGATGCCTTTATCAATTATAAACAAATGGATAAAAAATCTACCTAAGATTTCATCAAAATTTAGAAGACCTTATCCACTAGGGCTAAGCATAACATGGTTGAGGGAAGCTTGTTCCAATTATTCCTTAGAGCACTTGATCCTCACCTTCAATACAAGGTTATGTTATTCTCCCCTACCTCTTTGGAAGAAACATTTAAATAGGCCAAGCACCAATATTATCTCATGAAGAAGTTTGAAAATCCTACTCCAAATTTAAAAACCCCTAAAAACATTCAAGTCATCATGCATCCTAGAAATGAGAATTCCACTAATGATGAAGTCATAAATACTCTTCCTCAAGGAACTTCTTCCAATAATGCCATCCATAAAATTTCTCAGTATGCCATCAAATTATAGAATAAATATACCCCCTCCAATACTAACCATCACCAACCTCTATCCAAGGAATATTTGTGATGGTGTTTACCTCGACCATTCACTATGGTTGTAGATCATTCTCAACCTCTCCCTCGATGGCATGACAAAAAAAAAATTGTTGGCATACCAATTGGGGCCATTCATAGGACAACTATAGTGCCCTTCGATATTTTTCCTATACCTTCCTTCTTGGAAATAACTTTGATCATGAAGTAATTATATGAGGAAGGCTATATGAGATTATCAAGACATGTGACAAATCCCAATCACTTGATCAGCATGAAGTAGTTCATCAAACTGAAAATGCCTTAAAATATAAAATGACCCCCTTCATGATCACTCCATATCTGAAAAATCCAATCTTGATAAAACCAACAATACAACTGCTAATGTTGTCGATACCTCATAGCCATCTACTATTGCATCTACCAAAATTGTAGTTCATATAGATGGTATTAAATATATTATCATTTGTATCAATCCCTCTTACCCTTCATCATCCCAGGATAAATCTTACAAGATCATCTATCCCTATTCTTCATGACAAAAACCTCATGAAAAAAATTTTATCTCTAATTCTTCATTCCACATGCACATCATCAACCCTTGTGCAGACATTCCTACATGTCTGATCTTGTCTTCCATTAATATCTTTAATGTTTATGCCATTGGCCCCTATATAAACACCTCTACCATGGCTGATCTTGTAGAAATGGTAGTTACAACTCAAAATACTCCAACCCCTCTCTTTTAGAACTCGTTCACACTAACCCTGCCCAAGTTCAAACTAATGCACATCCCATTCTTGAAGTGAAATTGTAAATGTCATTTATAAAATGAGTTTGAATTTTTAATTTGTTATTTGTTATCCCCCCTACATTTGTGATAAATGAGATAAAATTTAAAATTTAAATTTAAATTTTTGATATTTTTACATTCTTGTGTCTAGATTTGACCATTGTATCATTGTATAGCTCACCGTGTGTGTGTGTGTGTGTGTGTGTGTGTGTGTGGTAGATTGACTTGAACAACAAGCCCAAATATTTTCCCACCTTTGGTTAGAGGGATAAAATAGTAGTGAATTGGATAAACTTAAAGCAAGTGAGAGATTATGAGATAATGTAGTGATTGAAATAGTTTATTTGGTGTTTGTAGCAATATAGGAGTTAATTTGTAGTGAGATATATATGTTGAAAGATTATATAAGCCAAAACATTGACTTGATGCATTTTGTGTTATTTTACATATCTCATAGTATCCAATGTATATTTAAATCTTAGATAAGAAAAATTATAATAAATGTAAGTTCATATAGCCTAGGAAAGAAATTTGATACACTCCTCTAGCTCGGAAAGGGAAGATGAAGGGATTGAAAAGTTGATAGTCACCTTGATTTGTATAAAGCAATGTACATGCATTGCACAAAAAATTGGTTAATTTTTTTACCTATGTTCTCAATATAGTTTATAGTATGGTAATTGCATGGAAATGGGGGCTCAAAAGGGGGTATTAAGTGGACACTTATTTCTGAAAAATAATAAATGCCAACTTGTATGAGTTTTTTGAGATAGTTGCACTAAAAATTTGAAGATGTTCTAAGAACATGAATTGTAGCATTTCGAGTCTAGTTTCTAAAATACTATTTTTTTAAATGGTTAAGTGTAAGTGGTTTAACGAGATAAAATTCCACTATGTGTTGTTTTTTTGTAAAAAAACATAGTAGATAGTCAGTTGTACCCGCCCCCACCGCTCCATTTTTAGCACTATCTAGTATTTTTGAAAACCCGTTGGTAGGAAGATAGATTTTTTTTTTAGTTTTTAGTAAATATTTTTTTATTATTTTCCAAGTACAAAGATTTTTAAATTTGAATAATAATGGATAGTCAACCGTGCCCCCCGTAACAACCTCAAAAAAAAATTGAAAATTAGAATTTTTTCGAATATGTATAGAATTAGTCCTAATTTGGGAATGTATAATTTTTATTCAATTTGGATGAATGAAACAAAAGATAGGAATTTACAATCACTAAAAAAGACATAGTTTGAAATAAATATAAATTGAATCCTTACAATAGTCAAAAATAAATAAAAATTATATTTTTAGAAAGAGGATCATTTTATTTACGTTGTAGACATGTTTTTAGGAAATATTACAATCATTTTTGTAGGATTTATCATGGTGAAAGACAAGTTTATGGATTTTCATTCAAAAAAAGTAGGTTGTTTTGTTGTAACAAGTCCAGAGCTGAGGTTCTAGAAACCAAAGAATTTATAAGCCTAATAGATCTTGTTTTGTATGCATAATTCAAGGAAACATGTCCACTCTATAACACGTACACATTCCTTAATGCATGGTGTAATATGTGTATATGAGCTTTCTATTTACAAAAATAATTTTTTAAGTATAAGATTTTCACCTTGTCCAAATATTATACTTTAAATTTATTTTAGTAAATATAATAAATTAGGGTCACTTTGCACCTTGTGGAACTAGTCTCGTAGCTATATGAGTCGCAGTTTAGGAGATGGTTTTTCATAATCTAATATGGTCAATACATAGGTATTTTTTAGGATTTTAGCATTCAGCTTTAATCTTTTAGGGTTTAAATTCTACAATAAATGTCTATTTTGGGGAATAATATAGTCATTTTTTAGGTTTTTGGGCATTTTAGATTGTTGACTAACATTTTTAGGAGTGTTAGATGTGTCAAAATTTGATTTTACAAACCTCACAAATCTCAAATATAACAACAACTACTCAAATATATGGACTCATGAAATTCCTTATAATACATAACAAATCAAAATGCATGTACATGTTTTTATTAATTTGAAAATACTTGACGACATCTACAAATACTACTCCCACTATTGGTATTGTTACAAAAATATTTAAGCTATTACAATGGTGTTTCTCCATTACCCTTGAAAAGTTTCACTTGTTCTGTGCGACTCAACTCATCTATGTACTCCTTGTCACTCTAGCCCCTCAAATGGTATACTTGACTCACTTCATGCACACATTTTTCTCTTTTACTTGTGTAATCAATGCACATTATACAATTCAACTATCACACAAAGCATTTGTGAAAGCCCTGCATAATCATCACCATCACCCAATGTTTATGTTGCACTTTCCTTTCTCCATTATCCTTCTCACCATCCTTGTGTGTGTCATACTTAACTAATATTGCAAAACTTATGTAAGAAATTAAATTCCCCCATGATACTCCTGCATCAAAAATTGCATCTTCAATTTCAATAGAATTAAATAATTCATTCATGCCTATATTTTTAATTAGTCCTATATGAAGTAATAAATCAAATCATATAGTTCCAATAAGTTTCACATGGCTCAATTTAATCAATATTTCTTCTCTTATTAAACCAATCAACTAAATTAACATGTAAACTAGGGAGGAAAGAGGATTGAATAACGAGGAGAATTTTTTCCGCCCTCTGATTTTTTGAATTTTTGAGTCCCCTGGTGATGGTGCTGATGTCGGACCCTTTTGGTATAGACTAGGAGTACTACCTTACAAACTCTAGGGGCCTGTCTCCCCGTCCTCTCCCTGAGGCATGGAAAAAATTAGTGGAGGGGTCCTCTTCTGCTTCCCATTTGGAGAATTTGACTCATGTGCTCTCTTATGGGTCCTTCTCTCTTCACATCCCCTCTCACATCACAGAGGCTATTACTACCTCTATAGATATATCCCTAGTAGGTAAGCTAATGGGTCCCAGACCCCCCCTCGAAGATATCAAAAAATGGGCCCGCATGAAATCGAACCCTTGTGGCACCCTAGAAATAGCTGTGATGCCAAATGGATTTTTCCTCTTCTCTTTCAGCATGAAGGAAGATTTTGCTCGAGCTCTTCTGGGTGGTTTGTGGTTCTTCGGTAGAAGAGGGTTCTACATTAGGAAATGGTTGCCTGGCTTCAACCCGCTCATAAAAACAATGACACAGGCTCCAATCTAGGTTTGTCTTTCGGTCCTTCCTTAGGAGATTTTGCACCCTACATTCATCGAAGGTATTTCTCTATATATGGGTTCTCTAATTGCAATAGACCATGCCACAAAGGCCAAAACTAGATTCATTCATGCTCGTTTCTGTGTCAACATTGATGTCAGTTGCCCACTCCCAAAATTGATTGATCTCTTATTAGATTTTGGAACTTGATCTCAAACCATTGAATATGAATATATTCCATAAGCATGTTTAATCTACAAAATCATTGGTCACAAAGCAACCGGATGCCCCACTAAGCCTTAGCCTAAGCCCAAAACCCTTGTAACCTCTCCCAAGAAAAAAGGAAAATATATTCCAAAGATTATTCCTAAAGATACCTCGGTCATCCGTACTTCCAACCCCTTTTCCCTCCTTGAAGAAGGAGAGATCACTTCTGACTCCAACTTGGTAACCCCTCTCACCCCCAACCTCTTTCCACTATGGTTTCTATCCCCGTGGAGATTTCCCTGGCCTTCCCTCCCCACTCCTTTATGGTTATTCCCCCTTAAGTGGTTGTTGTTACCCCACTTCTCTGCCTTCTCCCTCCCCCCTCCAACCTTCTCCTCTCCCTTCCCCCTCTCCCTATTCTTGGCTCAGATTTTCCTCCTACTAGCTCCACTTTCCTTGGTCCACCTTTCCTCCCCCTCTTTGATTCCCAGATGTCCCCCTCCACTCAAACCTCTGATGACAATTTGAACCTCTGCTTGACCCAAAGCAGTTGCAAGAAACCTAATATTATAATGGAGAAACTTTGTGGGCATATCCCGATAAATTTCAAGCTTCATCAAAAATCAGCCCTGAATGTTGCCCAAGGAACCCAGAGCACCATCCCTATGGTTATGGGGAGTAAACCCAAATCCAAGAAATGAAGGTGATTTCATGGAACATAAGAGGCCTTAAATCTCTAAAAAAATAGAGGGTCCTCAAGGATATGAAATTTAACCACTCTCCTAACATTATCATGCTTCAGGAAACCAAACTCAAAAAGGATGACAGTCTCTTGAAAATTTGGCTTGTTACTTCATTTGCTTCCTAGCTTTTTATAGGTAATTCAGGAGGCTTATGCACTCTTTGGGACCCCAAATACATCAAAGGTGACTGCCTTCTTCAGCACCCCAACTTTTTGTGCATACTCTTCCAAGAGGTAGACTCTGACTCTACTTGGATAGAAATCAATGTTTATGCCCCTAATTTGGAATCCCAGCCTGAAAGACTCTGGCAGGACATTTTGAATTTCATAAAAAAATTGTAGAAATTTCCCAGTGCTCATTATGGGAGACTTCAACTGTACTCTTTACCCCTTCAAAAAGTAAGGAGGAGCCCCTGCTAACCCCAACAACATGGAATCTCTGGATGACTTCATATGTGGGGAGACTCTCTTTGATATGGACTTGCATGGTACCTCCTTCACTTGTTCCAATCGCATAGTGGACAGAAATCACATTCAAAGCAGATTGGATAGGGCTATGAGATATTTAGATTGGATCTCTCTTTACCCCATTTTCTTTCTTAGTTCCTTAGCTCAAGAGGCATCTGACCATAGCCCCTTAATTCTATGTACCAACAATAAGATGAACATAAAAAATACTCCCTTCAAATTTGAGCTTGCCTGGCTTGAAAACAATCATTTGGACCCTCTTATTAAGATTTGGTGGGACATCAAAATTCAAGGCTCTGATATGTTTAAGTTCTCCAATAAACTTAAGTAAATCAAAAAGCAACTTAAGATTTGGAAGAGCAAAGTGTTCAGCAACATAAAACTTTGTAAATAAAATTTGACTTAGGAAATAGCTAACATTTCAGCTCTGGTGGAGGTTGAAGGAAGAACAGAACAACTCCGTACACAAGAAAGGAATCTTCTCAATGACTTCCATAATATCCTAAAAGAATAAGATACCTATTAGAAGCAGAGATCACGGGCACTTTGGTTGGATTAGGGAGACCACAACACAAATTTCTTCCATATTATAGCCTTTAAACACAAAAGCAGGGAAAAAATCAGAGAACTACTAACTCCGGAAGGTAATATTTTAACCTCTGACATTGAGATCTCTAATTAATTAGTCTCTTTTTATTATAATCTCCTTTAGGATGAGGACCCTCCTAATGATCAAGCTATGTCCAAGATGCTTCAGTACATTCCTAAATCAATCTCTGATGATATGAATGACAATTTAATGAAACCCTTCTCTATGGAGGAAATTCATAAAGTGATCTTCACAATGAAAGGTGACAAAGCTCCTAGCCTCGATGGCTTCCCTACTACCTTTTTCCAAATCTTCTAGAAAATCATCAAGCAAGATCTCTTCAAGGTGGTAAATGAATTCCAATCTAGTAACTCCCTTCTAAAATAATGGAACACTACCTTCATTTCTCTTACTCCTAAAGCTCTTGGATCTAAGTATGTTTCCAACTTCAAGCCAATTAGCCTCTACAACACCTCCTACAAAATCATCACCAAAATTTTGGCCACAAGACTTAAACCCCTTATGAATGACCTCATCACATCGAATCAGAATGGTTTCATCAGTGGATGCTTTATCCAAGGGGGCATCATCATTGTTCATGAAGCCATCCACTCTACCTAACACTCAAAGTCTGCAAGGATGATCCTTAAATTATACATACAAAAATTTTTCGACAGATTTAGCTGGACTTTCCTCATCCAAGTACTAAAAAGTTACATTTTTGACAATAGATGGTGTAACTAGATTTTTCTTGCATTGCAACCCCTTGCTTCTCAATCCTCATAAATGGCATCCCGATAGGCTTCTTTAAAAATAGCATAGGTATTCAACAAGGGGACCCTCTGTCTCATTTCCTCTTCTTGTTAATGGTAGAATCCCTCAGCAGAGCTCTTGAGGCTACCAAGAGTCAATCTGACATTTCTGGTATCAAAATCACTTCCATCTCCCCAGCTGCCACTCATAGCCAATTTACAGACGATACTTTTCTCTTGAGTGCATATTTGGTGATTAAAGCTCGTTCCCTCAAAGAAATTTTAGAAAACTATCAACTTGCCTCTCAACAACCAATTAACTTCAAAAAAAGTAGTATATATTTCCTAAACACCCCTCCTCAAACTCAAAGGAGGATTGCTGACATATTTGGTTATAAAATTGTGGACTTACCCTCCTCCTATCTTGGCATTACCCTTTTCAAAGGAAAGAAAACCAAGCATATGTGGAATCCAGTCATTGAGAGATACCAAAAAAAAATTGGCTGCTTGGAAAGGATCCATTCTTAGTCAGGATGGAAAACTTCAATTAGTTAAAGCTACTCTTCAGATTTTACCTATCTATTTCATGTCTCTTCTCAAAATGCCTTCCTCAGTGATATCTGTTGTTGAGAGAATCCAAAATAAATTTCTCTAGTTAGGGGTGGAAGGCAAAAATTGGATACACCTTGTCTCTTGGAATGAAGTCTGTAAGCTGACCAATCTGGGAGGGCTTGGGATCAGACAGATTGCTAATATGAATGTCGCACTACTAGCTAAAATTGGTTGGGAAGTCTCTCAAGGTAACTCATACTAAGCTTAGTTGTTGAGATCTAAATATTTGTCACAAGATGAAGATTTCCTTCTCTCCTCCCCGCCCCATGGCTCAGCTATTTGGAACTCAATTACTAGCTCTCTTCCTCTTTTACATGTTGGAACCAAGTGGAGGTTGGGAAATGGAAAATTACTTGACTTATGGTCGAATTGGTGGATAGGTGAAAAACCTCTATGCCTTAACCCTGTTTGGGACCCTATCAAAAGAACCCTCATCAATCGCCATGGTAGGAAATTTTTTGGTTACTTGAGAGATTCTAATTTAATCCCCTCTTGGCATTTACCAGATTGGTGGGACATCAGTGAGAATCAAAGTTAGATTTTGAATAAGTTGAAATTTTCCCTTTCCTCTCTATATATTCCTTTCTCCTCACCTATTGATGATCATATTTGGCCCCTCTCCCCCTCTAGATCCTTATTTGTTAAAGCTTCCTACGACTCCAAGCTCCGGACCAGCTCTGGACCTCCACTCTATAAAATTTTATCTAAAGAGTTTGTTCCCAAAATTAGCTTCTCTACCTAGCTCTCCTTTAAGAATACTTTCCTCTCAGGAGAGAACTTACAAAGGAGAGGCTTCTCCCTTCCCACACACTGTGTTCTTTGTTTCAAATCCTTGGAGTTCTCCTCTCATCTACTTCTTCACTGCCCCTTTTCCCAAGTTACTTGGAATTGGTTTTTGTCATTTTTGTGAGCTGTCTAGACTTTCCCCGATTCAATTCAGGATACCCTCATTCAATGGTGTTCCCCCTTCTCTGACCCAACCCTTTCCCTGGCTTGAAAAATTATCCTCCCACATGGCCTCTGGGGTATTTGGAAAGAGAGAAATAGGAGAATCTTTAAAGACCAATGTATGGATCCTGAAAGGGTGGCTAACCATATCACTATTCTCTTCCAAGACAATCTAAATGGTTTCTTATGGAATAAATATCAACAAAAAAACTATTTTTGCAATAGCAAGGAGTTGTGTCAGTAGATGGTGATCCTTCCCATGGCTAAACCCTCTTCCCAAGTTCATTCTTCTGTTTGGTGGATCCCTCCCCCACCATGATGGATGAAACTTAACACGGATGGTGCTTCCAAGGGTAACCCAGGGAAGTTTGGGGGGTGTGATCCTCTAAAATTCTTCTGGTTCCCCTGAAGTTGTTATAGCAGCTAACTTTAGCATGGGTACTAACCACTATGTTAAAGCCTTAGCTATCCTTAAGGGGATAGAGTTGACTCTTAAAATTATCAATGAACCCTTAATTGTGGAAAGTGACTCTCTCAATATTATAAATCTCCTCAACTCAAAAGACCCGGGACAATGGACTATTAAAAATATTATTGCTGACATCCATCTTCTCTAAAGGAACTTCCAACAGATCAAATTGCAGCACATCTTCGAAGAAGGAAATAAGGCATCCGATTACATGGCTAACATTGGTGTCCTCCTTGATACTCAACAAATGTGGTTAGGAAATTTCCCTTCCAATCTCCTTCAAATTTCCCATAATGACTGCTCATTTTCTAGCTAACATGTGGCAGTGGGAGTATTCTCCTTATGTCAGCAAGCTTAACAAAAAGCATTGCACCCTTGCCAATGATGGTGGTCATGATTATCACATAATTTCAAAGCAACGCTCTATGGAGTTGAGCACGTGGGAAGAGAGTTACTCCATTAATGTGGGTCTGGGTCTGAGATACACCCTTTCTCATCATAATTATCATAGATACAGGAGGATAGGTGATGTGGAATACTCCCATAGAAAATATGATCCTTTTAAAGCCAACTCACATCTATTCACCTTAATTCATTTCCACATAATCTTCACCATGGGAGGGAAACTCAAAAGGATTGAACCTACTTCTTACACTTATCTGCAAGAAGACCAAGAATTCTAGAACATTCTTAGGAATAATGGCATAACTATATTCCTAGAAATAATGTTTGGGTACTCGGCTTTGGTTTCTTATGGTGCCCTAGCTACCTGGTCTCGTGATAGGGTCCAAATTGGTAATATCCACTTCACCATCTCCACCAATTCCATCACCTCAGTGACTGGCCTTCCTACCTCTGGGGTTGTCTACTTCAAGAGGTATTTACAAGTGGAGATTCAATATTTTATTGCGAAAGGTGAGAATCTGACTAAATATTTTTCTGGTTATGTTCAGGAATCCCTGCTTCCCCCTTGGGAAATATTTGCAGAGGTTATTATGAGATATTTCACCATTGATGTGTGATACATGTTGGTCTTCGGTCCCCACTTCTTCATTATTTATCATTTACACTAGGGGAAGAAAATAAACCTAGTTTCCTTTCTATTCTAGTCACTCGAGCACTCCATTAATCTTACTAGGGAGGGAGAAGGCCCCATCCTACATCAAGGCCTTCTCTACCTCCTCTTCAAATTTTCTACTTCTCCTGCTAAGTTGACCCTTTTCCCCCCCAAGCATGTTCGGTCCTACCATACCCCACCTCATCCCCCCTTTCATCCTCAGCTTCTCATCCCTCTTCCATCCATCGCTGCCACCTACAAGTCTCTTCTAACTCTAACTCTAATGTCATAATCATGGGTTCCTCCTTCACAGGATTTTCTCCCCCTATTCCCCCCATTTATCCTCTGCCCTCCCCTAGCCAGACTTTTCTTGAAGACCCTGATGTTTTTGTTGTGCTCACTGCTTCTTCCCCAACCTCTAGCTTAGAACTCTACCTCTCGAATGCTCTGCTTAGTTTAGCCAAGTTGTATCATGACTCCCTTGACTCTAGTCTTATTGGCTTGGATGAGGATCTGAAGGAGGAGGGGTTAAATTTATAGTGTGGTACCAAAAATATCATCATGGATGATAGTGAAATCATCCCACAGGATATTCATATGGAAGTTGCTCCAAACTGGGAAGACACTGTGAATGAAAACACAACAAAGGATAATATTAGAACTGTTGCTAACACTAACAACCATCCTGAAGAATGCCATGTTGAGTTGGTGACCTCCATCCTAGATAATCTTCAACGTTCCTTCTCTATTCTCAAAGCTTGGGAAATTTTCACTGATAACACTAGGGCTATCATCACCAAAGATTGCTCTGAACTATTAACTCTGATAGGTTGGGCAAAGAGTCAGGTTCAATCTAGGCTAAGACTATTGTTATCAAGCTGAAAAAGCTCCTTTGATGTTTTGTTTTTCTTCTCTTGTTTTTGTTCTATTGTCTATTTTTTTTGGAATTTTCATGGGTTTCTCTATATGTAATCATCATTGCTTAATCTAGCCACTGGGATTTTTGTACAAGGTTGTGGGACCTTTTAAAACCCTCACTTTACCCTCTTTATAAAAAAAACCAATCAACTAACTATGTAATTCATAATATAATTATGAACACAATTGAGTCTAAATTAATTATTTTCATGTAAAATAGCTAGCATGAAAAATTGAAAATCTTAAGCATGACAACTAATTGAAAATTAGGCTTCCCAATCATTGTGCATCCTTCCTCTCTACAGCCTTCCTTTGATTCAACCTTCACCCCAGCTTAAAGGAAAGTCCTAAAAAAAATTCAAGTTTTTTAAGTGTGCAGGGATGATTAAAAAAGGTGATAAATTAATTCAATAAGATTTGGTGAAAGATAACTTCCTCCATAGGCCTAAAAGGCCACTTTTGGCCATTTTACATCTAGTAAGCACCCTTCGGGAATGTTCGGGGAAATTATAAATCATCTAAGGGTGATGTTAGAGATACTTAAAGGTGTTTGAATAAATTTAGGAAATAAAATTTCATTTAGGATCCATCAATTAAACAGCATGTATTCAGGGTGTAGGGAATGAGATCTTTAACAGTGAATTTTTTCTTCTCTAGAAGATTATAGGAGTTCTATATTTATTTAAGAGGAAAACAAATATGCATTAGAAATATATTAAAATCCTCTACAATTTGGAAATATTAAATTTGATCTAAGGATTAAGGATTTCCTGAGATATTTCAATCTTTTGTAGTTTCCCCTCTTAGTTCAAGAAGGAATAGGGCTTAAATTTTGAGTTTCAAAAAGAATTTAATTTTTACAATGATTCCATTAAACTTTAAATGTGATTTTTAGTCAAAATCATATAATATTTTACCCTAAACCATTTTCCTAATCTCCTGTGGCAAAAAATTCAATCTCGGTATCTAAAAATGGATGTCCAAGGTAAAATTGTCTTTCTAAATCATGAATAGTCACACTTTGGACACTCTTGATTCCCTTTTTTCACCCAAGGGACTAGGGGGGATGTAGGACACCAAATTTTGACCTCATCATCCTCCCCAAGTCATACTTTGGACACCCAGGTGTCCCAAGTGTCCCCTATGTGCCTATGGTACGAGGAGACAAGAGGAACCTCATCTTGATTGTGGAAGAAGGGAATCATTTTGGTTGAATCCATTAATTAAAAGGGACATCATGGGGATCACATTTTGATAAGTAATATATCAGGGTGTTAATGTGTGTAAAATACAGTCACTTAGACAATGGGTGTAATCAAGAGAATCAGGATGTCATTGAAGGATCTAAAACATCAAGAACCTCATTTAATTTCAATTCATCATGAGAATTATGAGAAATGATAACCATGAGTGTCAATGGAATTCATCTTGAGCTCACAAACATTGCATATCTCTTGAGAGTATTTCTAAACACTTAATCAATGTTTGGCGATGTGCTCACATCTTGTAATTCAAGGAGTGGATTTCACAATTATTTAATGCAATTGGAGGTCAAGAACATGGAGCTCACCCTAAAATATTCCTTCAAGTCTCATTCAAGTATCAATCCTTCCATCTAGAGGAGGAAACTTATTTCCATGAGGAGAAATCAAGAAAATAGGTGTCTAGATACTATAAAAATGTTTCCACTAAGGTGACATCTTAGTCAGGGAAGTGAATTGTGAAGTTAAAAATGGTTTCATAATGTGCAAAGGTGAAAATATCATGGATTAAGTTTAGGATTGGATCATATCTTGACTCTTCCATCATGTTCATTCCTCTTCAATGAATATGCCAATATGAGCTAGTCAAGCTACTGAGGCATTTAGGACCATCATGTGTGAAGGATAAAGACATAATTTATCTCCATAAGAGGTATATTATTAAAAAGGTATATGAGAATCTTTAATTTTATTCCATTTGAGAAAAAATTTGGACCTAGGATGGGTAAGAGGACAATCTTCATATAGAACACCATGTATGTAAGAGTGAGAAATTGTCTCAGTTTCACTTGATGCCACTCACTTGGTATTTTTCTTAAGCACTCATTCAAACCTTATAGTGTGATCACACTTCAAATGAAGAAGGAGATTGAAATCACCTCATTTCATTCTAACAAGTGGTGAGATGAAAAGAATTCCATTCAGTGAAAAATCCTTCTCTACATGGTGAAGAGCTATTTCAGTAAGCAATTGATAATCAAAAAATGGTTTGAGCATCATGGAGTTGATTTTTTATCACTAGCATGATTTGTGGAGGCCTAAAAAATTAAGAGAGTAATCCTCACTCTTTTCTTGTAATTAGAAGAGATCATCTTGTTACCATCACAATGCAAATCTCATAACAATGTTTTTAAACAATTACTCGATGCTCTGGAATATCTCATAGAAGAAGGATATTATAATCATAGTGCCTCATTTCATCAGGTGTTTAGAGGTCAAGACTCATTCATGAAGAATTTCCTCAAAATTCCATTAGAATAAGATTCTTCATTAGCAAGATCTTCCCTATCTCTGGATTTCCATCTCTTTCTTCTTTTCTCTCCTCCCTCACTCTCTCTCTACCATTATATTACTTCATTTTGATTGAATCAAAATTGAATTAAACCTTTATTTCAAAGTAACTACTATAAAAAATGACATTTAAGTAATTAATTACAATAATGTGTAAGCACTAAGCATTCAATATTATAAAACCCTAAGTAAATGAAGGGAATAAGAAGACTCGGTTGATTCTGTGTGATCCGGGAGTGATTGAGATTGTGTATCTATTGCAACAGGCTGGGAACATTGTCATAATGGATTGATGAATATTTTTGGATACATAAATATGAAGGATAGAAGTGCCCGCAGGAGGATAGGAGCAACCTAGAAGTTAGTGATCAATTTGGGTGCTAGTCTCCACTTAGATGTTCAAATTCTAACTTTTTTCTGGGTCAGAAGGTCTTTGCTCCAATATTATCTTTATCACTCCAACTTCACTGTTAGGTTTTTTATTACACCTTAACCTACAAAATAGATGACTAGATACATATGCCTAGAAACTACATCAAATATAATAAACAAAGATGTAAAAATTGGAGTCATAATGACCCCAATGGTCACTTGCAGAGTAAATTTATGACCGATCGTTACGCTACATATCAGACTCCATGTAGTTCTTGGTGTTTTTTTGTGTATATTTGTCTCATGCCCTAGGTTTCCCTTATGAAAGTTACACAATGATAGAGGGTTAGATCTATATTTTCCAAATATGTAGAATTTGTGTGATGGAATAGAATGAACTCCCCTCCTATGCAGAATTTGTGTGATGGAATAGAATGAACTCCCCTCCTATGCAGTCTATACAGATCAATTCAACTCTTGTCCCTTGTATGGATGTGCTAGATGTATGCCTTATATTTCCCTTATTCCTTTTGCAAGCTTAGGTGATGATAGATAATGTTCATAGTGCTTGGCCTTTTATTTGAGAGAAGTAAATAAGTATATATATGATTCCCTTGTTTGAATTTCATAATTGACACCTAAAAGGCTGATCCAAAGTGTAAAAATATGACCAAAAAATGAAAAGGGCCCAAAAGGGTAAGAAGAAGAAAGAGAAGGAAAGAGAAGGACATGAGCACATGGGTGTTTCTGTCCTAATTGGGTGCTAATGTCTGAAGCCATCAAAAGGTAAATTATTGAAGTTTCAGCAGAGCTGTAAAATGTGTAAATTTAGTAAAGTGTGATAGATAAAGAAACAAAAAGACCAAAATCAGTTATCAACCACTAGTTTTCTTTGCTAGCAATTATGTATACATTAGTATGCTTTAGGACCTATAAATGTACCCAATTACATATATTTTATGTCTACAATTACCCCCACTTTATTTTTTTGAGTGAATAAGCGATAGCATAAAGTAGATAGAATATGTGTGCCTTGTAATCTAGAGATGAGTGTAGCTGGTAGTGTGTCGAATGGACATGTAACTATTTGAATAGTGAAATTATCACAATGTGATGCATGAAAATTAGGAAAAGGAGATAGACCTTAGGGGTGAATGTTATGTGTAGTATCATGTTGCTAGAGCTTGTGCTTGTTAATTTGGGTTGTTTCTTGTTGCTTGTAAGGACAGACCTACAAAATAAGAGAAAAAGTGTAGTCAAAGTCTTGTATGTTAAAGATCAAAGTAACATATATATAAGTATGTAAAATTAGTAGCTAAGGAAAGTGTGCACTTGATGTATGAGAGAGTATAGGATAGAAATTTATCCTGTTTTCTTTGGAGATGTTACGGATTTGGGCATCCTACCTCCAAAGGTGAGGTTTTTGGGTGATCTCATGCCAAGAGTGAGTTGTTTGGGCGTACTCACACTAAGGACAAGTTTTTTGGTCTATCTCATGCCAAGGGTGATTTTTTTGGGTGATGTCATGCTAAGAGAGAGAGGGAGAGGTATGTTTTTCTCTCCTTCCATTATGCTTCTCAAAGTGTCACTATAGATTGGAACGTCTCTATTTGTAACCGATTTGTAAGTGAATTGTAAATAAATTACAACTAAAATATAACTGAATTATAACTAGATTGTAACTAAATGACTGAATTCTATAACTAAAGCCAAGTGTTTGACATTGTAGATCTATATTGTAAACTGATAGAAATTGTGTTGAACTGAGAAACTGTCTAATTTTTTCCCATGACACAAGAGCTCGAGTCGGACACAAGCACCCACTGTTCATGTTTGATATTGGGAGCTAGTTTTTATTGTATGTTTGTGATCCAAGTGTGATTCTAGACCACTTTGTAACTGTGTGCTTTTGTCAATTATGTGCCTTTTGTTCTATTCTAGAGTTATATAATCTTGGAAGGGTGATTTTTTTACCTAATATTTACCCCCCCTTGTTTGGGGTACATGGGATGAATTTAGGAGGATGCAACCCAAACTAGAGGACCAAAAACTAATATGCATATCGTAGATTGGATACCTGTAGGGGGTATGGGATGTGTATGGTAGAAACCAAGGCACATGTAAAAAAGATAGACTAGCAAAAAAGTGTTAATATAAAAGAGCTATGATGTAATATAATATAGTGTAGCAAATGATGATGAATAAAAGATATTCCATAAATAAAATCACTCATAATTTCACAAGACAATTAGGGTTGAATCATCCATAAGAAAATAGTGATCAAGCAAGACATAGGGCATATCTTGTAAACAATAGGAAACTAAAAGTGGTAGATAACCATGGTTTTATATAATCCTGCAAGGAAAATGCTACATAAGAAGCACCCATTAACATGTTAGAAATATAAATAGTATGTCAAATCATGTATAGAGCAACGAAAAATAAAATGGTATTGACAAGAAGTAGTGAATATTTAAACAATAGGACCTCTAAATGTGGATTATGATAGTAGCAAAGGTAGATACCCCCAAGATCCTCATTGGGACTGGTAAATAATGGTGTTGAGCATCATTCATCATGTAAAAATTTATAAAATTCCTGCATTCACCTCAAGATAGCATCTAAACACATGTGTGTGTGTATAGAAAAAGATAATAACATACTAAGAATTGGGCTAGTATAGGAAACAAAGTGCAACATGTAAATAGTATAAGGTAACAAGAGTAAATGTAACCAAGATATGCAGATGTTGTGTGAATGTGATGGTGTGATACGATATGTAATATGTGTAGGTGGGAGGGACTGCATTTCCCCCTAGAAGATGTGTGTGACATGAGTTTCATTTAATAATTTCTCCCTCAACAACCAAGTATAAACCATAGAACAAGAATGTTTCATCAAGTGACAAAGGTGAAGTATGTAATTAGTGTTAGATGCTAGGAAAATTTTTACCGTGAAGCAAAGAGTGTGACTAGTAGTAGAGAAGCTATGATAAAGATAGAAAATAGTGATTGATGAGGGGGAGAAATTGCAATGCCCCCCAAGTGCATGAGTGAGGTTCATTTAATTCCCTCGACATTCATGTATGAACCTTACAAACCCAAGTGTGTTTCTGGGTAACAAAGGCATATTATGTGATTGGTAGAGTATATAGTAGCAACATTGTGTTCTATAGATAGGAAGAATTAATGGTATAAGAAGCAAGTGAGGAGGATAAGGGTCGATGGCCCCGAGTTTTTATATCAAGAGCTACTAAAAAATAGATGTGATCATTATGAGAAAAAATATCTAGAGTATGTATATATAATATCATCATTATCTTACATATCTAAAAAAAGAATATCTAGAGTATTTATAGTGTATACTATGTGTATGGTTAATAGTAGAATCCATAAGTAAGCATGAGGATAAAAGTGTGTATGGAGTGGCATAGGAGCATAGATAGATATAGTAAGGTGTACTTGTAATGTAAATAGGAGAAAGTGATGCTAGAAGATTTGACGTGAATTGCAAAGAAAAAGTGAGGTGAAGATGTGTATGTGAGTGGTATGGATAGGAAACTTATTATTAGAATGTGCAAATATGGGTGGGGGATTAATTTTTATGCCCCTAACTGTGAAAGTGATGGAGATCTATCTGACGATACAAGTGATACCATGCCATGGATTGTAAGCATCTCTCAGGTTCCATTCATCGATATAGGAATTATGTGGGTCGAAAGGAGGAATTATACATTTAGTTTTAAGAGGTTTTTGAGGGATCTTAGCTTGTGGCAAGGAAATTGTCTATTATCCCTTCGATGATTTGGCCTTAGATGGGACTTGTGGTGACTCTTGCATTACTAGAGAAGGAATATGAGTGACTATTGTATGATTCTCATTAGACATAAAAAGATTGGATTTGGGAATCCATTGGGGTTTAGTAATTGAATATTAGCATGTAGCATAATGTTTTGTGGAAAATGAAATAAATCATTAATGCTCAAGTTTTCCTATTTTTCATTCCAAATCATAACAATCATTGTCACGATGTCCATTAATTCTATGATAATTACAAAATTGATGAGTATGTAATTAGTATGTAAGCCGATATGGAGGGTAGTAATGAGTATGTGGAAATGTGATTAACTGGTGATGAATGATCTCAGAGATATTATCATGTTTTCTATCATTTTTATCAAAATTTTAAGGTTTGTGTTGTGGTGAGACCTTAACTTTACTTGTATGAGCACATGTAGTAGACATAGGATCAGGATGAGGTGTAGAAGAAGAACTATCATGTGCATGAAAATCATCCTTAAGACATTTGACTTCAACTATGGTGGGTGTAATTGTGGTTTCCATAGCTTGAAATTTATCTTGAAATAAAAGGTGTAAAGCTTGAATTGACTCGAAGATGGATTGATTAGTTGTGTTATTGGGACTAATAGGGGGTCGATGATATAATTGAAAATTGCACTTACTTTTGAATGTTAGGAATTAATAAAATCTAATGCGGAATAATTCCTCATAATCACAATAATAAGAAGTATGAATAGAAATTACAGAAATGAAATATGTAAAACATGAAGACAATATTTAACGTGGTTCACCCAATGTGGGCTACATCCACCCAGAACACTTGCTCATATTTTATTACAAGCCAACAATCTTCCCAATTACAATAACTAGATCTTGTTTGGAGCTGCGCTCAAAAAACCCTCCCAAATTCACACACATTATTCACCTTCACAAAAACACTTATATCAATCCTATTTTATGTCCATCTATATATAAGTATATCAATAGGTAGCCGAAGAGGTGATTTTACAAAACAAAGGGTACCAAAAATCCATAGACCCAAAACCAGCCAATAATGGTTACCCATTACCCATGGGTTAATAAACCACCCATGAAAGTTTTCTTTGGGGGCTTCACCCCTGAAACCTTCTTGACCCGTTCACCAATGAGTGGGACCGCCGTAAAAATATCTAAGTGTAACACATGTAAGGTGTACCAAACACTAACATGAAAACAGGCTCCACAAACATAACAATCTCCCACTTGGAGACTGATTTCCACTGAGCAATCTTCTCAACCCTTCACTATCATCCGCGAAGGCCAACCAAAGTTGAACATAGCTTTATTTTATCCCTTGTGACCACCTTGGTCATCATGTCTATAGAATTCTGACTGGTATGAATCTTCTCCAACTTTAACTTATCTTCCTCCAAAGTTATCCTGATGAAGTGATATCTCAACTGTATATGCTTTATCCTAGAGTGGAAAGCAGATTTCTTAGCTAGGTGTATAGCACTCTGACTATCACTATGCAGCTTACATTCCTCCTACTTATGCCCTAACTCCTCAAGCAATTTTTGTAACCAAATCATCTCTTTTCTTGCCTCTGTGATAGTAACATACTTAGCCTCCATGGTTGACAAAGCCACCAGATTTTGTAGTCGTGAAATCTAGCTCACCGTTGTCCCACCTACAGTGTAAATATAACATGTCATGCTCCTCCTACTATCAACATCTCCAGCCATGTCTGAATCTACATAACCACGTAAAGTGGTGTTTGATCCACTATAGCACAAAACTATCCCCATGGTCCCTCTCAAATACCGAAGGATCCACTTTACTGCCTGCCAATGCTCTTTACCTGGATCACTCATAAATCTACTCACAGAGCCCACTACATGGCCAATATCAGGCCTAGTGCACACCATAGCATACATCAAACTACCAACTGCTGATGAGTAAGGTACCTTGGACATATGGTTTCTTTCCTGCTCTGTCTTAGGACACTGCTCCTTTGATAACTTAAAATGGCCTGTCAAAGGAGTCCCAACCGGTTTAGCATCCTACATGTTAAACCTATCCAATACCTTCTTAATGTAATCTTCTTGAGATAAATTCAGCTTATGTTCCTTCCTATCCTGAGTTATCCTCATACCAAGGATTTGTCTAGCTACCCCCAAATCCTTCATATCAAAGGATTAACTTAGCTATTTCTTGAGTACTTTTCTTTCTTGCATGTTTTTACCTGTAACCGACATGTCATCAACAAAAAAACACAGGATAATATAACTTCCATCCTTAAATTTCTTTGTATACACGCAATGGTCAGAATGACATCTAATATAACCTTTCTCCATCATGAAGCTATCAAACTTCTTATACCATTGACGTGGATCTTGTTTCAGGCCATACAAGCTCTTCTTTAGTTTGCACACCATCTCCTCTTTACCTTTGACTTCATATCCTTCTGGCTGCTACATATATAACTCCTCCTCCAAATCACCATGGAGAAATGCAGTCTTTACATCTAACTGTTCTAAGTGCAAGTCTTTTGCTACCACTATTCCAAGAACAGTTCTGATAGAAGTCATTTTTACTACAGGAGAAAAAATCTCATCAAAATCTATACCTTGTTTCTGTGCAAACCCCTTAACCACCAACCGAGCCTTATATCTTTTCTTTCCTCCTTCTTCATCTTTAACTCTATACACCCACTTGTTCTGCAATGCTCTTTTACCTTCCGGTAGCTTCACCAAATCCCATGTCTGGTTCTCCATGAGAGACTTATGCTCCTCGTCCATGGCTTACTCCCACTTCTTACTAGCATCTACCTGCATTGCTTCATAAAAGATCTTTGGCTCTCCACTATCAGTGGGTAATAAATAATAAAGAGAAGGATAAAAACATTCAAGTTCTTTTCTTACCCTAGAAGACCTCCTCACTATAGGAGTTTGGGATTCCTGTTGAGTAGGTCCGTGAACTGATTCATAGGTCACTATTCCATCTGAAAGATCTTCTACCACTGCATATTCTTTCTTTGATTCTTCCTTGTTTTCCTACAACTGTTTCTTATACATTAATTTCTCATTAAAGACCACATCCCTAGACCGAATAATTTTATTGTCCTTAATACTCCACTATTTAAATCCAAAGTCATCACCACCATAACCAATAAAAGTGCATTTTTTTTATTTAGCCTCTAGCTTGGTCCTATCATCCTTGTCAATATGAACAAACACCTCACATCCAAAGACTCTAAGAAATGAGTAATTGACTTTCTTACCATACCAATCCTCCTCAGGTATGCCTCCATCCAAGGCACTTGAGGGTCCTCTGTTTATCAAGTACACAGTTGTGCTCACCGCTTCTACCCAAAAATAAAGAGGCAGTCCTGCATGTATCCTCATGCTCCTAACACATTCCATTATTGTTTTGTTCATTCTTTATGACACCTCATTTTTTTGCAGGGTTCCTGGAACCATATTTTTCCTGCGGATTCCATTCTTAGAACAATAATCATCAAATTCATTGCTGCTATACTCCCCTCCATTATCTAACCTGAGACATTTTAACTTAAGTCCTGTTTCATTCTCTACCAAGGTTTTCCATTTAACAAAAGTATCAAATACATCAGATTTGTTTCTAATACAATAAACCCAAACTTTCCTTGTTACATCATCAATAAAAGTAACATAATAACTTGAGCCCCCAAGAGATGACACCTGAGCTGGCCCCCACACATCAGAATGTACCAACTCTAACTTACTCTCTTTCTTCGTAGGTCCAACCTTGAGAAAACTTACTCGCTTATATTTCCCATATATGCAGGTCTCAC
Organism: Taxus chinensis; assembly: GCA_019776745.2. Taxonomy (NCBI): domain Eukaryota; kingdom Viridiplantae; phylum Streptophyta; class Pinopsida; order Cupressales; family Taxaceae; genus Taxus; species Taxus chinensis. The sequence goes on from CM034154.1 coordinate 230,540,261, forward strand.
AGAAATCCAAACTTATTTCTGTATATCCAGGAAAATTCTTCTTTATGATGTTCATGCCCTTATGGCTCATATGATCGAGCCTATAGTGCCATAATGTTGTGTCGGCATCTGAAGCCACAAGATTATAATCATTAGTACTATCAGTGGTTAAATACAAGGTTCCAACCTTCTTACCTCTTGCCACCACAAGAGCACCCTTAGTAACCTTCCAAGAGTCAGCTGTAAATATCATAGTACAACCATCACTTCCCAATTACCCCGCTGATATAAAATTTATCCTTAATGTAGGCACATGTCTGACATCCTTTAATAGCCATATATTCTCATTCTACATCTTAACCTGAACAGAACCTTTTCCAACTACACTGCAAGGCTCATCATCACCAAGAAAAACATGCCTAAAATCCCCTTGAACATAATCAACAAAATATACCTATGTGGAGTAGCATGAAAAGAAGCCCCTGAATCTAAAACCTAAGATTCAGTAATATTATGCAAAGAAAGAATCAAAGCATCCTACAATACATTACCTGATGCCACATTTACCTCCTTGTTTTCTTCCTGTTGTTTCTTCTTGTCCCGAAGCTCCCAAGAGTCCTTCTTTGCATGCCCAGACTTTCCACAGTGCCAGCATACTATCTTGCTTTTGGATTTTGACCATTCCCGGTCCTTTGATTTTCCATGGTTTCCTCTATTCTTTTATCTCCCTCTAGTTTCCACTGTCAAAGCATTCCCTGAAGTAGAATATTCACCAGAGCTTTTTCTTCACATTTCCTCACTTTAAATCACCCCTACAAAATCCTCAAACTTCAACTTTGAGTTAGCAAGAAATGAGTTGCTTACCGCCATTACCAGGCTATTCTAACTCTCAGGTAAAGAGCACAGAACTAATAAATTCCTAACTTCTTCATCAAATTCTATTGTAACTGAAGCTAGCATATTTACAACCATATTAAAATCATTTAGAATATATTCTACTGAACTATTCTCATACATCTTCATATTAAACAACTTTTTCATTAAAAATATCTTATTAGAGGCAGAGGGTTTTTCATATAACTTCCCTAATGCATCCATCAGTTCTTTTGTAGTCTTTTCCTTTGAAACATTAAATAATACCAAAGATTCAAGACACATTCGGATTATTCCAAGTGCCTTCCGATCCAAAAAATCCCATTCCACATCTTTCATACTCGAGGGTTTGTTCACCTTCTCAGACAGTGAAGTATAAAGATCCTTCTGATAAAGGTAATCTTCCATCTGCATCTTCCAAAGAATGAAAATCTACCCATTGAATTTATCAACCCGAGATCTTCCATCACCTTCCATAGCTCCCACTCAAGCTAAAAACTTTCCCTGTAATTCAACACTTCAGCAAACCAAACCAGGCTCTGATGCCAATTGTTAGGAATTAATAGAATCTAGTGCGGAATAATTCCTCAGAATCACAATAATAAGAAGTATGAATAGAAATTATAGAAATGAAATATGCAAAACATGAAGACAATATTTAACATGGTTCACGCAATGTGGGCTACATCCACCCAGAACACTTGCTCAAATTTTATTACAAGCCAACAGTCTTCACAATTACAATAACCAGAACTTGTTTGGAGTTGCGCTCAACAAACCATCCCGAATTCACACTTGAATTTACACACACTATTCACCTTCACAAAAACACTTATATCAATCCTATTGTATGTCCATCTATATATAAGTACATCAATAGGTAGCCGAAGAGGAAGTTTTACAAAAAAATGGGTACTGAAAAGCCATGGGCCCAAAACCAACACATAACAGTTACCCATTACCCATGGGTTAATAAACCACCCATGAAAATTTACTTTGGGGGCTTCACCCCCAAACCCCCTTGACCCACTCACTAGCTAGTGGGACCACCGTAAAAATATCTGAGTGTAACACATGGAAGGTGTACCAAACACTAACATGAAAACAAACTCCACAAACATAACATTGAAGGTGTCATATCAAAAGGGAGGTATATTGTATGTATCAATTTTTTGAGAACATATTTACAAACTAGGTGCTTTTGAAGTAATTGGTACAAGGAGACTTAAGGAACTTTAGAGGCCATGATATGCAAGAAATATTAATTTTCAAAATAATATCCCTAGAAAATGACCTAAATAATAGTACCAAGGATGAAACCCTAGGAAGAATCATGCAGATCATATGTATGATAGATAATATATGGAAATATGAACCTTGATGTAACTAGGGTTTGGGCTTAGGAGAAGATAAATCTGCTAGAATAGGGAAAATAAGGTTCTGAATGGTCGATCATGAGTTGGGGCTCACTAAATAATTTAATAAAAATTGAATTAAACCATTATTTTAGAGTAACTACTGTAAAAAATGATATTCAGATAATTAAGTATAGTAATGTGCAAGCACTAAGTATTTAATAATGTAAAACCCTAAGAAGATGAAGGGAATAAGAAGACTCAGATGATTCTATTTGATCCAAGAGTGATCAGGACTATGTATCTACTGGAACAAGGGGGAATAATGTCCTAATACCTTGATGAAGATTTAGGAGTAAAGAAATATACAAGACAAAAGTAAATTTAGGAGGACAGGAGCATCCCATGCACTAGTGACCGATATGGGAACTAGTGCTCACTTAGATGTTCAATTTTTGAGTTTTTTTAGGTCAGAAGGTCTTCGCTCCAATATTCACTTTATCACTCCATTTTTTTTGTTAGGTTCCAATCACATTTGTAAATTGTAAAACATATGACTAGCTACACATGCCCACAAAAGAAGTCAAATCTAATAAAAAATATGTAGAATCAGGAGTTGGACTGACCCCGACAGTCAACCGAAGAGTGAACTTATGACCGAGCACTGCACTACATCTCAGACTTTGTGTAGTTCTTAGTGTGTGTGTGTGTGTGTGTGTGTGTGTGTGTGTGTGTGTGTGTGTGTGTGTGTGTGTGTGTGTGTGTCTTGTGCCCTAGGTTACCCTTATGTAATTTACACAATGATAGTGGTCTAGATCTAGATTGTCCCAAATATGTAGAATGTGTGTGATGGAATAGAATGAGCTCCTATCGTATTTATTCTATGTTCATCAATGCAACCCTTGTCCCTTATATGGATGTGTTATATGTATGCCTTGTAGTTCCCTTGTTCCTTTTTCAATCTTAGGTGATGATAGATAATGCTTATAGTGTTTGGCCTTTTATTTAAAATAAGTAACTAAGTAGATATATATGATTCCCTTGTTTGAATTTCATAATTGACAACTAAAATACCTACCCAAATTGTTAAAATTTGACCAAGAAACAAAAAAAATCCAATAGAAATGGGGCATGAAGGACACAAATAAATGTCCCCTTCTCCCTTTTTTCCAATAGAAATGGGGCATGAAGGACACAAATAAATGTTTTCCCTTTATGGAGGATAAGTTTCATCACTCAAAAACACAACCTAGGGTGTTAGGAAGGTGTTTTTAACTCAAAAAATTTGGCCCCATCCTCATGAGATCCTCACCCCTAGTAAACAACAGTCTATCTATGACAGTCCCCATTCTAAGAGGTACTTCTCAAAATTTTCAAATCTCCACCTATCACTATGTGGTGACCATATCTTTGGATATTTCCTCATATGAATGGTAAGGAAAAATTCATTTTTATGGAGGATTGGCAGTTTCATTGTGACTCAAGCAAAAGGGAAGCCCTCTCGGTTCCTAATTTTGATCTCAAATTGAATTTTTCTCTTAGTGTGTTTCTTATCTCATTGGATTGATTGATCAAAATAATAAATCATTATTCATTCAATATTCTACCTTTACCCATCTTAAGGTTAAAAGGTTTTCAGTCTCACATTTTAGTAGTCAGTGTGTTTCCTAGGTGGAAGGATCATCATGGTTACATTGTGTGGAAAATTGTTTCAAGTTCACATCAAGTGCAAGAGGGTCAAGATTGGTTCAAGTGAAAGAGTTTATTATTTTTTAATCTTAGTGTTTCATTCATCAAGTGCTTCTCATTTCTTCTCTCAGTGTACTTTACAGGGATACAAAAATTCATCATTCTAGGAGGCTTCTTCACTCATATGACTAATTATTTGAGATAATTATATATTTAGGGTCCATAAAACCCAAAAATGTGTCATACAGTCACATTCTATTTACTTTGCATGATGTTATTAAAACCAACAAATCCCTAAATCTCATCACATGATCGTAATTAATTTCATATGACTCAAATAGGGTAAACTACATCTCTCCTTAAGCCAATGTGTGGATGATGTTTAGGAAGTTTTGAAGAATGTATACATTAATTTAGAATACTCCAAGACTCTAATTGTTTTATAAAACATTGTTATTAATCTTTTTCCTACCATAAGGCTTATTCCTAGAAATGTACTATGAGATTTTTTGGTGTTCCCATGTAGAAAGAGATTTGTTATGATGAGAATGGTTTTTAAAACTTTAGTAGAGAGGAATAAAGAAACTAAGGTTTTAATATGTGTGTAAAATTCTACTTATATGATATCTTTGACATCCTATACAATCATGTGCAAGACTCTATTTGGTTTAAATTGAGTGAAATCACTATTATTTGGGAGTATACAAGTAGACCATCATAGAATCATTAGATTAGTGTACACTCGCTAGATTTATTTAAATCACTGTTAGTGTGGGAGTATTAATGATGATAGGTCTAATATCTAATTTTCCTATTCATAACTGAGTCTTTCTTATTTTTTTATAAAGGAGAATCTCCCATAAAGCTTAGATTTTACCCTTATTGAAACCGATGATGGAAATTTTATAGTACGCTCTCATTTACTATCTCCCTCTTACCACTTTCACCAAATTCCATTTTTACAATGCACGAAATTATTTCAATTGTGTCTTGGTCATATACGAATTTATTTCAATGGTTTCTTGGAAACAACACAAAAGGATATTTGAAAAGAATTTCTCTTAATGTTGATGTAGGTAGATTTTATTTCTTATGAAGTATGTGGCACTTGAATCAACCTTCCTACACCTACACTAAGGTGAGAATGCAACTAATTTTCTTAGCATAAATATTGATGAAAGTCCTAAGTTTATTTCTCCACGGAAAGTAAATGAATGTGTGGAAGATTTTGCACATTTTCACCTAATCCTACCCTAATTTTAGTTGAGTGTTATAAATATATTGATTTGATACACTATTTTGGCTTCCAACTCTTCAATTTACCTCTTATTCTTCTATTGAACAAATGAAGATATTATGGGGTCCTTAGAGAGATCATCTTCTTGCCCAAAAATTACTATTGATAATTGATATTATAAGGCTCAAATAATTATAGGCATGCCAACATGGGAACCAAGTTCACTCCCTTGAATTTTTTATCTTGAGGATCACTCAAGTGGTAGTCTTAAATATGCATGCCCTAATCTTGTAAAGTAGGTACTCATCTATAGTATTATTCTACCATATTCTAAGACAAAATTAAGGATTCAATTCTGTTGATATTCATTGTGAGCCCATATTTGAAACTGAGGTGACTCTTCCAACACCTTTCCCGTACCTTTTAACTCTTCTTTACATAAATTCCATGACCCTGGAAATTTTTTTCTTCAACCTACATTTTTTGAGTCAAAATGAACCTGTGTTAGCAAAAGTTACAGTATTGTTCATACATTAACTCTTTTAAGAATTTTTCATGATCCATGGGATAATAATGATTCAACTAGTTTAAAATAGATGTGCATGAAGCTTAATGAATTCTCTATGATGCATGAATGAGCTAACAAAACTTTCTTCCCTTACAAAACTAAATTTCATTCATGTATGAAAAATGCAAATTCATTTTGGCCACTTGATAACATGGTGTCTTCTAGGAAGCTTCACATTAACAAATCCATCAGGAATATTTACATTTTGTGAAAACATGTAAAATGCAATTGCCCCAACTCCCAATACGGGAATATACTATGGAATATTCTAAGGAAAGAGTGGGGTGCTTTGCAAAATTACACTTTTATAAACCACACCCCATATGTAAAAATGAAAACTGCGTCCAGATCCTCATGGCTTGAAAAGGTCATGTTTCATCATAATTACACAAGGAGGAAAGTGGGTTTCTCATGAATATTTGCATTTTATAGTTTCACACTTTATGCAAAACTTCAAACTACATATGAACCCTCAAGGCCTGAAAAATGACATGTGTTGTCCTATTAATCTAACTCAGTATCAAGTACCCCATACAACTTTACAGTTTGGCACTTTTATAGTTAATACAAGAATGCAAAATAGGCCCCAAGCTTCATTCCCCACCAAAAGGGACACGTGGATGGTTATCATTCAAATAAGAAAAGGAAAAGATCAACATTTGAGATTTAATACAATGAATTTATGTCTTCCACCATTAATGTTGCTCACATGAAAGGATTATAGGTTAAAAAATTTGCTAAGTATTTCACATTTCTACTTTCTTACAATGAAATTAAGCACTCTGGAACCCTAAATTCATGAATTTAGATTGGAATATTGAATCAATAGATTACAAAGATTGGTTTCTCAGGAAATTTGAAAGTTATCATGCATATGTGACTAGTATTTTGAAGAAATACAAAACACATGTAAGTCTCCTAGAAAACTTAAAGATTTCTTGAGTTTTCTATTTATTCATAAGGGTTTTTAAGAAGCACCCACGGTTTGCATTTCTCCTCCCACACCTAGTTCTTTCCTTCATCCCCATAGTACTTGGATAACCAATTAATTTTGATTACCAAGAAAGATGAAGATAAAAACAACTGGAACCCCCATTACTTCACATATTACAAGAAATTTGGATGAGGTGACAGACACCAACCTAGTGAATGTTGACCTATAGGATTTCTAATTCCTACAAATATTTCCATGCTTCACATAGAATTGATCACATGACATCAATCGATGCTAGTGTTATTTCCTTATCTGCTTATTTCCCACCCCCAATACATTACCCAAAATTGGTATGGACTTGTGCTAAAAACTACAATAGATAAATCAAGAAAGTATTGGATAGGAGTGGTGCTAGAGAGATATCATTATCACCTGAGACCTTTATAATAATATTAGGGTTACCCAAATTTGAAAGGGAAATGAAAATTGACATACATTCAGAAAAATCCCTATGGGATGCCAAACATGCTGAATATTCCAGGTTTATGAATAGTCAATTTATAAAAAATAGAGGTTCTTTGACTAGGGTCCCAAAAAAATTATTTCCTTCACACTTTTTGAAAGAGGTTGAAGACCTCATCACTTTATTAAGAATAATTTCAAACTTGAAGGTTTCTTATGACTTCTAAGAGTTTGTGTTTAGCTATATCCAACTCATTCTATTTACTACTTAGAAGGTTTGTTAGGAAAACTTTATATCCACATCTATACATGATCAACTCATAAACATGGTTGCAAAAATTAAAGAGGGAATTGGAATCAAGTGTGAATTTTACATGATGTCTTACCTTGTTTATAATGTTGCATGCCACAAGGAACTCCCTGGAATCCCAAGAATGAAATATTTCACTACCTATATGGTTTATAATGTATACCCTTAGTTGAACTTGGAAAAGTGCAAGGGAAATTTTAGAAAAATAAATTATGCTTTCATTGCACCCATTATATTCCTTTTCAAATCAGAATGAGAACAATTTAGAATATCTACAACTATCAAGAACTCAATCAGTGATTATGGATGCTACTTTATCCAATTCATATTTTTTACTTACATAAGGGTAAGTGGTTTCTAGGGGCACCCTTATATGTTTCCTATATACTTAGATGAAAAATGGGAACTTTTGGATATCTCAAGGTAGTTGGAAGAGGTGAATAAGCTAATAGCTGGTAAACACAAGACCATTATCAAGTTCCCAATATCAATAGGGAGGTACACATGTACAACAATCATAAAGGCCAAAACTTCTAGATGAAGAGATGAACAGACTAGAGATGGAAAAATTTCAAGCCAAGGCCTAACTATGATATCATATGGGTGATGAGCTTAGTCCTAGGAAGTTCATATGAGCATGAATCACATTATGAAGATTTTTGGATGAATTATAGAGATGAAGAGGAAGTTAGACTAAGATAATTTTCTAGAATGCCTCTGTAATAGGTGATCTACTAAAAAATTACAGTTATACCTCAAGAATTTGTAGATGACCAACAAGTAGTGAGCCAATATTACATTGAGATGAATTTGACAGAGTAACTAATTGAGCCACTGGATTTGAATCAAAAGTAAACAACACGATTACAGACTAGAACTACACATGTAATGAGTACATTGACATCATTAACAAGAAAAGTATTGGATTTTTCATTATAGAACACTAAGGTACTGCAAGAGTACATGGCTATAGGAATTATTCAGGAGGATATTCCTCCTTTAAAGGAAGGAGCAAGCCAAATGGATCCCTTAGAGGGGAAATCACCTCATCTTCCTTCCAAGAATCCAACCACTAGAATAATAGAGGAGTGGACTACTGCTACAAGTAAAATATGTACCTCCATGTCCCTCTTGACCCAAAAGGCTGAGGAGATACTAATGAAAACCATGAAGGATGCTCCCATCACTCAGGCTATCCCACTTCAGGCTAAGGTATCAGGTGCTTCAAAACCTATAACTCATGTGGTAACTTTGCTAGGATCTTCTAGTAAAGGAAAGAGAATGAGGGGGTCTTTACCTAATATTGATCCAAATATTAGAGTGAAAAGTGGTGAAGAGAAAGAGGAATCTGGTCTCAAGTATTTTGAAAGAAATAAAAAGGATAGGGTTATATACCCCTTGGAAAGAGCCACTAAGACCTCAGAGGCTAGGAACATCCCAACTATGAGAGGACATGGAAAATAAATTGAGGAACCAGAGGTGATTGACTCAATTCCATTAGATGAGGTGCACAAAGCTCTTATTGCAACATTGGCTCATGAAGGAGAAAAATCACAAGTTGAAGTGATTGATTCAGTCCCATTATATGAGGTATATGAATCTCTTGTTGCAGCACCAACTCAAGAAGGAACAAATCCACAAATTGAGATAATTTATGTGGATGAAGAAAAAAAAACACATCTACCAAACTCTATTGGCTTGGTACAAATTTTGGAAACTAAAAAAGAGTTTGATGTTACCCCCTTGGAAAACCATCTTGTGTAAACCTCAGAAATACATGGTGAGGAAGTAAGTATAGTAATTCAAGGTATGCAACAAATTGAAGTCATAGTACCCACTACTAAAACATTGCCACTTAAGTTAAAGGCTACAATAGAATCATTTATGGAAGTAATTTCCTTCACATGAGTACCACCTCAAGAAGAGGAAACTACCTCAACACAAGAAAATTAATATGCTCTTGTTGACCCCATAGAAGAAGAATGAAAAAGGTCAATAAATCTATTACAATTCATGAGGTGTCTACAAGAAAGGAGAATGAGCAAGATGGTGATAAAATTCAAGAACCAACTCCTACAATGGTGCTAACTAAGGAACCTACAGTTGATGAACAAAATAAGGGGCATGAAGGAACAAGTGCATCACATATTGAATCAAAGGAAGTAGTGGTGAGGACTGAGGTCCTATAGATACAGTTTCTAGTTTCAAAGGTCCCTTGATGTTGCTTCCAAGGAAATTATGGTTTATTTTAGCACACCACATAAAACACCACAACCTCAAAAAGGAGAAAATTCCCCTACAATAAGTGGTTAGGAGAAATTATCCCAAGGGAAGAAAAGGAAATAGTTCAAGTAGAGACTTTTGATATTGAAAATGTTTTATTTTTAAGACCCATAAGAGCCCCCAAGAAATCCAGGATACTATCCAAAACCCATGTAGATCCTAAAGAGCACAAGACATTGGAAATTGCCACCCCCAAGGGAGATATACCAAAATCTAAAGTTATAATGAGTGACTATCAAGTTACACATATTCCATTAGGGAATCCAACCACAAATACTTTGAAACAAGAGGCTACAATGGCCCTAGGGGGCCTTATCCAAAAAATTGACAAGGATAAGGAAAATAAAAAAGAAATTAAGAGAAAAGGTTGATGTTCTATCAACCTATGTGTAAAAATGGTTGCAACCTCCTACTTAAGGACAAGAAATTTCCATTTCTATAACCCTTGAGGCTCTAGTAGTAGCTGATGAATCAAGAAAAAAATCAATGCTACCACAAAATGGAAGGAAGAATTGGCCAAGAAAGGCACAAAATCCATAGGAACACTTGGGATTGCTATAAAAACTCTCAAATATGCTAGATGAAACAAAGGATCAAATGGAAAAATGCAAGCGATGAGTTCAGTTATTGGGAAGGAATTCTATGCCTAAACTTGAGGTAGTGAATCAAATGGATGACCACTTGGTAGAAGATGAAGGTATTTTCCCTACTAAATAAATAGGAGAGAAACATAATTATGAAGTAGGCATCCAATTAAGGATGAAAAATCTAAAGCAAAGCATCACTAAGCTCACCATAATGAGAGATAAGGCATAAGAGCACATTGATGACCTAGATTCTAGGATTGGGGAAATAATGCCAATTATGGATCAGATCACATATGGAAACATGAATGTAGATGAATTGATACAAATATTTCATCAATGGCTCAAAGGAGGATGAAAGACTATTCATTCATGTTTCTATTATTCTACCATTCAGAGGTATGTCCATTTGGAAGGAATAATAGCTAAATTGATTAAGAAACTGAAGAAGAATAAAAGTGTTATAAGTAAATTGGAGAAATTATTAAGAGAACAAGAACTTATATTTGAATTTCATGTTGGACCTGATAGTGAGTTCCTTATTAACATGTTCACAAAATTTGATGCATACAAAGAAAAATTGAGTGAATCAAACAAAGATGCATCAATTGAAGTGGAATCAACATAAGAAATCTTGTAAGAAATTTGTAACATATGTATATACCATGTACAAAATTTGGATTCTATAGGGGCCCCTTCCCTTGGAATCTATATTGAAAATTTTGTATACATTTGAAAAAAAAAATTGTAACTAGCATATTTTCAGTTAATGACTACAAATTCCTCTCTATAAGCAGGAAGATGAGCTAACAACTTATTTTTCCTGAACTCAAATTCCTTATGATCTTGTGCTCCATACACATATTGTATATCTCCTGCTAATCATGAGACATACCCTTATCCATAAGCTCCTTAATTTTTTTCCTTAGGCCTTCCAAGATCCCAATTATAATTTCTTCTTATAAGATGAATCCCATTCAAGAAGGTTGATCCCTCATGCAGGTACATCTTAGTACCCCAACGAGCACCAATTTTAGAATATGTAGATGGCTTGGGTCACATCAGTTGGATTTATAGGAACATGCTTGGTGTGCATTAACAGGAACTACTGGGATCCTTTAAATTTCTTCATTGGAGGTGAAGGAATTGGAGAATTCAATGGAGAAGAAGGCATTGCAGAAAATTTCTCAGGAGAAGACTTCACTGAGGCCTTTTCAAGGACAACAAGCCTTTTCTCCAACTCGGTTAATTTGTAAGAAAGTGAGGATATATCCTCTTGAGGATCTAAATCATATACTTTAGGAACATCGATTTTGACTTATTTATCTACCAATTCCTTAGTGAAGGATGTGGGGGATATACAAATGTTGTTATTATTGATAGTTGGCCTGCAATGGATCCAAAAATTATTTAATTGCTTAGGAACTATATAATCTTCTAGGTGAAACAAATGGTGAAATAAAATCTAGAACACAAAGAAGAAGGGAGTCATTTTGATGAGCTTCCTCATCAAATCCATTCAAATTATGTGGGGAGTTAGTGGTCCTACAGGCTCCTCTTGATATTCAATTAATAACACCATCCTGATGAATGCTTCACTTGATATAGAAAGATTAAAGATTGAATGTAAAGTTTTTGAGGTTAGCTCTTTCAAATTACCTCACAGCTCTGTGTCCACCATTTCTCAAATAGGGGGATGTAACCACTTCTTTCATAGGAAATTCAACTTATAATCCTACAAAGAAATTGCAAATTCATAGGAAGTAAGTGATAATTTATAAGAAAATTAATCCCAGGGAAGTCTGTATGAAGTATCATGTCAAGATTAAATGTAGGATCAATTTGGATTCTCCAACAAATTGGAAAGGGGGAGAGTGAAATGATATTTAGAAAAAGGGTGTTCTTTTGGTCTAATTAAAGATCTTACATGAGGGAAACATTAAATTCAAATGGTTACCCATAATCATTCCTCTCTCAAAAGTATATTTTCAAAAAAGGAAAAAACTCAAATCAATTAAAGGAATGACGTCAGGAGATAAATGGTTATGACTAGACACATGAGTGATTGTGACAAGATGAACAAGACAGAAAGGCATCTAGCAACACAAGCTAACTACTTTGCACATGTCCACATCTACAACAGGAAAGTAAAAATTGATTCCAAAGTTGGTAACTGAAAATAGGATCTTTGCAGTTAGACAAGATGCCTTCCCACTCTGATGAGAGCTTGGGATCATTTTCTACGAAGGAAAGGAATATTCTCTTTCTTATTTTGGGGGGAAATTGAAATGTGAATCCATGAAGTTTTTGTATAAATATGAGGTCTTTTCCTCATATACAAGGGGGGTTACTTTTCTATTTGAGAAGTTGAAATAAATTAATGTAACTCTACATGTTTCCATTTTCTTATATAGAATACATATGAACTTTGAGTTTTCAATTTTTTTTGTCAAGGTGGTTACACTGTACATCCATTGGCTAACATTGAGGGCATTTAATTCATGTCCCCTTGTCAAGAAATTGAAATTTTGAATGAAATATGCCTTGCTTATGATTCTAGTTTTGTGTTCTGGATCTTGTATGTTGAAATTTGATTAATGAGTTATAATTTTTACTGCAATTTTGTGTTTATTGCTTCTGTATGTAGTACACTAGATCATATTTCTAGTAAGTTGCATCTTTTTGGTCACTAAATCAATATTTCTTTGTAGCATTTACTCTACAATATATGAGGTGGTTATAAAACCATGTGTTACGACCTCCTGGTTAAATGATTTTTTTCATCCTTTGAGTGTATCTTTGGCATATGAGAATAATAGAAATAAGTACTTCATTAGAACTCTTGCATAAGATTTTATGTTAAGTGTTTTAAATATTGTCTTGAAAATATTTGCAGTCGTTGAGTATCAATGAATGAAAATATTTTTTGTTTAAGAAATTGTTACTACTTAATCATATGTTCTTTACTTTCCAGGATAACATGCTGTCATGGTGTTGTTGATGCTTTGTTGTAGGAAATAAACCATCATTTACTCCCCCTCCTTTACAAATCAAACCTATTATACTTTTTCCCCACACCATCACACTTCCATCTAAAGATCCATTTACCACCTTGTTGTTCTATTTCTAAGCATCATTGAAGACACTTCTTCTCACCCATATTCCCATCAAAAGTGATGCAAGAACAACTAAACTTTGTTATCTCTAGTAACCTGTGTCTGATGCACTAAGTATATGTGATATTTTTGTGATAAATATTGTGATTGAATATCATGTTCATGGTCATAATTAGCTCATATTGACCCACAATTTGAAAAATCAAGAGAAATCAAGTGTAAATTATCCTCTCTCCATTTAGGTTACCCAATGGGTCCTCTCACCCTGGTTTAAGGAAAACCAAAAGTAGAACAGGATCAGGCCATCCCCTTTGTATGTGCCTCCTAATCATCCAAGATCTTGGTTCTAAAGATAATGTTAGACACCTCCCTGGCTGCAAAATGACATATATCACACAATTTATCATCCTCTAAGCCTTCCTACCCTCTGAAAGTGTTATTAGGCCCTATGGGGTATAATATTGGGATCCTACACACTTTTGGCACCATTGGCAAGGACCCTTTACTCCATGAAAGGTTAAGAATACTTACCTTTAAATAATTTTTCTAATATTCTACAAATAAAGAGTAGTTATGCTAATATTGTCAGTAATTTTCCAATTATAAGGAAGATTTTCATAAAACTTATGTTTCTGTGAGTATACTAGAAGTTGGTTATCAATACTATTGTGGATACCACAAATATTTGCAAATTATTTTGTCTACTAAGTTCTGAAGTAGTTTTTTTATGAACATTTTGAGTTAATCTATATCTCTAGAGTGCAAGGATCTAGTGGTATCCACCTTTTAAATAAAATTTGGGTTAGACAGAGTGTAATTTCATCCCATACACCTTGCTGATTAATATCTCCCCTTTACAAAACTTGAAGGACGAAGATACTTTTTCAGATCTAACCCTACTAGAAGGTTACTCCCAAAATTGGAAAGTGCACAATTAAGAAGGAAACAAATTTGGAAACCTGTGGGTGGTCAACACTCAAAAGGAAAGGATGTTCAATCCTCTAAATTTGATCCTCCTTTGATATAAGATTACTCTAGTACATCTGATAGTTATGATACAAATAGTCCCCAAGTATATTTTCATTATATTTTTCAAAATGGTTCAGTTCCTACAAATAACAAGGATATTCCTCAGCTTCCACATTTGTTCACACGAGAGAATAGAGTTTTTTGTGAAACTAAATCCCCTAAAGGCTTTCATTGTGAGGATCATACCCCTTTACCCCAAAGACCTCTTATTCCCCATAGATTTAATCCTCCATTTGAAAATCCTCCACCAGATAATATGGATCATCCTCCTCCTAGAGTTCCTTTTGTAGTCACTACATATCGACCAATAAATTTCAATGGCATGGTGGGTTATCCTAATGAGGTACCAAATGAGATCAGAAATAGGTTGCCTCAGTTTCAAGGAAATAATGCTATTAGTGGAGACCAACATATCAACTTCTTCCAGAATTTCATGGATGATTATGAGGTTGAGTTTGAAGATTTTTATGTCAAATTTCTTATACACACATTGGAAGAGGAGGCCAAATAATGGTATAATTCATTACCTACAAATTCAATTGACTCTTGGGATGAAATGAAAAATGCTTTCAAGATACAATATGGTGATAGAACTGACCCCAGGTTTCTCCTATCTGAGTTTGAAAATATAAAGAATAACCCTAATGAGTGTGTACAATATTTTAATACAAGGTTCAATAAAACTCTGACTATGTTTCCAAATAACATAAGGCCTAGTGATGAGTCTTTCCTAATTAAGTACTTGGATGGTTTTGATAAGAAATAAACTTATTATTTGAGAGACAAATCTCCTAGAACTCTTAGGAAATATTTTCTATGGCTATCCAGATCGATAACAATATTAAAATAACTGGGAAGCCTCCAAAGAGGAAAGGTGTCAAACTAATTAATCCATAAAATCCTCAAGAAAGTAATTATATAGACTTGGAAGAGGTGGTTAAAACCTTGGTTGGAACGGTCAAATAGATTTCATATAAGATTTATAGAGTGGAGAAGGGATTAACTTCAAATCCTTAAGCTCAAAATAAATTCCCTAGACATAATAGATTTGGAAATCATCCCATAAAGGTGATCACCATGCAGAGGAAAGAGGAAAAGGGAATGTGGGTTTAGGAAACAAATAGCAATCCTTTAAAGACAACAAGACAATCCTAGATCCACTGATGGTAAGAGTCTATGTGGTGGAGGAGAAAACTATTGATTGCTGTGATAAATGTCTCTGCCCCATGCTCCTTGTGAGTATCCTATTGAAAATGATGATGATAATGATGAAGCTAATTTTGGTGATATATGTATGATGGAATGTTTAAAAGATTCAATGCAAGGGGGCACTTCTACTAACCTCTGGTATGCTAAAATTGTGGAATAATTTTGGGATTACACCAATCAAGTATTCTCCCTCCCTTCTGTAGTTAATTCTAATGTTGATATGGCTCAATAATTTGAGATCCCGAATCATGAATTTGAATATCTAAGAGCTTTAATGATTAAAAATATGATGGTGAAATTCCTTCAAAAGAGGATAGGAAGTTATTAATAAATGTTTTTTTTCCCAAGAGAAGGAATATAACCTCCATAATAAAAAAATTAAGGGACATGCCCCAACCTTCAAGGCCAAAATTCCTTTATTGAATAATATCCCTAAATATAATCCCAATAGAATCATACCAAATAAAGGCCCTATCATTACTCCAAGGCCAAGAACTTCTTCCCTAGCCCAAGCAATAAAAGACAATATTCCATCAGAAAGAATAGTCACCCTTTCATCTAATACAACCTTTCCCAAGTATGTTACATGTGACATGGCCCAAATCTTAAGTCAAATAAAAATCA
This sequence comes from Taxus chinensis, assembly GCA_019776745.2. Taxonomy (NCBI): domain Eukaryota; kingdom Viridiplantae; phylum Streptophyta; class Pinopsida; order Cupressales; family Taxaceae; genus Taxus; species Taxus chinensis. The sequence continues at coordinate 230,556,513 of CM034154.1, forward strand.
CTTTCCATATTGTGGAATTGCTTAGGATTCCATAACACAAAAGAATGGCATTTGAATATTTGGGGTTGAAGGAGAATGTGGTTGTCAAAGAAAGAAGTGAAAGTAATATGGTGATTCCCCCCACTATTGTTGAAGTTAAAATAAAATAAGACCAAGAAAACATAGAAGTACCCTCGGAAGTGTATTTGGGTACTTCCTTGGTAGAATCACAATTAGATGTGGATCCTTTCTTTACCACTCTTATTGTCAATGAATGACTTCTCCATAATTATATGTTTGATTCAGGGGTTTCCTACAACATTATGCCATTATAAGTCATGAATGAGTTAGACATCAAGATAACAGTTGTTTTGTGAAGTTTTTTTCCATGGATTCTAAGAGAGGTACCTATTGTTGGATATGTCAAAGGTTTGGTAGTACAGCTTGCTCCTTATCCTGTCAAATATTTAACTATGAATATGGTTATAGTTGATTTCCCTGCTAAATGGGGCATGTTTTTATCAAGAAAATGGGTTGCTAGTTTAGGGGTAATGCTCAAATGGATATGTATTTTACTTCCATACCCTTGGAAGGAAAGCTATTCAAGCTACATAGAGAGGATAAAATGTTGCACCTTATTGAAGAACCTCTGAATGCTTCTTATGAAGTATTATTTGTTGATACAGACTTAGGTAACTTTATAGGTTGTGCTGATTTTGAAGATCAATGTATGGATATAAATGCACACCTTGAAGATATCAATGTCCCATGGACTATGAATTTTGATGGAGCATGTTCTAATATTGGAAATGGAGCTAGAGTGGTTTTGAATTCTCCAAACCATGGTTCTTTCAATTTCTCTTTCAAATTAAAATTTGATTGTACCAACAATATAGTTGAATATGAAACATTGATCCTTGGTTTAAGAGTTGCATGGAGGTATGGGATTAAAATATCTCATTGTCAAAGGATATTCATGAGTTAGTTTGTAAAACAATTTAGAAAAATATATGCAACAAAAAACTAGAGGTTAAAATAATATAAACATGTAGTCTGATCTCATTGAATTATTTGATTTTTTCAATCTCCTCTACCATGAGAGAAGTCAGAATGAAGCAACTGACAAATTGGATGTCTTAGCTTCCTAGTATGATAATGAAACAATGTCTCCATATTACAATTATGAGGTAGAAGTGTTGGTTAGACCCTCAATCTTTGATAACATTCAACATTGGCAGGTTTTTGAAGAAACTTAGATCCAAAGGTTCTTAAATTACAAGGTGAGTTCACTTAATCAACTTATTGACATTAGAACCTATGGTGGTGTTATGTGAAGGAAAGGAAACCCTATTTGGAAAGGATATAATTAAGTTGAAAACAAATACTATCCCAAGAGGACTTGTTATCCTTGAATCAAATTTTGACAATACAGAAAAAGTTATAAGAAAGCCTATCCATGTACCTAGATATGTTGTGGAATAAAATTTGAGAACTTCTTATGATCCAAGAAAGGTTGGTTAGGAAGCAACATGAATGAATAAGAAATACAAGATTATACCAAACTATTGAGAAAGTATCAGGATTATCTTGCATGGTCTTATTCTAAGTTAAAGGCTTATAGGGAATATTTGTTTCAACATGAGATACCTTTGGAGCCTCAGTAGAAGAAAATACCTATAAATCCCATCCTTGCAACTAATATGAAAGAGTAGTTAGAAAATTTGAGATATGGTGGGATAATCCTATCCACTATGTACTCCTCATGGGTGGAAAACTTGGTACTAGTTAGAAAAAGAATGGGGATATTAGCATTTATGTGGATTTTAGGAATTTAAACAAAGCATCACTTAAATAAAATTACCCATTACCAAACATGGAAAATATTCTACAAAAGGTAACAAGATCGAAGTTACTATCCACATTAGATGGATTCTCAGGTATAAACAAGTGGTGGTGAAAAAAATAATTCAAAACTGATTTCACCACCCCTTGAGGGAACATATGTCTATGTTAGGATGCCTTTTGGATTAATGAATGTTAGAGAAAACTTTTCAAAGATTCCATGGATGTGGCCTTCTCTGGTTTTATTAATTATTTCATTGTAAGTTTATCAAAATGATATAGCTATCTTCTCTAGATAAAAGGGGTGACCATTCAGAGCACCTTGAAAAAGATATTGATCAGATGTAGAGAATATGGGATCTCATTAAATCCAAATAAGTGTCATTTTGGGGTTAAAAAGGGAATTTTTGTTGGGACATATAGTGTCACAAGATCTTGGAGTTATGATAGACCCTGAAAGGGTGGAAGTGCAATTGATAAAGTCCCCATCCCCGTGTCTAAGAAAGGCATCCAATCCTTCTTTGGAAAAATAATTTTTGTAAGAAGTTTTATCTCTAATTTTTCTGAAATCACTCTCCCCATCACAACATGTTAAATAAATATCAAGTCATTAAGTGGGAGAAGGGGTTGTCCAAGAATTTGAAGGAATAAAGGAGGCACTCAAAACTACCCCCATATTAACTATCCCTGATTATAAAAAGGAGTTTTAGATGTTTTATTTTGCTTCAAAAAATACAATTGCTTCTATATTATTACATAAGGATGAAGAGGGGCATGAGAAACCCATTTCCTTTTTTCAATAAATCCTTGTAGGGGTTTGAGTTGAAATATTCTATTATGGAGAAACAAACTTTTTCCTTGGTAAAAGCTACTAAAATTTTTAGACCCTATATTTGAGTTTTAAAATCATAGCCTATGTGCCTCATATAATGGTGAAAGGATATCCTATCTCAAATGGAGATGTCAATCAAGAGGTGTAGGTGGGTGAAAACTTCAAGAGTATGAAAAGGTGATTCAGACCACAAATATGGTTAGAGGATTGGGCTTGGATAAGTTGATGGTAGAAAACAATTTATATATAGTTGAGATACACAATGTTGATGAGGATGAGCCACACCCCCATGAAAAGGTGAGTACCCTATCTTAGTACAAATACATAGTATACCACTTAAGGATCTTGAATTTTCCTACTCACCTAGAAAAAAATCAAAGGAGGACACTCAAGTTGGTGTCCCAAAAATATATTTTAACTGATCATGGTCTGGCTTGGAAAAGCCCAGAAATAATCTTGTTGAGATGTGTTACAAAGGATGAGGCCCCCAAAATAATTGTTGAGTTTCATGGAGGGTTGTGTGGCAGGGCCATTTTACTGGAAGATTTACTACCCATAAAATCTTTAGAATATGCTATTAGTGGCCTTCCCTTTTCAAATATGTATCTCTTTAATTCAAAAATGTGAAAGTTGCCAATGGTTTCTCAGAAAGGATGAAAGCTTCTAGATCCATTCCCCTACAAAATGTTTCAGTAAAAGATCCATTCAAACAATGGGGATTAGATTTTATAGGTGAAATATTAGATTCTTCAAGCGTAGGTCACAAATGGATATTGGTGGCCACTGATTATTTCACTAAATGGGTTGAAGCTATCCCTACCAAAAATTCAACTCATCAAGTGGTTATGGACTTCATCCTCAATCACATAATTTACATATTTGGGGTCCCCACCAAGTTGGTTATTGATAATTCCATGAGTTTCAGAGAAAAACCATTGGAAACAATGTGCCATGAGTATAACATAACCTTGGCCTATGCATCAAACTACAATCCCCAAGGAAATGGGAAGGAAGAATCAAGAAACAAGAACCTACTCAAAATCCTCAGGAGAACATTAGAGATGAATAAAATAAAGTGGGGTGAGCAGATCAAGTTTGCACTATGGGAAGATAGAGTTAACACCAAGATATCTACTGGTAAGATCCCTTTTGAATTAGTTTATGGTGTTCAAGCTCTTTTACCCACTTCACTTGACAACTATCTAATTATCACTTCATGTAGCAATTAGAGGATGGGGAAGGAGTAAGTCCTTATGAATCCAAAATCAACCAGATTATGGAGTTAGATGAGGTATAAGAAGGGAATCCCATCAAAGGAATGTTAAGTTTAGGAGAAATCTCAAGAAAATATTTAATAAAAATGTTATCCCAAGAACTTTTCATATAAGAGACATGGTTGTGTTATAGGATAACATGCATGAAGACAAGGGAAAACATGGAAAATTTGATGCCCTATGGATAGGACCTTACTCCTTTGACATTAGGATAGGAGAGCACACCTTCTTCCTAAGATACTTGGAGGGACACTTGCTAGAATTTCCTATCAATGGTAGGCATCTAAATAAATTTCTTGGACTAAATCAAATATTTAGGTATGTTCTTTGTATAGTGCACAATTTTTTTGTTTTTTTTTTCTATTTCCTTTTTTGTTCTTTGGTCTACAGTGATCAAGTTTCATTCATTTTATTATACCCATGACATGTTATGTATCTATTTAAAATTCCATGTCTATTTTTTCCTCGTGACTTCTTACCCAATGGATTAGGCACTTAGTCTATATTTTGTAAAATTGGATTTGTTGTTCTTGTGGTACCAAGGGGGGTGCCCATCCCTTGATCTGGAGCTGATGTTAGTACTCATATTGAACCTATATCTGAAACTGATTTGATTCTTCTAAGACATTTCCCATACCTTTGAACTCTACTTTACATAAATTCCATGACCCCAAACAAATATTTCTTCAAACTACATTTTTGAGTCAAAATGAACTTGTGTCGAGTAAAATTTGTAGTATTATTCACACATTAACTCTTTTAAGAAGTTTTCATGATCTATGAGATAGTAATGGTTCAAATAATTTGAAATAGATGTACTTGAAGCTTAAAGTATTACAATATGAATGCATGAAAATTGAACAAATGGCTTCATTCCTTCACAAAAATTTGCACATTTCATTCATATGTGTTAAAATAAAATTTTATTCCCCTCACCTAATGACATGGCATTCTTTGGGAATCTTTCACATGGGAAGATCCATCAAGTATATTTGCATTTTGTGTAAAAATGCAAAATAAAAATATATCTTCCCGACTCTCGATATGGGAATATACCATGGAATATTCTAAGGAAAGAGCGGGTTACTTTACAAAATTACACTTTTATATATGCATATAACATATGCTAAAAATGTAAATTGTATCCAAAGCCCTGGGCCCGAAAGAAACACCCGTCATTATAACAACACAATACAGTAATTGGGCATCTCATGAATATTTACACTTTACAGTTTCACACTTCATGTGAAAATTACAAACTACATCAAAACCATTAAGGCATGAAAAAGGACATATCATCCTATCAATGTAGCTCGATATTAGGTACCCCATATGACTTTGTAGTTTTACAACTTTTTCAGTTAATAAAAGAATGAAAAATAAGCCTTGAGCTTTGTTCCCTGCCAAAATGGACACATGGACTATTCTCATTCAAATAAGAAAAGGTAGATATCAACAAGATGAGATTGAATAAAATGCATTTATGGATTCCACCATTAATTTTTCTCAAATGAAAGGATTATAGGTTTGAAGTTTTTAAGTATTTCACACTTCTACCTTTGCAATCAAAATTGAGAACTCTGGAGCCCCTAAAATTACAAATTTGGATTGTGAGATTAAGCCAATGGATTGTAAAGAGTGGTGTTTAGGAAAATTGAATTGATAACAATGTGCATACAAGTGATTGGTATTTTGAAGAAATACATGAATAATGGTAAATATCCCAAAAAACTTAAAGATTTCTTGAGTTTTCTATTTATTCATAAGGGTTTTTAAGAAGCACCCACGGTTTGCATTTCTCCTCCCACACCTAGTTCTTCACCTTAACTCCCATAGTACCTAGATAACCAATTTCCTTCAATTACGAAGAAATATGAAGATAAGAACAATTGGAACCCATATTACTTCACATATTACAAGCAATTTGGATGAAGTAACAGACACCAATCTAGGGAATATTGATTTAGGATATTTCCAAAAAAGATTGTGTGCTCCCAATAGAAGTGATCACATGGTGCAAATCGATGCTAGTAGTATTTCCTTAGCTTCCACTTTCCCACCCTCAATACATTTCTTGAAATTGGTATGGACTTGTGCTGAAAATTTATAATCTAGAAACCAAGGAAGTATTGGATGGAAGTGGTGCTAGAGTTCTCTCGTTATCACCCGAGACATTTAGAATAATATTTGGGTTACCCAAATTTGAGAGGGTAGTGAAAATTGACATACATTCAGCATAAGGCCTATGGAATTCCAAACATGTGAATATTCTAGAATTATGAATAGTTAGTTGTTAATAAAAAATAGAGGTTCTTCAACCAGGGTTCTGAAAAATTTAGGTCATTCACACTTTTTGGATGAGTTTGAATACCTCATCACTCTATTAAGCATAATTACAGGCTTCAAGGATTCTTATAACTTTCAAGCTTGGAGGTTTAGTTATATCCATCTCATTTTGTTTAGTACTAAGAAGGTTTGTTGGGAAAACTTTATAAGAACATTTATCCATGATCAACTCATTACAATATGGTTATGTAAATTAAGAGAAGGCATTGCAACCAGGTGTGAATTTCACATGATGTCTTACCTTGTTTATAATGTTGCATGCCACAAGTAACTTCCTATAATCCCAAGAATGAAATATTTCACTACCAATATGGTGTATGATGTATACCCTTAGTTGAACTTAAAGAAGCACAAGGGAAATTTTATAAAGATAAATGATGTGTTATTTACAACCATTATATTCCTTTTCAAACCAGAATGGGAACAATTTAGAATATATACAAATGTCAAGAAAGTAATCAATGATTATGGATACTAATTTATCTAGTTCATATTTTTTTACTTACATAAGGGTAAGTGGTTTTCCAGGGGCACCCTTATATGTTGCATAGATACTTAGATGAAAAATGGGAACTTTTAGATATCTCTTAATGTAGTTGGCAGAAATGAACAAGCTTATAATTGGTAAAAACAAGACCAATATCAAGTTCCCAATCTTAATAGGGATATACACATGCACAAAATACCTAAAGGAAAAACTTCTAGATGAAGAGATGAGTAGATTAGAGATGAAATTTTTTCAACCAAGGCCTAACTATGATATCTGACGGGTGATGATCTCATTCCTAGGAAGCTCATATGAGCATGAATCACACTATGAATATTTTTGGATGAATTACAAAGATGAAGAGGAATTTAGACTAAGATATTTCTCTAGAGTGACTCTTCAACATGTGATTGACTACAAAATTATAGTTGTACTCTATGAATTTGTGGATGAGAAATATATAATGAGACAATATTATATTGAAATGAATTTGATAGGGAAAACAATTGAGCTACTTGATTGGGATAAAAATGAAATAACATGACTATATACCAAAACTACACATGTAATGAGGATAACATTGACATGGTTAACAGGAAAAGGTTTGGATTTTTCATTATATAACACTAAGGTACTGCAAGAGTATAGGGATAAAATAATTCTTCAGGAGGATCTTCCTCCTTCAAAACATGGAGCAATCCAAATGGATACGGGAAATAACCTTTGATTCCTTCCAATAATCCACCAAATAGAATAATAGAGGATTGTAATGATTTTATAAGTAAAATAGGTACCTCTATGTCCCTCTTGACCCAAAAGGCTTAGGAGATACTAATAAAAACCATGAAATAAGACCCCATCACATAGGTTGTCCAACTATAGGATAAGGTATCAGGTGCTTCAAAAATAGAACTCCTATGACATATTTTCTAGGATATTCTAGTAAAGGAAAGATAATGAGGGGGTATTTACCTGATATTGACCAAAAGTTTATATTACAAAGTGGTGAAGAGAAAGAGGAATCTAGTGTCAAGTATTTTTAAATAAATAAGAAGGATATGGTTTTATAACCCTTAGAGAGAGCTACAAAGACCTCGGAGGCTAGAAAAATCCCAACTAGGAGAGGAAATGGAAAATAAATTGAGGAATAAGAGGTGATTAAATCAATTACATTAGATAAGGGGCATGAAAATTGCATTGAAACATTAGCTCATGAAGGAGAAAAATCACAAGTTGAAATGATTGATCTGTTGCCACTATATGAGGTATAGGAAGCTCCTATTACAACACCAACTCAAGAAGGAAAAAATCCACAAATTGAGATAGTTGATGTGGATGAAGAAAAAGAAACACATGTATCAAAATCTACTAACTTGGTACAAATTTTGGAAACTAAAAAAGAGGTTGTTGTTACCCCCTTGGAAAACTAGCTGATGGAAACCTCATAAATATATGGTGTGGAAGTAGGTAAAAATTCAAAGTATGTAACAAATTAGAGTTAGATTACCCACAATTGAAAAATTTCCACTAAAGTTAAAGGCTACAGAAGAATCATCTATGGAAGTAACTGTCTTCACAAAAGCACAACCTCAGGAAGAGGTAAATACCAAATCAAAAAAATAATTATATTATTTAACCCATATAAGAAGCATTGGAAAAGTTCAACAAAGCTATTAAAATTCATAAGGTGTCTACAAGCAAGGTGAACAAAAAGATGATGATGAAATTCAAGAACCTACTCCTATAGTGGTACTAACTAAAGAACCTATAGTTGATGAACAAAAGAAGGTGCATGAAGGAACAAGTGAATCACATGTTGAATCAACAGAAGTAGAGGTGAAGAATAAATTCCCCCAGATATAGTTTATATCTTCAGAAGTCCCTAATGTTGCTTCTAAGGAAATTGTGGTTTATTCTAGCACACTGTAGTATGTATGAAAATTTTTAAAACATAGAAATTCCCCTACAATAGGATGGTAGGGAGAAATTATCCCAAGGGAAGAAAAGGAAACATTCTAAGTACAAACTATTAATATTGAAAATGTTCTATTTTCAAGACCCAAAATATCCCCAAAGAAATATAGGATACTCTCCAAAATCCATATAGATCATTTAAGGGCATAGGATATTGGATATTTATACACCCAAAGGAAATATACTAAAATCTAAAGTTACAATGAGTGATTATCAAGTTACACATATTCCATTAGGGAAACCAACCACAAATAATTTGAAATAAGAGGATAAAATGGCCATAGGGGGCATTATCCAGAAGATTGACAAGGATAAGGAAACCCAAAAAAAATTAAGAGAAAAGGTTGGTGTTCTATAAACCTAGGTGTAAAAATGGTTACAACCTCCTATTTAAGGACATGAGATATCCATTTTCATAACCTCAGAGACCCTAACAACAACTGATGAATCAAGAGAAATAACCAATGCTACCATAAAGTGGAAGGAAGAATTTAAAAATAAAGGAAAAAAATCCATAATGAACACTTGGGAATGTTACAAATAATTGTCAAAACTGAAAGATGAAACAAAGGATCAAATAAAAAATCCAGGGATGAGTTCAGTTATCAGGAAGGAATTTTGAATAAACTTGAGCTAGTGAATCAAACGAATCATTATTTGGTGGAAGATGAAGGTATTGTTCCCTGTGAACCAAAGAGGAGACAAAAATAATTATGAAGGAGTCATCAAATTAAAGATGAAAAATCTAAAGCAATGCATCACTGAGCTCACCACAATGAGAGATAAGGAAGGGGAGCACACTGAAGACCCAGATTCTAGGATTGGGAAAATAATGCCAATTCTGGATCAGATCACATATGTAAACATGAATGTATATGTATTAATATGAATCTTTCATAAACATAATTAAAGGAGGATCATAGATAAGTCATTCATGTTTCAATTATTCTATCATTCAAAGGTATGTTAATTTAGAAGGAATAATAGCTAAATTTCTAAGAAACTGAAGAAGAATAAAATTGTTATAAGTAAATTGGAGAAATTATTAAGAGAACATGAACTTATTTTTGAATTTCATGTTGGACCTAATAATGATTTCCTTATTCACATGATCACAAGATTTGATGCCTATAAAAAGGAATTGAGTGAAATAGGAGCTATTGCAAGAAACTTGTAACATATGTATACATTAAATACAAAAGGTATTTTATAGAGGCCTCTACCCTTAGAATAAATATAAATAGTTTTGTATACATTTGCAAAAAGTTTTTTATGATTAGCATATGGTAAATTTATGACTACAAATTCCTATCTATAGGCAGGAAGAAGAGCTAACTTATTTTTCCTAAACTCAAATTCCTTGTGGTCTTGAGATCCATGCACACATTATATATCTCCAACTAATCCATGATACATACCCTTATCCATAAGATCTTCCATGCTTTCCCTTAGGCCTTCCAAAATCATAATCAATTCACATTTATTCTTATAATATGAATCCCATTGAATAAGGTTGAGCCCTCCTTTTAGATACATCTTATTACCCTGACAAAAACCAATTTTAGAATATGTAGATGGATTGGGAACATCGGTTTGGATTTATAGAATCATGCTTGGGTGCATTAACAAGAGCTAGTGGTGCCCTTTTTCATTTCTTTGGCTGAGGTGAAGGCCCTGTAAAGTTTACTAGAGGTGAAGACACTCTATAATTCAATGAAGAAGAAGGTATTGCAAAATTTTTATTAGGGGAATACTTCATATAATCCTTTTCAAGGACAACAAGACTTTGCTCCAACTAAACTAATTTTCAAGAAAGTGAGGATATATCCTCTTGAGGATCTGAATCAGATACTATAGGAGCATCGAATGGGATTTCTTTCTCTTCCAATTCCTTAGTGAAGAATGTGGGAGATATATGTGTTAGAACTATAATATTAAGTGATCATAATATTTAGTTTATAGTTAAATAATATAGAATATAAGTTATTCTTATTATTTAAATATAAACCTTATATTAGGTTGTTAGTTATTTATTAACTAATATTAAATAGGGGTGTACCCCATCACTTAAGAAGGTCATAACCCTTTGGGTTATTTAAATATTACTATAGGTCATATTCAGATTAATCATGTAATTCAAGTTAAAACATGGAGTAGAAGTTAGGAGGGAGTTACTAGACTAGGTGAAAGTTTCTCACGTAATGGAAATTATTCTTCCTTGGTTTTTTTACCCCATTAAGGTTTTCCACATTAAATCTCATGTTATTATCACTGACTTTACTTTGTATTCATTTATTGATATGTGCACATTTATTTTTATTAAATAAGTTCAATATAACTTCAATCCCCTCATCCTAACATGGTACTAGAGCGGGATTAAATAATTTAAAATAATCTTAAAGCTACATTGGTTGGGAATTTAGTTGGTTAGTTGGTTAGGATCATATTTAATCCCCCCCCCCTTCCCTTTATGGATGAATTAATGTTAGTGTGCACTGGTGGAAACTTCTTCGAAAGCTTTTAACCCTCGCATGAAAACTCAAACTCGAAATAATTACCAGGGCCTATAAAATAGAGGTAAGGATTAAACATTTATGTGAAATATTTTATTATATTTCTATAGTTTTTGAAAGTGTGCAAGAAAATTTAAATATGAGATGTTAAAAAGAAAGGATAAAATTCATAGTCAAACCCAGATTTACAAAGGAGACAAGATTCCATGAGAATAGGGGTTTAAATTTTTTTATTAGTCTAATCAAACCTCTTGTCCCCTGGTGATGTAAAATATTTTTATTATTTTTCAACTTTGAATTTCAAAAACTTCTCTCATGTCTTTACGGGCCCCCTTTAATAAGGGTTTCACCTATAGTTTATAGTTAATAGAAACTATATTTGTATATACATTATAGTTTAAATCTATAAACTATGTTTCATAAAAATAATAAAAAATTAAAATAAAATATAAAACTATATAGTTTATATAAACCTAATTTATATCATCTACATAATATGTAATCTATAGTTTATATTATAAACTATACAAAGTATAACTTAAAGCGACCATATTTTTATTTATATGGTTGTAGTTTTTATATAAAAGGGGTGCAGCCCCATTCCCTTCCACCCCCACCTCCCCTTGCACCAAGTGGTGCATAGTAAATTTCCTACACCCAACCGCTCCATGGCCTCTACATGCCCATTCGGTCCCCCATACCTTTGACCACCTTCCACCGCATGCCCTGTTACTTTCTCTATGAGACAGTTTAGTCCCACATGGGGACGGCACAGGAAATACAAAGGATTTATAAGCCTTTGGGATTTTATTTAGACCCATGGCTATAACCACGTATAAACTTATTTTGCCACATTGTGTGGAAATCATGTTATAACAGTCCCTTCGTAGCCTACTCAAGTTTCCTATGTGCTTATAGACACCAAAATATGTGTCCCTCAGCTCAATGCACTTACGGTCAAAAACACCACATTTACAACATTACTTTAATTAATTAAAATGATCCCATGTTAATTAATTAATCACACACCCATCACATCTAAATTATTTAATTAATTTAATTAAATAATCCCTCCCTTTTTTGCACCTCACTACAGCACCTCATTAACCACCTAAACCACCTTCTTAATTAACTACACACTAACTTACTTCTAATTAACTACACCTTCCAAATACACTAACTTATTAACTACACCTTCCATAAATGCTAATGTACTCCTAATTAACTAAACATTCCAAAAACACTAAGTAATTAAATCTGCTAAAAAGACTAACTCCTCCTATCCTAACCAAATTTTCCCCCGCCACCTCTTTAACCATTTCAAAGTTACCTCACTCAAAATAGAAGAAAACATTCTTGTTTCTCATCTAAGCTAAATATCTTCTGCAATCACCACCGATTTTCCCAATCACTAGAAATCTATAAATACAAGTATTACACCTCCTTTTAGGGGGAAGAGGAACGAATTCACAAGTTTTGTAGGTACACTCTGTCACATTTTCATCTCATCAGGCATTCAAGCATTCTACATCAACACAATTCAACACCATGTTGTCAAAGGAATGTCAAATTTGTCAACAGATTTCTTGTTTTCCTCTATCACGTTCATATCCTGCAAGGTAAATATTTCATTTTTGTTCATTTTAAAAACCAAAGTCAAGTACGTTTCTATTTCTTGATCAATTACACATTGATAGTTCTCTTTTTTTGATAAAATTGATAACTAAATCATTGATTTTGACTCTATTTAAAAAAATAGTCAAGTTTCATAGTAATCGCAAGCGATTAATCGCCGCAATTTCCTTGCTATTATTCCTGTTTTCTTAGGATTTTTCACCTGAATCTAACCAAAATGATTTCTAATTATCCTATAGATGACATTGGCTCTACTAATATTTTGTCCTTCAAATGGCATTTCCAGACATTTGACACCCGCTCTACTAGGAGCAATATGAGCTCCTCCACAATCTTGAGCTCTATGTGATTCAGAATGTGACCTTTCACCATCTAAAGGAAATATTCACAACAACTCAGCGCATACAAGAGGCCACCAAAGCATTCTGGAACACACACATAAAACTTATAAGGCTTCATGTAGACCTTGCACAATACAAGCAAGCTTACGAGATGGGCTTGAACTTGTCAAACAACCACAACACATCACTTATAACTGAATACCACAGCTATATCAGTATCTCAAGCACCAGTGCTCCCCTCTCTCATCTCTTTGACACCCCTGAATAATCCTCTAACTTCTTTGTGGAGGATTATATTTCCATTCCAAATACTGACACCACTACAGGGGAAGAAGAAATAACTGATTTTGTAGCCTCTAATGTGACTGAGAATCTTTACACAGACCAAGAGTCTGATTTATGGTTTTAAACCATGACTAATGTTAGCTATATATGTACTTAATTTAAATAAGTGATAGTGACACTTCTATCTTGGCATCTTGTAGCACAATCATAAAAATCAATAAAATATTAAGCCATCTTTCTAAGAAATAACATTATATTTTTAAATTTGATCTTTGTAATTTTTTTATAGGGAAAGAAGCTTTGATCCATTACTTCACATGATGTGTAATAAAAACATAATCAACATTACGAGTACCCTAGAAACCCCGCCATATCGAGGTCAAGATCAATTATTACCCCTTGAACCAAATCGATATAACCAAAGGTAAAAACCATGATAGATAATCTAGCACGCCCGGTGGGACACTAATTCCTGATTAATTTCATCGTTTTGATTATTATTTTCACTAACTTCCAATCGCTAGTGATTGGCTCAATCGCTAGCGATTGGCTCAATTACATGTGATTCCTCTGAATTACTAGTGATTTCCCTGTGTTGTTTTCTTAACATATTATCATCAATCTAAAAAAAAATCTCTCTCTATCTCTATTTCATGCTTCTTCTAATCAAATTGTGGGCTCTTTTTCTCTGGAAGTTATACCTTTTGGATTTGCTAAAAGGACACTTTTATAATTTCCAAAAAAACTAATTAAAAGAAACGAGCGCTATCACAGTAAGTTTTAAAGCCATCTCTTTAAATTTCCATTTTGCATTCTTGGTTGTTTGTTTTCATCAAAATCAACACTTCATTTCATAACCTTAAGAACAGAACATTTGCATCCTTTTTACTTCACATAGTTTAATAAGGGATGAAAATTGTTGCATCCACTTATTCTCCCTCACATACAACTAAATCACTATCAAAATCTAAAACATATTTAAACATCTTCCACCCAGGTGAGATTGATTGGGATTTCATCACCCAACAAGGAATTTGAATCGGTGTTTTGTCCAAGTACAATCTCCTGTATGTCGGTATATATTGGCTTAGCACCCGACTCCCTTATCGCAACGGGACCATGAAGTGAGGGGTAGGCCCAAATACCATGCCTGTAATAGCAGCAGTATAGAGTTGGGCCTCATGTACCTTCATGTATATTGAGGACTCTTCCCTTAAGAACACCTAAAACCATACGTAGAAGACCACTTCCTAGGAATTCTGTTCACCATATTACACTTTTCATTTTATTTGTAACTAATAAAAATAGCTATAAAATCACTCTCTGATTATTCTTGCTTATTGTTTGTAAAATAAAAATTCCACTTGTTTTCCTTTCTTTTGGGCATTCTTTGTGTGTTTTCTTATTATGGCACTTATAAACAACAAGCCCATAGTAAAATCCTTGAAAACATGTCCACCCCACCTACATTCTACACTTCAACACCTTTTACTCCCACACAACAAATCACATACTATCAAATAGACATAGCCAACCCCTCTTCATACCCTCAAAAAACTTGGCATGAAGTAGGGGTCAATTATAGCAATACAAAAGAACAAAAACTCTCATATTCCCCACATCAATATAATAGTCAAATTCTCCCTCCCCTGGATCTCAAGAAGAGGAATACTATCTTTGTTTAGTCCTCAAACATCTAAACTCCCTTTCTATAATAGGGGAGACCCCGTCTTTGAGGAAATGTTAGATTCAAATCATTTTGCCCTTAATACTTATCTAGCAGTAAACAATGTTCAGATACAACCATTCATGCCTCAATCCGTCTGGCACACCTAAAATCCATATTTTTCCCTTATGGGCCTTATTGATCACAATCAAGACCCTATTGTCCAACAGTTATATACATACACCTTGATTCCATCTGAAACATCAAACAGTAGTCAACCTCAATCACCTCTCACATCTACAAATCCATTTGAAAAATTGAACAAGTAATTTACCATTAATCAACTAGATACATCTGAGGTTTCGTCAGCTCCTTCCTATAACCTTCACATGATCTCATCACATAACACCTCTGCTCAGCAACCCACATCTTTTCTAGGTCCTTCTGTGGGATCCATGCCACCTTTAAACAATTTCACTACTTTGTCATATACTCCTCCAGTCACCTCATACATGCCAACATCTCCTTTGAGTTCCATTGCCCCTTCAACGGTTATTTCTTCCCAACAAGTTACTAATCCCATTCAAAATATAATTTTCCATCCCCATAAAAACACCATTGGTTAATACTAGTGGCATTGCTAGTACACATCTTGTTTCACAATACATACCACAACCTTCGCAGCCATTGATCTTTACACCCCATTCTATAGCTCAATATAACATCCCACTACATGGTATCCCACAACAAAGTGTTCCACAATAGGCACCATCTTTCTCCGCTTCGAGTATGTCTTCTCAAAAAACACCCACATATTCACAACCTCTTACGCATGTACTGATTTCATTGCAATACCAATATATTCAAGCCTCATAACCTATCACTTTACAATAAGGATCGTCTTCCCCTTAGAACATTCCACAACATAATATCCTTCATCATCAAAACATTCCCCAACAAAATCAACAACATATACCTCAATAGTATGAATATCAACAAAATATTCCGTTATATCATTCCCTGAAGTAGAACAACTCCTATCAGCATAATCTCCCATACCAACATAACATCTCCCAATAGAACGCACCCTACCAATACAACATTCCACAACAGTATCTCATATACTCACAGCCCAATTATTCTTCGTATCAACATAGCTCATCTGTACAACAATCAACCCAAGCCAATCCTATTCAAGATCTTCTGAGTTGTATCTCCATCTTATAAGTTGCTTCATCAACATCCAAGAATGCACTCTCTCATGACCAAATTTTTAATGAGCCCATTCACCCTTCTATACTATACAAGCCATATCCACCTCACTGGGAGTTTCCAAAACTTACTAAGTTGTATAGAAAAGAAGATCCCCAACAACACATTTGCACCTTTTGCTATGCATGTTATCTAATAGCTCATGATCAGGACCTCATGTTGAGAACCTTTCCTATGTCCCTTCTAGGTCCTACTTAAGACTAGTATAACAACATCCCACAACACTCACTATTCTCTTTCACACAAATTACATAGTTGTTCTTAGACCACTTCTCCATAAACGTAACCTGTAAAACCACTATTAATGATATGTATGTCATTAGAAAATTTGAAGATGAATCCATCACTAATTTCATAGCCCATTGGAGGGCCACTACCAATAATCTATCCTTTACACTACCATAACTAGAGTTAATCAAAATTTTATGTCACGTATGTGCCAAACACATTTCATCTACTCTGAAAATCTAGTCATTCCAAACTTTTGATGAGGATTTTAACATGGCCCATAAGTGAGAATTGTGATCCCTAGAAGATGGACGGGTAAAAATTCATCCTAAGAAACCAAAAATGGATTTCCTGTCTAAGCCATCATTCAACACAGATAAGTTTAAATTAATTGCCAATGTCGTTGTGGTCAAGTCCTCTCCTAAGGAAAAGCCAAACACCAAATTTTTTCATAAGAGTGCAACTATATACACGTAGCTTAAACTTATGGTGTATTTTTTGATACATTTCTTACATCTAATCTAATCTCACTTCGACCCATTCAACCCATCCACATATTAGTTTCAAAACCCATATGGTATTAATATAATGACTTCTACAAGTTTTATAGGGTGAATGGTCATGACATTGAAAGGTTTCACACATTCTGTAATGTGCTTCAAGACTTTATTGACAAGGGTGACCTTCATTTAGATAATCCAAACACACCCCTAAACCAAGGCATCGACATATTCAATTATCCTTTTTCAAATCATCCCTCTTCCTCAAAACAACTGCAAACAATTTTTGTTCATACCATTGATAAGATAACTAGAATTAAGCATGTCCCTCTAACCACTTCATCACCTAGCAAAACAGAATCTTCAAAATCAACACCAACACTCAATGAGCTTGAAATTTTCAACATATAAATCTCCCATGTTCAACACCTTTCTCAAAGTCTCCCTATGTCTTTGTCACCTATACCCGTGAAGTCTAAGACATAATCTGAGAAACTTGAAACTATCAAATCATGGTTTTCTACTATAGATATACCTGCATCCTTTTCTGATGTTGTTACCAAGTCCATACCCTTACCCTCTGACATAACTACATTAGTTCCTACACCTAAATTTGTAGATATAACTATGATACCACTTGAAACATTCTTAGCAAAACCATCCCCACCCAAGCCAACCATAGGACATTTCCTCCCTCAATCTATAAAAGTAAACAATCCAAAATCTACAAATCATTTAGACCACACCATCCAAAATTCTTTTCCTTTGCTAGTGTCACCTTCGATGAATACACCGTGTTCATCTAAAGTATTAAGATGAACTAATAAACAAGGTGTAGTTTAAGTCTTTAGAAGTCCTTTTATGATGAAACTTATCATTTTCATGGTCCTGCTCCTTTCCATCCTTCATTTCATTCAAGAAGCAAACCTACTTTTGGAAATCCTCATGTCATGTTATACCTAAGACCTATGAGACCACCTAAATCAAGCATTACTCAAGATCCTAAAAACCATCCTTATCTCCCCCTAGACCTAGATCCTTTGCAAACATATTATTTTACTATATTGGTTAATCACCCTATCATCATAGGGGTAAAACCGGTACATCGTACCCCCATCATGAGTCCATATTTTACATTTGTTACCCCACAGTGGGCATCCACATTTGATCCTCACCCTTTGTCTCCTATACAACCTAATTATCCTTCACATCCTTCACATCCACTTAATGAAAAAGATAAAATACCTCTGCGCCTACCAAGTAAGAAAACTATCGTCAAACAAACCATTGCACCTTTCCCTAACAAAAACAAATGCTTAGCTACATTCTGATCCATATGGATCCAGAAAAACACACCACTTCATCAGTTTCATTATCACTAAGAAGAAGAAGAAGGAAAAATAAATAAAATGAGGAATATGGAGGTTCTAGAAGGAACCGTTGCCCAACCAGGGCGGTGGTCCTGTGACCACTGGTTTGCTCAGGGAGGTAGTCCTGGCACTTTTGAATAGAAAAGAAGAACAGAGCATGAATAGATGTGAATTTGAAGCACCCAGCCATTTCTCTTCACTTCCATTCCAATTCACATCCTCCAGTGCATGGGAGTACATGGGAAGGCCTATAAATACATGGAAGGAGTAAGAGAATGGATATTCAAAGGAGAATTAGAATTTAATGAGAGCAGTGAGAAAGATCTTCAGTGTTGGAATGGAATTATAGGAGAAATGTGTAGAAATAGAGCAAGCAAATAATTGGAGAGAAGGTTTACATTGTTTCTTCTTTTCATACTTATTGTAATATGTAATTGTCTATGTTAGACCAATAAAATTGGGAAGAAAGAGTAGTTGCCCTTCCCAAATAGTTTTCCTCCTTGGAGGTTTCCAAGATAAAAATTGTTGGTGTTAAGGTTTGAATTATTTTCCTTCTCTATAATTTCCTTTCTATAGCACTAGATAATCAGTCACGAAGCTCTAATATTTAATCAAATCTGTCATTTTCTAGAGTTGAAAGTAGAACAGCATAGTTATGTGATTCGTAGAGTTCCAAAGTAGAAGTTTATGGATCATTTTGGTATCAGAGCTGATTATATATCCAGGACTGTGGTATTCGAATCTTTCTTGTGATTTTTTATGACAATGAAAAGGTCTAAAGGTGAATAATTTTTACCTTGTGAGCAAGATATTTCTATGAAGAAGTGGAAACAGATAATTCGAGCTCAAATGGAGGAAGAGAACTTGGTCTGTAGAGTCGAGATGCTAGAGACCATGATGGATAGATTACATAGGAAACTAGAAAAGCTTTTAGATCTGCAAAAGATGGCTTTGATTAAGAAAGATTCCATGGACTCGATGGTTTGAGCACTAACCAAAAAAAATGGTATCAGAAAGAGCCACGAAGAGAAATAATGGGAAGAGCATGAAGAGACGCCAATTGTAAGCAAGAAGGTAAAATTTGCATATACACCTTTTAAAGTTGAAACAAAAGTGGAAATAAAGAATTTTGAAGGAAAAGTAGATGTAGAATTAGCATATAAATGGCTAAAATAGTTGGAATTCTATTTTAGTGTGTTTAATGTCATTGAGGCACAAAGGGTCACCTTTGCATGTCTCAAAATGGAAGGTCATGCTCTGGTTTGGTGGGAAACCCATCTAGCCACTTGTGTGAAGAAGAAACATCCTATTATTATTACTTGGAAGGGTTTTAAAGAGTTGATTAGAGCTAACTTCTATCCTATTGGCCATAATACTGACATGATGATTAAGTGGAAGTACTTTAGATAGGGCAGCGGTCAAAGCATGCAAGACTACACTATGGAATTTTGGAGACAAGCCATGTTGCTTAATATGGACTTGGAGGATGAGGAAATTCTGATCAAATATTTGGGAGGACTTCACACTCACCTTTAGAGGAAGGTAATATCCATGAATCCCAAGGATCTCAATGAAGCTTGTGTACAAGCATACTACATTGATGATGAGAAGAAGCAAGGAGAAATAGAGCCAAAGGGAGACCAGTCAACAGAACAGCAGGACAAAGAACATGAGCAAACAAGTAGCAAAGGTAAATGGAAAGGTAAACATGCCACTACTGCTTTGCATACTTGTAAAGATCCTAAGAATTTCTATAATAATTGTGATGTAAATGGACATACTGACGCCACATGTTGGAAGTTACATCCGGAATTGCATCCAAAGCACTAAACCAAGGATTCCAAGAAATCCATGGCCCCTGTGAAGACAGAAAGAGAGGTGGAGATTGAGGATGATTTGGATATAGACAAGAGGTTAGGATGCATGGCCACTAACATGTACGGGGCAGTAGAAGAAGAAGAGATGAGTAAGTTATTTCAAATCAGAATCCAAATCAATAAGACTAAGGTAAACGCTTTAGTAGATTCTGATTATCAGTCAAATTTCATTTCTAATGCAGTTGTAGAACAGCTTGGCCTAGAGACTTACATGCGTCCACATCCATACCCACTAGGATGGGTGAAGAAGAGTGTATAAATACAAGTTACAAGGAAGTGTAAGTTTCAGTTTGGGATAAACACCCAATGCATAGATGTATTAGAGGCTGATATTATTCCACTTGATGCATTTGACATTGTTTTCGGAAGTCCTTACTTGTATATCATGGATGTTATGTTCACAAGGAGGGAGACCCATTTTAGATGGGTCAAGGATGGAGTTAGTTTTAACATCCATGCACACCAAAGAAAATCAAAGAAGGCTATGGTAAGTGTCAACCAAGCACCAAGAATTATTCAGGAAAATCATTAGTTTTGTTTTTTTCATTGGAAGAAAAACAAAATGAACATGAGAGCAGATATTTCTGACCAAATGGTGGAGAATTTGGATAGCACTTGTTATTTTTGGTAGAAGAAGACACCACAATAACTACTCACTCAAGGAGAAAAACAAACTTCCACTATGCAGTCACCATATCTACCTACGAATTCACTGGACCTGACTGTGGGGCAGCAAGAAGAAGAGGAGATACAAGGAACGGTGGTGACTGTAGTAGTAGTGTACTTGGAGAGGATTCAACCAATCTATCTCAAGAGGTAGAGACAAGAAAGGACTAAACCACTACAATATGGGACCTTCGCCATACTTGAGCAAGTTGGAGAAGAAACCTTTCGGCCATACCTCATGCAGATGCATGCAATAGTGAGTTATAAGAGCTTGCACCCACTAACGCCATCTATGCATGACAAAGAAGGAAAGATAAATAAGTTACCTTCTAAAGAGGATTGTACTTGAGGAATCACAAAGGAGTATGTAGCACTGGAAACCAGAGATCCATAGGAGTCTTGGCAGGTTGGATGAGAGAAGACACCAAGGTAGACCCAGTGGTACTCGAATGAGCACGAGAGGAAGTTGATTCCTCTACCACTCCACCACTAAGATTTTTTGGGACCAAAATCCTCCTAAGTGGGGGGGGGGGGTATGATCCATAGGGATCCAGGAAAACACACCACTTCATCAGTTTCATCAGCACTAAGAAGAAGAAGAAGGATAAATAAATAAATTGAGGAATACGGAGGTTCTGGAAGGAACCGCCGCTATGTACAGAGTGGAAGTTTCATAACTACCACCCTATAGGGTGGCGGTATTGAAACTGCCACCTAACCAGGGTGGTGGTCCTATGACCACCAGTCTGCTCAGGTCAGCGGTCCTGGCACTTTTGAATAGAAAAGAAGAACAGATCATGAATAGACATGAATCTAAAGCACCCAGCTATGTCTCTTCACTTCCATGTCCCTTCACATCCTCCAGTGCACATGAGGACATGGTAAGGCCTATAAATACATGGAAGGAGAAAGATAATTGACATTCACAGGTGAATCAGAATTTAATGAGAGCGGTGAGCAAGATCTTCCATGATGGAATGGAATTGTAGGAGCAAGGTGTAGAAACAAAGAAAGCAAGTAATTAGAGAGAAGGTTTACACTGTCACTTCTTTTCATACTTATTGTAATCTGTAATTGTCTATGTTAGATGAATAAAAGTGGGAAGAAAGAGCAGTTTCCCTTCTTGAATGGTTTTCCTCCTTGGAGGTTTCCAGGATAAAAATTGTTGGTGTTGAATTTTGAATTATTTTCCTTCTCTGCAATTTCCTTTCTATAACACTACATAATCAGTCACAAATCTCTAATATTTAATAAAATCTATCATTTTCCAGGGTTGAAAGTAGAACAGCATAGTTGTTTGATTCGTAGAGTTCCAAAGTATAAGTTTACGGATCACATTCAGACCTAAAGGATGTTATGCCACCATTTTGGATAACCTATTGCAAGAAGCACTTATTACGTTACCACCTCCCAAGTCACCAAGTCACCATGGGTAGAAGCCTACCTGGTATGACTTTTCTACTTTTCGTGATTAGCATAAAACACAAGGCCATACCATAGAGGATTGTAGATCCTTTCATCAAAAAGTTCAAAAGATTGGTAGTTCATTCTTCCTTCTCACGTAACATTGACATCAACCTCAATACCTTCAGAGGATTCTATCTCTGAAGCAACCAACCACCAAATCAATGTTGTCCATGTTACTGCACGCACATAAGACTATAACAAAAAATCATCTTGATCTAAGAAAGATGGAGACTTTTTTTCATACCTCTACCTCCATAACTATCGAAACCATCTGATAAACCTAGGTTTTCCATTTCATTGGCTCATAATCAAACAACTTCATCCAAAGGTAGAGTCTCAATATAAGAAGCTATGTCTCCACTCACCACGTTATAGAAAGTAACTATTAAACAGCTACACCAATCCCCCATTACTATGTCACTATATGAACTTGACAAGACTTCACCAACTCACAAATAGGCCATGTTAGAGGCCCTTCAATCCATCAATGTCCTAACATATGATCCATTCCCTTTCACAAAAATTTTAGGTTCCCTAAAAGAATCTACTGTCATCTCATTAGAACCATCCAAAATTCCCTCTCTTAGACCAGAGGATCATGACCTACCACTTTTCATCACTTCACAAATCAATGACACATTCATCAAAATAGTTATGGCTGATAGTTATGTTGCCATCAATATCATTTCATCCATTATGTTTGATCAAATAAAACTACCCAACATTTTAATCACTCAGAATCAGATTCTATTATGCTTTTTCAACAACACTATCGCACCTACCATAGGCACGGTTATACTTCCACTTAAGGTTGGTGTTAAAACTCTACTCAAACTCTTCTATATTATAGAAGGAGACTTTTATTAAAACATGTTACTAGGATGCCCCTAGATACATACCATGCATTATGTTCCTTTCACCCTTCATTGTTGTCTCAAGTATGAACATGAAGGCTAGATACACACTGTCCCTGTTGATCTGAATCCATTTACTAACTGCCATATGATGTATCTCCTAAGTGACATTCTTGTACCTACGTCCATGCCTAAATCATCTGATCAAGCATCTACTAGCACTTCTATACCCTCTTCCATATTACTAAAATATTCTTATCTTGATGAATCCATGATGCTTCTCACACTTGGGGAATATCACCTCCTCACGCTCAACTCTATCCCTTCACCAAAAACATATGGTTGTCTTGAATAACAACCCATGTACGACACTAACATAGGAGATATTATCTCTTATGGTCCCTCTTATCTTAAATCCAATAGTTTATATGGAGGACGTAACCATCTGCCATCTCATATTATCAATCCACATCACACCATGCCTTTCACAATGGATTTCAAATATCTTGATAATACAAAATTCACTCATATGTATATCCATTATTGTGCATGGAAAGACTTTGGTCTCAGGAATTATGAACAAGGGATACATGATTAGGTGGTTCTACATTCCCTTAAACCACATGAGAAAATTGGTCTAGTTTATAAGAATCCACTTTCTGTAGCATGTGAATTTGATACCTCTAAACCAACTACCACCACAATTATTTTCGAGCCAGGATCACTGGCCGCAAGCCCTCAAGGTGCCATAAACACAAACGATGTCGTACCTATTCCACCTTAAAAAAATTAATCAATGACATATCATTGGGACCGCTCACATATCAATCCATACACTCCACCAAATTTCTATCACTTCTTCAACCAAGAATGGTTGAAGAAGACTCACTGACCATAGATATCCTATCTCATATGGGAGCTGAATATTGTTACCTTCAAAAATCCCTACCATTTGAAACACCTACTCTTCTTAACGAATCCACACTCAATATTAACTTAGGAACACCATAGGACCCTCGCATAGTCAAGGTCATCCAATCCCTCGATCCATAAGAATTGATTCATTTTACCACATTCCTAACAAAGTATAGTCAATCCATTTCTTGGTCTTATAGTGATATACCCGAGATTTATCCCAACATCATCATACACAACATTGTCACATATCCTAACACTAAACCAATCAAACAAAATCTTCATAAGATGCACCCACATATGGCTCTCCTTGTCAAAGAAGAATTACAGCATCTTCTATCTTCCAAATTCATCATACCCATTGACTATCCATAATGGGTGTCCAACATCTTACCAGTAACTAAAACTTCAAGAAAAATTTGTATCTACACAGACTTCAGGTATCTCAATATTTCTTGTCCAAAAGATGATTTCCCTCTACCAAATATAGATCAACTCGTAGACCTAACAGTCAGCCATGAAATGCTTTCCCTTGTGGATGGATTTTATAGTTATAATCAAATCCTTATCTCCCCTGACGATCAACGCAAAACTACCTTTATACCCCTTTGGGGAACCTTTTTCTACCGTGTTATGTCATTCAGTCTCAAAAAATGTCAGGGAAACATATCAACATGCTATGACATACATTTTTCATGATCTCATTCATAAAATTGTTCAAGATTACGTTGACAATATCCTTGGGAAATATAAATCATGGAAGGATCATCTCAATGTCCTTGAATCAATCTTTTCCCATCTCATTCAGTTTTGTCTCTACTTGAATCCTACAAAATGTGTTTTTGGTGTCCTCACCGGAAAACTTTTAGGATTTATCATATCTCTTTGTGGAATTGAAGTCAATCCCGCAAAGGTTATAGCAATTATCGAAATGCCTCCACCTTCTAATCTCAAAAAATTTATCATTCTGTAAGGAAAACTACAGTCCATACATCATTTCATATCATAGCTTTCCGACCATTTTCAACCATTTCACAATCTACTCTGTAAAGATATAGTGTTTCATTGTGATCCTAACTTCAAGAAAACCTTTGACAAAATCAAACAATATCTATTATCACCACCTGTACTGACACCACCTCGTGAAGGGGAACCATTTTATCTCTACATCTCCATATCAGAGCATTCCCTAGTATCTAGGCTCTCTCACTGCGATAATCAAGGTTGTGAGCACTCCATTTACTACATTAGTCACACCCTTCATAAATAGGAAACACACTACTCTGAATCTGAAAAATTGTGTTGTGCATTGTACTTCACTACTTCCAAACTCTGACACTATCTCCTCAATCACAAAACATACGTCATCACCAGTTTTAATCCTCTTAAATCCATGCATGCTAAACCCTATCACAATGACCACATAACTAGATGGTTAATGCTTATGACTGAATTTGATCTTGAAATCATACCGCAAAATTCTATCAAAGGTCAGACCATTTCCAATCAACTCACTGAAGCACCTCTTCTGGATGATCAACCACCCCATGAGTACTTTCCCAACGAATCTATCAAAAACAATAACAAATCTGATGATTATGAATCAGAATTCATCCCCATTAAAATGACCCTCTTCTTTGACGGTGCTAAATGTCAAGAAGGTGGAGGGGTCAGTGTCATCATCATACCACCCTAGAACATTCCCATCCCATTATCGTTCAAGCTCAATTTTGAGTGTACCAATAATATGGCAGAATATGAGGCCTTAATCATGGGTTTAACTACTACTATTCTCCTAGGTGTTCATGATCTAGAAATATATAGGGATTCACAACTTGTCGTTAGTCAAGTCAAAGGAGAGTACCAATGTAAAAATGAGTTCCTTCAAAAATACAAGGTCATTATCTACGTTCTCCTTGGCACATTTGATCATTACACCATTTAAGCCATTCTGTGATCTTCTAATAGGTTTGTAGACACTATGGCTTCTTTAGGGTCCCTTGTCCCCTTCAAAATGGAAAAATCAAAGGATAAAACTAAGATGTATGTAGTCATTCAATGATTAGACCATCCTTCACATCAAAATGAGCTACCTTCCATAAACATCATTGAAAAAAATCCATTAGATCTGTGGTATACTCAAATGTTTGACTATCTCACTGAATTTAAACTTCCACCAGATTTGTCACAAGGAACTAAAAGATCCTTCCTTCAATGTGTCACTCGCTTCGTTTTCATAGGAGGCATCCTTTATAAACATAGTTTTGATGGGGTATTATTACATTGTCTCAAATCACATGAATCAATCAATGCAATCAAAGAGGTCCACGATGGCATTTGTGGAGGCCATTTCAGTGGCAATGCCATCACCAAGCGTATCATATGACTAGGATATTACTTGCCCACTATCACCAAATACTGTTGCACATACGTGAAAAGGTGCATTAAATTTCAACTTCACTCTGATCTCATCCACATCCCTAGTCAAGCATTGTAACCTGCACAAGACTTGTGACCTTTCTCTCAATGGGGGTTAGATCTCATTGGTGAAATTAATCCAAAATCATCTCAACAACACCATTCAATCATTACTATGACTGGATACTTTAATAAATGGTTTGAAGTTATTCCCTTGACCTCAAAAAAGTCAGGACCCATTGTTAAATTTATATATCAAAACATCATATGTCGTTTTGGCATTCCACATAAGCTTATCACAGACAATGGTAAATCCTTCAAAAATAAGGAGGTTAAAAAAATCTATGATACATTTAACATCAAGCTAAGATTCTCATCACCATATTATCCTCAAATAAATGGGAAAGCTGAGGCCTCTAACAAAACACTTAATAAAATCCTCATGAAAACCGTAAATGACGCAGGTAGGAATTAGAACATTAAAATCTTGTTTGCCCTTTGGGCTTATCAAACTAGTATCTGAACACCTACGGGCATTACACCCTATTCACTCATTTTTGGATCTAAAGTCATCATACCCCTAGAAATCCAAATCCCATCACTCTATGTATCCTTAAAATATTTCATTCCCGATGAAGAATATCACCAGAATCATCTTGCACAACTAGAATTGTTGGATGAAAAGCATCTAGCAGCCCTCAAACATCACCAAGTTTATCAACAATGCATTAGTAGAGCATACAAAAAGCATGTCAAAGAATGTGACTTCAAGATCGGTGACCTAGTACTTAAGGAAAATAAAAATGTGACTAAATTAGAGTGAAGTAAACGTGGTAAGTTTGCCCCTAATTGGATTGGCCCCTACATTATTACTCACAAATATGGGTCAGGAGCATATCGTCTCACTTCTCTTGATGGGGAACCTAAGTAGGAACCTCTAAATGCTTTGCACTTGTGACCTTTCTACTGTTAAATGATTGATTATCATAACAACAATTTTAAAGATCTTATCAAAATAACAACCTTCCATTTTACTAAACCAATCCATTTCTCTTCTTTCTAAATACCTGGGGCATATGGATGAATGCCACCTACACATTTATCCCCTCCTTAACAAAAAAATTTAATAGGGTCTTTCCCTCAGCTCAAAACAAAGTCAAAAACTCATACGGATGCTTCATGTCAATATCAAAAATAAATAGACCGATCCCTTGAAGGACAACTATTCGAATGTTATATTGTTAAAAAGAAAAGTAGACTGATCCCTTGAAGGAAAGCTACCATTTTAAAGTTATGGATCGATCCCTCAAAGGATGGTCATTTAATCAAAAATAAAAATATATAGACCATACCCTCAAAGGATGGATACATATGAAAAAAGGGTTTCCTGTTTTGATCAGCCTCTACAAACATATCAAAATCAAAAAAGCGTCTTGGAAAGCTTCCCGCATCGATCAGATTTCCCATAGAAAACTTTCTGTACTAATTAATTTGCTTCTTATAAAGAGCTTGGGCATTGATTCCTTCTAAAATTGTTTAAAAAAGAGAACCTTTCTTCCCCACAAACACATGCATTTTCCAAGATCCACCAATGAACTTTCCATTGACATTCTCATTTAACATTTTGAAAGGTTACAAGTGCAAGCGTTATAAAAACCCATTACGCATATGCTATTCAATGGGGCATTTTTTCCACTTTTACTTCATTTTGTTTGAATCACATTTTAAAACTGATACATTGAGGTTAGGTCACATCTCCTAAAAAGATAATCACACATCAAGAATCATAATCAAAAACATAAAACATCATCATATCCAACACATATTCCATACAACATATGCATAAAAAGAATACCATAAACACCATAGCAATCACAAAAATCATGATCATCATCATATATAAAATCAAATAAACCATATCACAACAAGGGCTTCTATGAGCATAATCAACGCAAGAATTAAAATCATCACCATATATCAAATTTTTCTATCCATCCAATCAACCTAATGTCAAACATAGGAAAAAGGGCTTCTATGAGCCTCCAATCAAATAGTAAAGTCCATCAAACTAGGATCGGGAGTGCCTCCCAATATAGCACCACCGGATCCTCCTGCACCATCATCCCCTCTCAGTGGTCTCTGTGATGGGTGCCCCACACATGCCACATTGTCACTAGGCCTAGCTATTATTGTGTCACCCCCTTGGGTGGCTATATGTTTGACATATAAAGTGGCATCAGGGTAGTTCCTGATGATCGTATCCACATAGTAGTCCCTTTCCCCTCTCACAACCTCATAATGGGACATTTCAATCATAAAAGAAGGGCCTACATATGTCCCTCTCTGTCTAACCAACGTTGATAACTCTGTGTAAAAAATAGAAGGGCCTATGATCCCTAAGGTCTTCTAAAAAGTATCTCACTAAATCTTATATCAGTCCCTATTAGATGAGACTTATACAAGCTATTCCTGGAGACCATCATGCTCTATGATCAAGTCATCCCTCTCTCTAATAAGAGTTTCTCACACTCCCACTAATTCATCCCTCTCTCTCTAAGTGGCATCTCTGCCTCTACCTCCACTACGACCATCACTGTAGCAATATCTAGAGCTATAGCAACATCTATCTTGACCCTATCCTCATCGGCCTCACCACCCTCCTTGGCTCCTCCCTCTGCTCAAGCCCAAACTCATCTAACTGATCAGGTTTCCCTCTCCACTACCCTCATCCTCTCAAAAATCCTCAATAAATGAGACCACAAAGCATCAACATCTGAGGTGACCCCCACATCATCGATTCGGACACCACATGACCATCCTCATCCGGACCCATCACACCTAGCTGCTCAAAAATAGGTGTCAGAACTATCACAACTACCTATGGGATATCAGTATCCCCATCCTCCTACATATACAGAATTGGATCCTCAGGTATATCCTGAACCAACCCAAACTGTCTCATCACCCAACTAAAGTGTATCAACTCATCCTCTCTAGCTCTATGGCCCTAGACCCAGGTGTCCTATTGTAAGTACAATAAATCTCTAGAAAACTCTAGCCAATCATGAAAATCCACATATGGCCACCAAATCACATCCCCAACCTGTAATCCAGATATCAGATCTCTATAATAGGTAGGCCCCTTGGCCTTCCTCACTCTACCAAGACTCACACTCCATCTCATGAAGCCTAGGTGCCTCACATCTATAACACTAGGAAATCCAAATGGGTGAGCAATGGAAATGTGCTTGTGGGCCCAACACTGCAGTAAGAAGACAACATCGATCCCATAATGCTTGTGGGTTGTCCAAGCCCACAACTCTCTGTATGTCTGTGCTAACAAGGTAGGAGCCCACTCAAAGACTGTGCGATGCTCCATCATCTCTGCAACTACCCCCATCATCATCCATGGGAATCTCCCACCTCCTGAATCTGGTAGTGCAAAACATGAGATGCCCAACATCATCATAGTCATCTGTGGGCACCCCTCTCTCTCAGACTCATACAAGGCCTGATAATCAAAATCTCCTGAGGAGTATCTCACACCCTGGGCCTCATCTCCATATAATCACTCCATAGTATCCCCTCTCTCTACATCTGAAATACAGTAAACATTCTCCCCCCTAACTGGCAATCTAGTAATTCAATGAACATCCTCCAAGGTGATGGTCATCTCCCTTGTAAGTAGCCAAAATGTGTTGGTTGAAGGATTCCACCACTCTAGCAATACAATTATCAAGTTGTGGCACCTATGAATCTGCCTATAAAATCTCATCCCACCAAATCCCACAGCCTCCAAATGATCCAGTCATCATCAAAAAATCCTCTCTAACCTCATCTAACATCAAGGGGATGCAATCTCGGATAGTCAACTGAGCATCCACCTGTAAAACACAAACACAAAAGTGAACATTAATAATGATGTAAAATTTTTGAAAAATGATCACTTGCAACCATAAAATATCCTCATAAAACAAAACATATCTTACACATCCAATAAAGTTAAACACATTGATCAAAAACCACATTTTCTCATTCAAAACACAAAACATTTAAATTGTAGGTGAATCACTAGTGATTGAAAGAATCACTAGTGATTCCTATAAACTTTCCCTAGGGCATCCACACACCTCGATACGGCCCTAAACCCATCTAAATACATCTAAAACCCTTAAAAATCCCTAAAATCAATGAAAAACTAAATCTAAACATGATTAGAGATTACCTCAGAGAGGATTGACTTCCGTTTACGGTTGGAAGAGGCCATTCGACAACTGTTTACTCGAAAACCACGTTTTTGCCCATTCTGACAAGGTCACTATTGTTATAAAGTGAAAAGTGTTGAATAAACAAATCCATTTGGGTATTTATACCCCTATTCCATGACCTCAATCACAATTAGAAATCACTTGCTGATTTCCCTAATTGCCGAATCATGATTTCCCTATTTTGGACTTCCATGTCTATATTGCTAAAAAAACACAACATTTTACCCTCCGCACAAGTGTACCATGCTCCTAAAAGGGTCCTAGCCCTCAATATCCATTGAAAAAACAACACAAACACAACATAAGTACTTTCCATACATCTATGGGAGATGAGCCCTTTGGCCTCCATCACTTGGTTTTCTCACTCAAACAAATTTTACCTAGTAAGGATCATACGTCTACAGGCATTGAGCCCTTTGGCCACCCTGACAATTGATTCACCAACATCTTTCTTTGCACCCTCTCTGATTGGGGAAAGCCCTTTTTGCATAATACAAAAGCACAATGGTGTTCACTGTATTATGCTACAATAGATTCACCCATACCAACACAATCCTTTTTTATCATTTTTGTCTAGCGAATTGTCAAAAATCGCTAGACAAAAAGGGGCAAATGTAGACACCAAAATTTGCATCCCTCGGCTCAACGCACTTACGGTAAAAAACACCACATTTACAACATTACTTTAATTAATTAAAATGATCCCCCATTAATTAATTAATCACACACCCCTCACATCTAAATTATTTAATTAATTTAATTAAATAATCCCACCCCTTTACACCTCACTATGACACCTCATTAACCACCTAAACCACCTTCCTAATTAACTATACACTAACTTACTCCTAATTAACTACACCTTCCAAATACACTAACTCCTAATTAACTACACCTTCCATAAATACTAACTTACTCCTAATTAACTAAACATTCCAAAAACACTAACTAATTAAACCTGCTAAAAAATACTAACTAACCAAATTTTCCCCTGCCACCTCTTTAACAACCTCAAAGTTATCTCGCTCGAAATAGAAGAAAAAATGCTTGTTTCTTAACTAAACTAAGGATCTTCCACAATCGTCGGTGATTTTCCTGATCGCCGATGATCTATAAATACAAACATTTACACCTCCTTTCAGGAGGAAGAGGAATGAATTCAAAAGTTTTACAGGTAAACTCTATCACATTTTCATCTCATCATGCATTCAAGAATTCTGCATCAAAACAACTCAACACCACGTTGTCTGAGGAATGTCAAATTCGTCAACAAATTGTTTGTTTTCCTCTTCTGCTTCCATTTCCTCTATCACATCGACATCCTGTAAGGTAAATCTTTCATTTTTGTTCATTTTAAAAACCAAAATCAAGCACATTTCTATTTCTAGATCAATTACACATTCTTAATTCTCTATTTTTGATAAAATTAATAGCTAAACCATTGATTTTGACTCTATTTAGAAAAATAGTCAAGTTTCACAGTAATCGCTAGCGATTACCCCAATCACCTGCGATTTCCCTGAATCGCTAGCGATTCCTATTTTCTTAGGATTTTTCACTGTTTTGTGCTAAATCTAACCAAAATTCAAAGCTTTTTCTTGTTATCTACTAATATTTTGTCTAGCATGATGTCTTCAGATGGCATTAGGAGGCTCTAATTATCCTGCAACTGATATTCTCTCCTTTCCTATCATTTGACACCCACTCTATTGGGAGTAATATGATCTCCTCCATGATTTTGATCTCTGCGTGATTCAGAATGCACCCTTTCACCATCTAGAGGACATCTTCGCAACAACTCATCACATAAAGGAGGCCACTAAAGCATTCTAGGATGTATACAATGAAGCTATAAGGCTTCATGCAGACCTCACACAATATGAGCATGCTTACGAGAGATGGGCTTGGACTTGTCAGATGACCACATCACAACACCTGTAACTGAAGACCACATCCATATCATTATCTCAAACACCAACACTCCCCTCACTCATCTCTTCGACACCCTAGAAGAATCCTCTGACTTCTTTGTGGAGGATTATATTTCCATTCCAGATACTGACACCACTGTAGGGGAAGAAGAAATAACTGATTTTGTAGCCTCTAATGTGACTGAGAACCTTTACATAGATCAGGAGTCTGATTTATGGTTTTAAACCATGACTAATGTTAGCTATATATGTACCTAATTTAAATAAGTGATAGTGACACTTCTATCTTAATATCTTGTAGCACGATCACAAAAGTCAATAAAATCTTAAGCCATCTTTCTGAGCAATAACATTATTTTGTTTAAATGTGATCTTTGTAAGTTTTTTACAGGAAAATAAGCTCTGATCCATTACTTCACACGGTTCACAATAAAAACATAATCAACATTTTCAAAGTTTTCCAGCTTTTTTTCACCGCCTTTGCTTATATTTATGATTCTGGTTCCCTGGAATAGTGTTTTGGCATTGTTTATGGTTTAAGAGATCAATTTCATTTTCACCTTTGGGTAAATGGGATTCTATAAATAGCTGGCTTGTGCTCAAGCAAATGGCCCCACAAATTTGCCTCTGAATTTCTCATTTCAATAGCTTAGCCTTTCAAATTTTGCTTAGGATTCATAGTTTCATTTGTTATATGCATGGTTAGTGTTGTTTAGCTGTTAGAAAGCCACATATTCTCCTTGTGCAGGTGCTGTTATTATTTCATCCAAATCAATTGGAGTAGGATAGTTTGATTTTCAGTATGAATCCATTAAATTTGCAAGTTCTGCTCATCAAATAGGATAGTTTCAGGTTCTAGACGTTTTATGTTCGCATGACTCGTAATAAATCCCGCTAGGAATTACATAAGCCAAGCTCTGTTACTCTTGCGCTATCCCTCTCCTACTCACATTGTATTCAGTCTACATCTTAAGCTGCCATTGTCCTAATATTTAATTCTACTAATGCTAGCATTACACGCTTTTCTGGATCTGCACGTGAGCACGAAAGAATGAGGAAATCACACTGAGAGGACAAGGCCACACACCATCGGATTCGCCACTCTTCTGCAAAATCCAGGTTCAAGATTTCAAAGTTCTAGTTAAAGCATATCAAGTAGAGTAGCCAATAATTTCATTTCAGTTAATTTTACTTTCGATATTTCCAGGGAAGCTATGGGGATTGATAGTTTCTGAGAAACTATGATTCACTCCTCACTTCTGAGGTAGGATCGAGAGTCTTTCAAATAGATTAAATCAGTTATCTAGTTACTTAGAATAGATTCACAACTGCATAGACAAGTAGCTATACTCGATTGCTTTGATTGTTTTAATTTCTTCATTAGTTTAGTTGTCAATTTCTAGATATATTAGATAATTGCTCTTTTAAATTCTGTTTAGTAGTTTATCAAAACATCATATTTAGGAATATACATAGATATATCTTACGTAGTCGATTTATTCTGCCATTAGTTAGCTTTATATCATTTCCTCTTGCATTACAATCACGGGACCTAGGGATCCCAGAGAATACATATTCGAGCCTATCGTGCCTCAACCCAATCTTTTCACAGCAATAACCGATATAGACTAGAACCTTAGAATCCAAGTCTTCCAAACAACAACAGACTTACAACAGATCAGCTCAAAGTTAAGAGGGTTAAACATAGAAGACAACCAAGCACACATATTCTGGTCAAACGAGCCAAATTATAGGTTACCCTAGATAAAAATACGCATGAATGTAGAAGGGATCGAAAGAGAGCAAACGTTTGGTTGTGATGCTTTGGTCCCGTAGCCAGATGCAGGAGATATTCTCACTGATATAGACACTAACTTAAGAATTCAGGTTACAAGAATGCCTGTAAGATACTCTGAAAAGATTACACAACTATTAATTATGAATGTAGAGGCTGAAAAGGCATATGAATATTGGATACTAGGGATTAGGGACTAATTCCGCACATGACCATAGTAGGTCCACAACAACCACGAGTCTATGGTTGTGATTCACAAATACCATAACCCAATGAGTCCACAGGTCAATCCAATGTTGACGCTAGCTTATACACATGTTAGTATTCAGATCCACTCCACTTCCACCTATTATCATCACATAGTTATCCTTGTTGGATATAGTAGCTAATCGAAGCTAAGGATTTCTGGACTAGACCGGAGAATTCACCCATAGAATCCACCATATCCATCATCCATCCTCATGACCCTTATCTGGAGATATACACGAAACAATCCCATGTCATTTTCCTCGTATCCCATAACCTATAGATCGGATCACGCTAGAGATTCGATATTGATTGGAGCCTTCGAGCAGTCATCCTCGCTAACCGATATATCATGCCATTTCAGGTTAGGAGGGCCTTCTTCACCTTAGATTCACAGATTCCATTAGTGCATGTTGAAGACATAAGATTTCCTAACTAGTTTGTTGCATCCCACATATTCCATCCTCAGCAGCTGTCTCGGCATGACCTTAGGAGGTCAGGCACGAGGAAGAGTTACTTGTAGATTCCCACGCTCGCTTGTCACTTTTCCATCATACAAAATTGGTGAACCCGGCGTGAACAACACATTGCTTCCCCTTTTCTTTATTACCTCTTTCTTCCACCTTTGCTCTTTCCCATTATTCTGTGGGTATTCATATACCCCCCGAATATGTCGGGATTCGATGCATATGGTAGACCTCTCCTAGGTCTTGAGGCATACTACGCTCAACTGAATAGACAGTCATCACCCTCGCTCTCAGTATGGGGTGACAACTATTCAAATAACCAATTATCAACACAAGATCCACCTCTAAGGACTAGATATAGTTCATCTTTCCAAATAGAGGAGTTGGGTCAACTCACACAAATGCAACAAACAAAGCCTTCAGGCTCAAACAATATGACATTCATATGAGAATCTGGTTTGTCTCCTCAAGTGTTGTTTAGACCACAAATTAGCAAACAATTAGATACATACCTGGTTTTAGATTATGAACATTCAGTGCATTATTCCAGGAATGAACAACTCTCTGGGATTATGTACCCACCTATAGGAAGTTTACAAACATGACTCGAGGTCTCTTTTCAAGAAAACACCTCCATGCCACTACCTATAGGAAATGCCCTCAGTGAAACTTGGTAGGGAAACGATCAATTCATAGTGGGGTATCACATGCCTATACAACCTCAGAATATACAACAAATGCCACCAAGGAAAAATACTGTGACTTCACCAAATGAAGTCATTTTGACTTTCGTAGAAAGAGTTAGAGGGTTAGAACTTGCTCAAGCGAGTCAAACATCTCAATTCATGCAGGTAGGAAATTCCAATCCTCCACATCATCCTAGCCAAGTAGACCTCCTCACAGGAATAGGCACGTTGGGCATGCCTCCTCAGTATTCACAACAAACACCAACTAGAACTGCCACCGTTTATAACACCGTTCGGGTGGAGAATATGATACCTCCCGTTCTAGCACAAAATAATCCATTCCTAGGCAATACTCCATACTTAAACATGTACTCCAAGTTGCCACAAGGAGATATGTTCTCCTCTCCTGGCATGCTTGCTCAACCACAGGGGCTTCCTTATGCCCTTGCAAACGCATACGCTACGCCGTATCAGCAATCCATTCCACCTCCCCCCCTCAACAGGCACCATCAATGGTCAAAACCTACACGATAGGGACTTACTCAGAGTATTTGAAAGAGCCCTTAGACTTCACCATACGAAGCGTCATGCTTCCGAGACCTCTTCCTGATTTTCCCAAATACAAAGGGGAGGGAGACCCGAATACACACATTAAGGCCTATGCCACAGCCATTCGAGAACTGCTTCCTTGGGATGGGGTTGTTGCCAAAATATTCCCCAAAACCTTGGAGGGCATCACCCTCGATTGGTATTATAGAATACCTGAAGCTTCCATCCATTCATTTAAACAACTCATTTCAGAGTTCATTAAGGCGTTTGACATGAACAAATTGTTAAGAATAGGAATCAGGGAATTCTTGCACATTAAACAAGAGCACAATGAATCTGTCGCTCATTTCATCCAGAGATGGCGTACAGTCCTTTATTCTTCGGCCAGTGCTCCAAACATGGACCAAATGGAACTATGTGATTTATTCCTTCATTCTCTCAGTAGAGAGGTGAAGGAAGAAGTCTAGAAGTTCCCACTAAGGACTTACGATGAAGTACTTGAGAGCACTCTCCGAATAGATCAAGCGGTAATAGATAGCAGGTCGCAAGACGTATGGAGCAAATGGGAGGTTAATCACCCCCAACTAGAATACTACGACTTACCCTACTGCCACAAACGTCAATCAAGGACCTAAAATCCTTAACAAAAATCACAGTCGCAACAACCGATGGAGTAACTGACCAAGATAAAATGGCCAATGTTGTAAATACTCCACCACTGGTTAACAATCAACGAAACAACAATTTTACCCCAACAATCAATACAGTGGATTTTAATCATCCACAACAACAACAAAGGTGAATCCAGACACAGGGTCCAAGCCAAAACTCAACTGGATATCAAAACCAAAACCAAAACCAAAAACAAAAAATACAAAACCTTAATCATAATAGGCAATAGTTTGATCAGAGTTTTGGACCACAATATACGCCAAACCAGCAACCTAGAAATTACAATCCTAACTCGTATTGTGGTTTCCACAAGATTCGAGGCCATGACACTAGAACGTGCCGTGACTACAATAAATTCATGCAACGTTTGCCAGAGGAGCAAAGACAACTTTTCATAGATATGTTCTTGGCAGATCCTACATCACCAACACCAAATACTTTTACAGGGGTAGTTTCCCCTCAAAATGCTCCCCTCAAGATCTTCAACGATCCGCTCCCAAGTCACAATAACAACAAATTAAATCCAAATGGGACGAACAAAGGTGTAATGGTAGGAAATAATGATTATGAAGCCTCGACTTCACTAAATCCACTTGTTGCACCACAATTAGGAGGTCAACCACGACCCAAGATAGTCGGTTTAGTAGAATTAGATACCGAACTACCCGTGGAAGCCGTAACAAGGACACAAGATTATTCCTCTCAGCCAAGTCCAAGTTACCCGCTAGAGACAGATAACATCCAACAAATATTAGTGAAACCCGTAGGTGCCTATGATCTAATTAATGACCTAACAAAAACCTTCTCTCACATCTCCTTTTTGGATTTGCTGAGGAACTCTCCTGCCCATAGGGCTGCTCTTTTAGAGGCATTAGGTTTGGGTCATTTAATTAACATCACTCCACCTCCCGAAACATAGGTAAACCATATAGACTTTGATATCCACCTCTGGGGCAGCCGGATAGGGATACCAAGTTTATATTCGAAATAAAAAAAATGCCAACAAACATTGAGATTACACGCAGAGGAGATCCGGCCTTACATTTGCAAGTGTGGGTTTATAACAATTACGTTAAATGTGCAATGGTTGACGATGGGGCAGTAGTTAACATATTCCCCTTCTCTTTCCTTCAAAAGCTAGGGTATGGAGAAACAAACTGTTCCACGACTTAGAATATGCTAAGAGGGTATGATAGCCTTAAGGCCACTTCGATTAGAACTATAATACTACCAGTTACCTTAGGACCCAAAACAATCCTGACTGAGTTTTATATTATATATCAGGAAACCAATTATAATATGATCCTCGGCCGGCCATGGATACACTATATGAAGGAAATCCCTTCTACGTTATTTCAAGAAGTAAGGTTCTTGCACTTAGGGAAGATATTCGTAGCCAAAGGCGATCCAAAACCATTCGATATACACCTAGCTGACTTAAAGAAAATACCGGGCATTCACTCTGAGTTTGAACTCCCAACAAACCAACTTAATAAACTGACTGACGCGAAACCAGAAGAAAAGTTGGTACCTACAACAGATCTTGAGACTATGAGCCTAATCAAGACTATCCTAGCCCTCAAGGATGAGACTAACATTGTAGAAACAATATCATTAGGAACTACTGCGAAGATTGTCGACTTACTAGAACAGGATCTACCAATTTTCCTACCATTTGATTATGTAGGTATGGGATATACCCTAGGTGTTGGTGCTCTTCCAACAGAGGATCTCTGCATGGTAGAAGTAACCAAAGTAGAAGAAATTGACGTAGAAAATTTCCCAATGTCCATCTTCCCAACTAAATATTGGACTCTCCATTTCGATGGAGCAAGATGTTGTTATGGGGTTGGGGCAGGTGTGATCTTTACTTCACCCGAAGGAAAGATCCTACCGTTCACCTTTAAACTAAATTTCAAATGTACAAAAAATGGCGCAGAGTATGAAGCCCTCTTCCTTGGCCTCATCATAGCTAAAAGGCTCGGTGTTAACGACATCAGGGTGTTAGGAGACTCTCAATTAGTAGCGAACCAAGTCTCTGAGGTGTATGAAACCAAAGTTGAACACTTACAGCTCTATAAAATAGCGGTATTAACTTTGAGAAAAAGAATTCGACTTCATATCCATTGAAGCAATCCTGCGAGAACAAAATCTTCTTGCAGATTCTATAGCAACCTCAATGTCACGCTTCACCCCAAACAGTGAGTTAGAAGATACTTGTTTCATGGTATCCCTTCGTACTGAACCATTAGTGAAAACAATGTCAAACCCTCTTTTAACGAACATAGCTAAGAACAAATCTACTATCCTAGACCACGTTGATAGTGATAGAGCCACTCTGGATTACTTAAACGCCTATGCAGCATTACATCTCACCCATCATGATGGTAGATTTGTCCTTAATCCCACATTCATCTTCCTACTTCGGAAATCCCATGATAGAGCTTCCCCCACAAAAAGAACTCAACATGTACATAGTAGAGAATGGAGACGATATGGAATTACCTCCATCCCCACCTAAATTTGAAGCAGGTAACACTTCTTTAATCAAAGAAACAATTGATATTAACATTGGAATGGAGGAAGACCCAAAGATCTTGAAAATAGGATCTTCGTTAACTCCAGAAGAAATAGCAATACACATTCGAATCCTCAAAGAACATCAGAAGGCTTTTGCATTTAATTATAAAGAAATGACAGGGGTTACACCACACATCGAAGTACATAACCCCATCACCAAATTAGATGCAAATCTAGTTAAACAAAAATTGAGACCAATGAAACCCAAGGTGGCTCTCATGGTAAAGGAAGAAGTAATGAAACACCTCCAAGTAGGATTCATCAAATTGGTCAATTACTCTCAGTGGGTATCTAATATAGTTCCCATTCTCAAAAAGAATGGGAAGATACATGCATTTGCATAGATTTCCAAGACATTAACAAAGTGTGCCCCAAGGACGACTTCCCATTTCCATCCATTGACGTCATTGTAGGGGTCAACCTTCTGAACATGATCTTTTGGTCTATGATGAAGCATGATCATTCTGTAGGTACGGTGTCCCATCAAATCAGGATATCACAGATAATGGGACTTCTTTTAAGAATGACAAGGTTCGTGAACTACGCAATAGGGAATTTAAAATAAACCATCATACAACCTCCCTGTATTACGGTCTCAAGCCAATGGATAGGCTGATAGCATACAAACAAATGACATTGACATATTTCTGTTCTCCTTCAAAACGGTGGAAAGAAAACAAAAAAGATTGGCATGTTGAAGTTATAGGCCTGGCCTTGTGGGCGATCACCCGAAGTACTCAGCATAAGAACAGCTCCAATAGAAGCAACTCCTTTCTCGCTGGTATTCGGAGCGGAAGCAGTTCTCCCACTTGAGGTTGAAATACCCAGTCTCTGCATCTGATTACAAGGGATTCTGGATGAAGAAGCTTATAGAGAAGCACATGTTCTCTCAACCAGAAAGCCTAGATTAGGCCAGGCTAGACATTGAATAGTGGCAACAGAGTCTATGCTGACCAGATGTGCCGGTAGTATAACAAGACGGTCTATGAATGAGAAATATATGAAGGTGATCTAGTTCTAAGACTAGACAGCTGGATCGATAAAAAGATTGACGAAGGAAGGAAGTTTCGTCCCAAATTGTTGGGCCCATACCGAGTCATGAAGGACTATGGAAATGGTGCATATCTCTTATGCACACTGGAGGGTGAGGAATTTTGGTGAAACTGTCAATTCCCTACACCTTAAATGATTCTATGCATAAGTGACCAGCACTATCTATATAATTATATCTACATTGCATCTTCATGTAGTTATGTTCATTTCATCTGCTTGTTTCGTACAAATATTGTGATCAAGGAACTTATTCCCAAAGTAATTCATTACAAGATTCTAATGATATTGATATTATCTTTCAAATCATACTTCTTCATTTTCATAACATCATCACCATTTCAGAATCGTTTCATCCATACAAATCTAGATATGACAAATTCTTAATGGTAACCATACCAAGTTCTGCATGCTTGTTCTCACTTTTGGTTTCTCCCTAGGATAGGTGTCTTGCCTATGGTCTATTCTAGAAGCTTCATCCTATCACATCTATCCCGTATGCATATCTCTTTGGAAGTAAGAACATACTGACATTTTGCTCAAATAAACAAGTCAAATATAGATCAAACATAAAATTTTATTTTTACACATTTCCTTGCCCCACCAGCCTTAGATGATGATCTTGCATCTCTTACTAGTGACATAGGGATGGGAAAGGATGGGAATGCCCTTACTCACCTGTACCTTGTCCATGGTGATAAGCCCACGCTTCTGACTAGTAGCATGGGGTAGGGTATGGGGGGTCCTCTTAACAATAAACGTTGAAGGTAGTTGGAAAAAAATTCAAATGAACCTTTGAAATCTTGAGTCAAAAATGAATGAATCAGATGTCTAAAATTTCAAGAGAGTTCAAAACCCTAAAAACCAGATTTTTTCAACCATGTGGCCATCTACGGATCTAAGTCTAGATAAACCGCAAAGCAAGTAGCATTCTAAACTATGGAGTCACTTGAGTAGAGTAGGTTTGTATCATCCTAATTTGGTTCAACCAAATCTTTTTCTATCTCTCATTACTACCATTCAACAAATTTCACAACTTATGCCCTTTCTAACTCTCAGTGATGAGCCCTAACATCTTACTAGTTGCATGGAGATAGGAATGGGGCAATTTCATCTGCTCATCATACCGGTTTATCATCTCATTTTTGGTCAAAACAAAAATGAAGTACCAAAAATTGCTTATAGAAACTAAAGTTCATAATCACATTGTGTCTACATTATCATACGTCAACATCACAAAATACGAAAAGAAAGAAAACATTTGTATCATTTATTCTCTATTATATACATTCTGAAAGGCATATAAAAACAACATTATAATTTACATATGAAAGCAAATCACAAGAACATTGATACCAATAGTCTAATCCAAAAAGAATATATATATATATGGTCAAATTTTCTTGTATAATGCCATCATGTGCTAAGCATGGTCAAAATGCTCAAAGAGCCCAGGAAGTACAAAATACATCATACTAACAGATCTACGAGAGCCAAATGGCCTCTCAACCCCTATGAGATCCCTCCGAAGGTGCACACCCTCATCTAGGAATTCGGTTGCGCCGGCACTCTGAGTGCACGGAGGGCTCACGATCCCGAGGAGTAGCTGCGGTCTCGCCATGAGAGTGACTCCTCATCAGGTGCTCTACTGTCATGTATCCTGCCAACTCGGTACGGAGGGTAGACACCATCCTGGCCACATGCCAAACAGGGGCAAAAACGTCGGTATGCCTACTGGCTGCTGAGGGCTCCCCTGCATCCACGAATCAGCTCCAAATGGGTCTTCTCCATAGGGATCATCAGGGGTACCAGTGCATACCCGGCGAATCAGGTCTCGCCACTCATCAACAGTCTCTACAAAAAAAGGAAAAAAACCCAATTAGAAATAATCAAGAGATAGAAACAAATGTAAACAAAAGGAGAGATAGCAACTAAGGACAATTCTAACTAGAAACAAACATTAAAAGGAAGGATGGTAACTCACTCGGATCTCTGGGCCTCCAAGATGGATCTCTAGGGTTGGCACCTGCCACAGATGCTGCTAACTGGTGCACTCCTCCTATGCCTGGGGCCACATAGTGTCCTACTACAGACTCATCCTCTCCACCTAATCCCTGAGAGAGTGGATCCTCTAAAACCAGAGTCACCCTCTCCGCACTCTACTCCGCCCTCTCCACCTGTAAGATATCCTGAGTGTCATGCCACTCAGGATCGCTGTCCTCCTCTCCGCCTGACTTGCTGACCTCAGCTTCAGTATCCTCCTTTGTCTCCCCCCTGTGAACTCCTCGGA
Source organism: Taxus chinensis (assembly GCA_019776745.2). Lineage (NCBI taxonomy): Eukaryota > Viridiplantae > Streptophyta > Pinopsida > Cupressales > Taxaceae > Taxus > Taxus chinensis. Next base: position 230,599,788 of record CM034154.1, read on the forward strand.
CTCAGAGTCTATGTCAATGGGGTCATCGCTGCTGTGGGCGGGACTGGTGGCAATCTGAAGTAAGGGTGCCTGAGGAGCATCGGCTCTCCCTCAAGCATGTACTACCTTCCTAGCTACAATAGGGACACTAGGAGTAACAAATATCCAACCCCGGCCTCTAGGACCTCCTCTAGCCTCCCAGAACTGATCTATATACCGGTACCACTGGAGGAAGCATACCCACATACGGAAGGCCAAACTACTGGGGCACTCGACCAAACAGGATGTATCTCCAACCTCCCCATCCTGTCAACAAGTTGCCCTGTGGTGGAGCATGAAATCAAAGTAAGAGCCTCCTCACCCCATAAACCTGCCATGGCCTAATAAGGTGTGGCCTCCATGTCATTAGTGGTCAAGGAGGTGACTGGCTGGTGAGGTGCTCTGAGCACCAACATGTCTGTCCATCTGGCTGCCCTCACAGCTCCGGGATCTGCCACCTCTACACCTCTCCCATAGGGGATGAAACACTCATAGACCCAACTCATAACCAGGGTCGGATGGCTCAATGATTGCCCCTGTAAATGGACCACTCGGTACAAATCATGATAGGTGGTCCCAAGAATGTCGGCTCCCCAGGCATAAATCTAGCCATGCTCCTCAATCTGTGCAATGATGGGGGAACAACAATACAATAAGGTGTCTCCTTCCCTTGTCCCCGATCAATCTTGAGGCAAGGATCCCCATAATATCCTAATGAATCAAGGGGATATGCAGGCTAGGAATAGATCAGAACCCTCACCCCCTTTTTCGAACCAGTGGAGATAACTGCATCTCCCATATATGAGGCCCACTGTGTTGTCTGAGCCCGTGACCCTGTTATCTCAAGAGTGAGCCATCTCCCGATAATTAGGACCCCCAAGATACAGTAAACGTCCTCCAAAGTAATGGTCCACTCACCCCAGACCCCTGGTAATCAGAAAGTGTTCTGATCTGCATCCCAATATGAGAATAAGTCACAAAGTATGTGACTAGACAATGCAACATGTGGGACCGTGATATGCACAGTATACCAGCCCTCTGAAGCTCATCCTGAGAAAGGGCATCCAGTATTGCCAGAAGCCAATCACACTCCCTCTCTCAACTTCATCGGATATACTCCTCCTTCACTTGCATACACCCAAAAACACACAAAACAGAGTAAGTTAGTATCCAAATGACATTAGAAAAACCATGAAAGCATATAAGGATGCTAAAAATGTAAAAGCAAATTCAAATAAGTGTTATTTGTACATTTTGTGCCAGACCATTGCCCTGAGTAGGGAGGCAGTTCCATAATCGTCGCCTTAAAGGTGGCGGTCTTGTAACCACTGCCCTGATTAGGGTGGCGGTCTTGTAACCGCCACCCTGCTTAGGGCAGCGTTCGTGTCCCAAAAACCCACACAGTTTATATGCCCTAAAAATGGCTACAAATGCAAAATAAAGACCATTTTGATTCAAACAAGGCCTACCCAATAGGTGCCCCCCCTAGTTGACCCTATTAAAATTGAAATTTTCAAAAATAACCCCCCCCCCCGCATGATAAATATTTCACCATTTTAACATTTTAAAGACAAAAATGGTAAATCAAGAAAAACTAACCTGTGATCTTGCGGGTCGGTGCTCTACTCGCGGAGGCATGATCACGATCTCACCTCGAACATTTTTGACTATACTCTCATGTGAAACCATCACCATGTGTCCCAGAGCTCAAAATTAACCAAATCAACACGCGTAAATGAATAGGAAAATGGGCCCACTTTTACATATATAGCAACCTTACTTGTTTTGAATGCCCCTTTTCGCAGGTTTGGAGTGCTGACGAAGGTAAGTTCTTATCCCCACAAAAATGGTATGTCCTCATTTCATATTATTTTAGTATTTATTTTCTGATCTATTTTGTCTATCTTCACTTGAGTCCTCTTTTCATTTTGTAGGTGACGGGAATTTTGGATGGCATCATTCCAAAACATGGATGTATCAGGTATAACATCTAAATTCCCATTTTGGGACTGCCATACTCGGACCCACTATTTTACGCCTCTTCATAGCTAAAACACTTGTCCAAGGGGGCAATGGGTACATACCCAAAATTCTAGGGTACTGCACCGTTGGAACAATGTTACACATGCCCCAATCATGATACAGGTTTCCTTGCAAGGTGTTCGAAATCCAAAAAATCTCTCCAGGCATGCATTAACATCCTGCATGCCCTGCTTAGCCCCTGCATGCTTTTTTTTGTCTTCTCCCCTTCTTTTCTTTATGTTTTGGTCTTCAGTGATGAAACCACCGCCCTGCCTGGGTGACGGTCTCGTGACCACTGTGACCGTCACCCAAGAAGGGTGGCGGTCCTATAATCACCACCCTACTTACGGTGGCAGTCCTTCACGCATTTTCCAGAATGCTCTTTTAACGTGACTTGTGTAAATTTTCAATGTTTACCAGCTTTTTTTCACCGCCTTTGCTTGTATTTATGATTTTGGTTCCCTGGAATAGTGTTTTGGCATTGTTTATGGTTTAAGAGATCAATTTGGTTTTCACCTTTGGGTAAATGGGATTCTATAAATAGTTGGCTTGTGCTCAAGAAAATGGCCCCTCAAATTTGCCTCTAAATTTCTCATTTCAATAGCTTAGCCTTTCAAATTTTTCTTAGGATTCATAGTTTCATTTGTTGTATGCATGTTTAGTATTGTTTAGCTGTTAGAAAGCCACATATTCTCCTTGTGAAAGTGTTGTTATTATTTCATCCAATCAATTGGAGTAGGATAGTTTGATTTTCAGTAGGAAGACATTAAAGTTGCAGGTTCTTCTCGTCAAATAAGATAGTTTCAGGTTCAATATGTTTTATGTCGCATGACTCACAATAAATCTCGCTAGGAATTACATAAGCCAAGCTCTGTTCTCTTGTGTTATCCCTCTCCTACTCGCATTGTATTCAATCTACATCCTAAGCTACCATTTTCCCAATATCTACTTCTGTTGATGCTAGCATTACATGCTTTTTTGGATCCACGTGAGCATGAAAGAACAAGGAGATCACACTGAGGGGAAAAGGCCACACACCATCGGATTCGCCACTATTCAGAAAAATTCAGGTTCAAGCTTTCAAAGTTCTAGTTAAAGCATATCAAATAGAGTAGCCAATCATTTCATTTCAGTTAATTTTACTTTTGATATTGCCAGAAAAGATGTGGGGATTGATAGTTTCTAAGAAACTATTATTCACTCCTCACTTCTAAGGTAGGATCGAGAGTCTTTCAAATAGATTAGATCAGTTATCTGTTTATTTAGAGTAGATCTACAAACTACACAGACAAGTAGCTATACTCAGTTGCTTTGTCTGTTTTAATTATGTTATTAGTTTAGTTGTCAATTGCCAGATATATTAGATAATTACTCTTTTAAATTATATTCAGTAGCTTATCAATAAAATCAGATTTAGGAATATACATAGATATATCTTCCATAGCTAATTTATTCTTTCATTAGTTAGATTTATATCATTTCCTTCTTGCATGACAATCACGGGACCTAGAGATCCCAAAGAATACGTATTCGAGCCAATCATGCCTCAACCCAATCTTATTACGGCAATAACTGATATAGATCATAACCTTAGAATCCAAGTCTTCCAAACAATAGCAGACTTACAACAAATCAGCTCACAGTTAAGAGGATTAAACGTAGAAGACGACAAAGCGTATACGTTTTGGTAAAACCAGTCAGACTACAGGTTAAACTAGATAAATATCCACATGACTGTGGAAGGGCTTGAAAGAGAGCAAACGTTTGGTTGTGATCCTTTGGTCCCACAACCAGACGCAGGAGACACTCTCACGGACATAGATACTAGTTTAAGAATTCAGGTTATAAGAACGCTTGTAAGATATTCTGAAAAGATTACACAACTGTTAATTTTGAACATAGCGGCCGAAAAGGCATATGACTATTAGAGACTAGGGATTAGGGACTGATTCCGCACATGACCATAGCAGGTCCACAACAACCACGAATCTACGGTTGTGATTCACAAATCCCATAACCCAACGAGTCCAAAGGTCAATCTGATGTTGACGCTGGCTTACGCACATTAGTATTCAGATCCACTCCACTTCCACCAATCATAATCGTACAATTATCCTCACTAGACACAGTAGCTAATCAAGCCAAATATTTCTAGACTAGACCAGAGAATTGACCATAGAGTCCACTATACCCATAATCCATTTTCATGACCCTGTCATGAGACATACATGAAACAATCCCAGGTCATTTTTCACGTATCCCACAACCGATAGATCAAATCATGTCAGATCTTGATATTGATTGGATCCTTCGAGCAGTCATCCTCGCCGATCAATCTATCATGCCAATTCAGGTTAGGAGGCCCTTCTTTTCCTTAGATTCATAGATTCCACTAGTACGCATCGAAGACATAAGATTACCTAACTAGTTTGTCTACATCCCACACATATTCCATCCCCACCAGCTGTCTCAGCATGACCTTGGGAGGTCGGGTGCGAGGAAGAGTTACTTGTAGATTCCCATGCTCGCTTGTCACTTTTCCATCATACAGGTACCCTAAAGGCCCTACCATATCAAGGTCAAGCACAGTTATTACCCCTTGAACCAAATCAAGACAACCAAAGGTAAAAACCATGTTAGACAGTGCTCATCTGAGTTAAGAGGGGATTATGTGTGTTGACAACAGTTCTTTTTTGGTATCTTTTATCCTAAATTTTCACCCCTAAAAATTTGGATAACCCATTTAAAATTTGAGGTACGAGCTTGTGACGTGCAGATAGTCATCAAATTAATCCCTGGTCATAAGAGAAAGACATCTTATGCTTTGGCTTGGTCGAGTTGATTATAACTCCCGGTGAGCTAGCTCGTCGTGGTGAATGGTGGGGTAGACGGTCAGGGCTCATCAAATAATTACCAACCCCTCTAGTTGGACGGCAAAGATGGATGGCCGTCCAACACCCCAAGTTGGATAGTAGATATGGACAATCATCCAACCCCCAAGGTTGGATGGTAGAGATGGATGGTCATCCAACACCCCAGGTTGGACAGTAGAGATGGATGGCCCTCCAATCCCCCTAGTTAGATGGCTCATTTGAGTAACTTTCTGGTGGTTTAGTTTTTGGAAAGCGTAAGGATGGGTTAGATAGTCCAACCCCATCAGTTGCAGAAGTAAGAGATAGACAACATCCAACCCCCCTGGTTAGATGGCCCATGGTGTAGAGATAAAAAAAATGAGGTTGGGAAGAACACTCAAATTGTACAGCCAATGGAGATAAATGGTCATCCAAACATTCCAGGTTGGACGAAAATGAGGTTGGGTGGCCTACCCAATTTTTATGGCTCAATGGATAGAAGGTCGACCAACCCAGATATGATAGTCGGCCCACAGGTTAGACGGGCCATCAAGAAATATCACCTGCAAACAACACATTAATGGTAGTAATTGAGGTTGTTCAACTACCTATCAAGAATTTAATAAAGGGTAGGTGGAAATTTTTTCCTATATAATGTAATCGCCCCCCTCATTTTTCGGGGGGATTTTCTGAGAATTTTAAAGGAACTCTGCTAAATTTGTTCTAGAAAATTTGTTTTGTGAGTTTCAAGCCTCAAATATGGCCATTCAGCAAGGATTTCTTTCCTTATATCTATTTTGTAAGGGATTGTGCATCCTTTTGGGCAATGAAATTTGTGTTTTGTGGATATTTCTTCCCTAGCTCAAGTTGAGTTGCATTTCTTTCCTTCTATTACATTTGCAGATGTATTGTGCATATCTTGTTCTTTTACAAGACCTAGATCTATTGTACTCTATGAATATGGAAATTTGAATGCAGTTTTGGACTGTGGCATATTCTGTCTTCCCTTCCTTGCTTCATTTTTCTTCCATTTTCACTCACTAGGAATCTCTCCAACCCTTCTTTTGGTGTTATCACATCCATAGTTTAGGGTTTCATTTCATGCATTCTCTCTTTCTCCATTGTCCCTTGGCATTAGTAATTAGTTGCATTTCACTTCCTAGAAGTAGTTTAGCATTAGGAGTATGTAGAGGAATCTTCCTTCTCTAGAGGTCTGTCTCGGTTCAAGTCCCATAGCTTAGAGATAGTCCCATGTTCTCTTAAATACTAAGTTTTCTATGACTCAGGCATGGGTGCACATTTGAGCTCCAACAGTTTTGGCACTCCCGGTGGGATTAGTTGAGGTCATATTTTGTATGGTCTATAATTTCATCATTGCTAAGTCTTGGTGTGTGACTTAGTAATTGCTAGCCTTTGGAGGCTTTGTGTGACACATCTGGTGACTCCATATTTCAAATCAACAGGTTTCAATAGTACCAGTGCCCAGGTTCATGAGAAGAATTCAGACAAGGTCCAGAACAGCAGAGGAGGGAGATTTTGAGTATTTGCAGTTATCACTTGGAAGGGGAAGAAGAGGAAGAACTATTCAAAGGTCACCCTCACCACCAAATATGACTCTCTCCACTCCACCTCCTAGTAGGCCTTTCTTGCAGTCTACTAGAGTTCTCAGACCTATTACAATATAAGTGCAATAGAATTTGGGATTTGTAAATTTTACTGGCACTAGTCCTCTTGCCCTCAATGCCAACAATCCAGTTCCAGCATCTGCTCTTAAGAGCATCCCTTTCTTCACTGGTGAGAATCAGACTACTCTGGCAGAACATATCCAAGACATTGTGAATGTATGTGCTATTCATCAAATTGTTGAACAAGATGTAGCTATTAGGTTGTTGGCCTCTTCATTCAAGGGTAGAGCTTTACAATGGTTCAAGACTCTTGCAGCAGGGTCAATTAATAATTGGATCCAACTTGGGACAGCTCTCTACAATCAATTTGGAGAGAAGGTAGATAATATTTCCTTTCTTAGGTAGCTAACGACTATTAAGAGGGGCTCCCTATGAGCTCATGGAAGATTTCAATTTCAGATTTCAAAAGACTTGGGAGAGGATTCCAGTCCTGGTAAGACCAGCTGCTGAAGGTGCATTCCTTTATTTTTTAAAGGCATTAAATTCTGATATTGTTGTTATGATTCAATCCATGGGTGGTACAACATTTCCTGGTGCATATGTTATAGCCATTAGGGCTGAAAATTGTTTGATCCAAGCTAGCAAGTTAGCTCCTAGGCCACCTATGCCATTGTACCCTGAGATATCCCAAGCAACTCAGCCTTCCATTGCCCCTATTCCTGAGAAAAAATCCCAGCCTACCGCATCTACATCCTACTCTCCTACACAACAAAAGGAGGATGAAGACATGAAAGCCTTGATAAGGAATTTTTCCAACAAGGTTATATCATTGGAGAAGCAACAGGCCCAATCATATAGAAGTTATTTGAATAAGGGGCAGTCTTCAAACCAAGGCTTCAATCAGGGTTATCATCCTTACAAAAATCAACAAAATCAAAGGTATGGACAAAATCAATAGAATAATAGGTGGCAGGCTCAAAATACCTCTCTTCCACTTGTACCAGTGGCCCCTTCTCATCCATCTCCTTGTTGTTAGCTCTAGTCAAGTGTTGGTTCTTGTGTAGAATAATGTCATTCAAGAAATAAAATGATGTTTCCCTTGCAATCTACCACATAATTAGATAAATTGTGAAAGGGAATTACATGTTCATAATTTTATGATTCAGAATTCCTCCAATCAATAGGATCCATTTTTATGAGCACCCAATCCTAATGTGGAAGGAGCTCAGGAGGTCAATCAGGATGCAAATCTTATGTTCTTTGGAGCTGAAGATTTTTGTGCCTTAAATCAGATGGTTGTTGATAATACTAGGTCCAAGAAAATAATGTTGGAATCACAACATGCATCCTCCTCTAATCAGGGAAATTTTTTTAACAAGGAAAAGGAGGTTGATGGGAGAAAAATTAAAGCACCCAAGGCTCCTAGTAAGGAGGCTTCCAAACCAAAGGAGCCTATTCTAGCATTATAACAGCAAAGGAAGGAGAACATTGTACCATAATTGTAGAAATCTATGGGACTCCCCTTCAACATTGTGGAGTAGATGAAGAGGACGAATGTCAATGTAACAATGTGGGATGCTTTGGCTATCCCATCACAAAGGGACCTCTTATGTGAAGCTCTGAAGTAACTTCCCCTTGCTGACCCAGTAATTCAAAAGTGCACTGTTGCTGTCAATATTTTCCATTCAAAGGAGGAACAAGTAAGTAAATTCATCAAAACCCCACCATTTTATATGTCATTGATTGTGGGTAAGCACTTAGTCCATAATTGCATGGTAGATTCAGGTGCTAGTACCTCAGTTATGCCAAAGAAAATTGTTGATGTCCTAGGTCTAGAGTACAACCCTGTTGCTAAAAGTGTCTTGCAACTTGATGGCTCAATGGTTAGTGTCTTGGGAGTCATTAAAGATCTCAAATTAACCCTTCATGCCTGCCCAAGCCTAACCATAACTCATGATATATTGGTCATTGACTTTCCTCCAATGTTTTCCATTTGTTTGTCAAGGGATTTTACTGCCAAAGTGGGTGGTTATTTGTCTTCAGATTGGACTCACATGCTTTTGAGAACTAGGTATGGTACTAGATTTACCATACAGGCTAAGCCTATATTTTCTTATCATATTGAGTCATATGACCCCACCCCTATCCAAGAAAATTGTCTAATCCTAGAAAATCAGGAACAAGATTAAGTTTCAGAAGAACAACTTACTCCTCCTCCCATGCCAGACCTATTGCTAGATGAATGGGCTGAAAGAGATAATAAATTTGATCCCTATGATGAAGAACTTAAAGCCTATGAAACTGGTTTAGGTACTTACTGTGTTCTTGAAGAGGAAGTTGTCTTTCCCAACATGCTTAAACAAAGAGAAGAAGATGCTTCAAGATTATGGAAAATGCTTTTTGATGGATCTAGGAGCAGGAATGGAGCTGGAGCGGGTGTTGTGTTGATTTCTCCTAAGGAGGAAAAATATTTCTTGCTCATAGGTTACAGTTTGCATGTTCTAATAATGTGGCAGAATATGAGGCATTGGTCCATGGCTTATTGATTGTTGAAAAGAGGAAAATTAAAATGCTGCAGATTTTTGGGGACATGAAATTGGTAATTCACCAGGTCACAGGAAAGTGTGCTACAAAAAATAAGCTATTGAAAGCTTATAAGCATAGAGTTTGGGATTTTTTGGAGAGATTTGATGCTCTTAATTTGCAGGTGATACCAAGAAAGTTAAACAAAGAAGCAGATTAGATGGCGGCACTTGGATCACAATTCTCACCTGCTGAGGATTTGATCAAGGGAAATGTACAACACATTAAAATGGTGGTTAGGCCATCAATTCTAGATAATGAAACCAGCTGGAAAGTTTTTGATAGTGATGAAAAAATTATTCAGTTCATCCAAAATGAAGCTGAGTTTTCTTCAAGTATGCAATCTGATTTGCAAGAAATTTATGGTGAGCAGATTATTCAGTTGAAGACAAATAAGTTGCCAAAGGGTCTGGTTACTTTGGAGCATATTTTTGGCTCAAATGATGAATTCAAAGGGGTTGAAAAGAACATGGCAGCCAAGCAAGAAGACTTCCAATCAGTCACCATTGCACAAGGAAAAGAGCTTCTGTTGGGAAAGGTATGTGATGAAAATGAGAAACAAGATTTTGTTTCCTTGTGTAAAAAATTTAGTGATGTATTTTCTTGGGACTATGAGGATCTGAAGGAATTTAATCCAAATATTGTGCAACATTCTATAGACCTTGATCCCAATGTCAAGTTGGTAAGGTAGAAGCAAAGGTAGGTCAACCCTAAAATAGAGCCCCTCATGAGGAAGGAGTTATCCAAACTCATTGAGGCTAGAATAAATTTTCTAATCAAATATTCTACTTGGGTGGCCAATTTGGTCCTGGTCAGGAAAAAGAATGGGGAAATCAGACTTTGTGTTGATTTTTCATGATTTAAACAAAGCTTCCCTAAAGGACCACTACCCTTTACCCTCTATGGAGCATATTTTGCAAGTTGTTGTAGGGGCAGAAAGGTTTTCCATGTTGGATGGATATTCAGGTTTCAATCAAATCAAGGTTAGGGAAGAAGATCAATTCAAAACTGCATTTATGACAAAATGGGGTACATATGCCTATCAAAAGATGCCCTTTGGCTTGTCAAATGTAGGTGCCACATTTCAGAGAGAAATGGATATTGCTTTCAAAGGTTACATTAATGAGTTCATCCTTGTTTACTTGGATGATATTACCATTTTCTCAAAGCAAAGCAAGGATCACATCAGCCATTTGGAGAAGGTTTTTGAGAGGTGTAGAGAGTTTGGGGTGTCTCTTAATCCCAAGAAGTGTAATTTTATTATTTCTAGGGGTAATATTTTGGGGCATATTGTTTCAAAAGATGGCATTGCTATTGATCTGGAATGAATTTCAGCCATCCTCTCTCTCTCCTTTCCTACTCATAAAAAATCCTTGCAATATTTTTTGGGCAAGATTAACTTTGTTAGGAGATTTATTCCTAATTTTGCAGGACTTGTCAAGCCCATCACCTTAATGCTAAAGAAGGATGAAACTTTTAAATGGACAGTGGAAGGGAAGGAAATTTTTGAGAAAATCAAGCAGGAAATTGCTCAGGCTCCTACATTGATTAATCCTAACTATGGTAAGGATTTTATTTTGTATGCATATGGAGCTGACACTAGTATAGCTGTTGTTTTGACACAACAAAATGATGAAGGAATGGAACAGCCAGTGGCCTTCTTTAGTCAAACACTAAAGGAATATGAATTAAAGTATATTCACATTGAAAAATAGGTGTTTTCCATCATGAGAGCTCTAAAGACGTTCAAGAGCATGTTGTCCTCCAATCACATCAAGGTTTTGGTCTCACATTCTAGTGTGAGAGATTTCATTATGGGGGAAGATATTAATGAGAAAAGAGCCAGATGGGTGACAAAGATAATGGAATATGATGTGACTATCAAGGCTACAAAATTGGTAAGAGGGAGAGGATTATGTGAGAAACTTTCTTCAGATGCTCAAGGTGATAAAGATACCTCCTTCATGAATAACCAACCTTTGCATGATGCTGAAATTCATTAGAGTGAAGAACATGCAGCCAATGGTCATAGTTGGATGAGTGATATGATCACATTTTTATCTATAGGTGCATACCCTCTTGGTTTGAGAAAAGAAAAAAGGAGACGTTTAAGGCTGCAGTCCATTCCCTATGTTTTTGTGGATGGTATTTTGTTCAAAAGAAGCATTGATGGAGTTTTTCTCAGGTGCATTGAAGGAGAACAAGAGAAGACAATATTGATAGAATTTCATGGTGGCTTATCTGGTGGTCATTTTTCAGCCAAAGCCACAACAATGAAGATTCTGAGAGAAGGATATTTTTGGCCCACATTGTTTGTTGATTGTCACAAATGGGTCATAAAATGCAAGGATTGTGCTTTCTTCATTGGAAAAGAAATATTGACTTCCATTGCATCTAATTCAAGCAGATCAACCTTTTTCTCAGTGGGACTTAGATTTTATTGGCATGATCAATCCTCCATCAAGTTTCAGCCACAAATGGGTCCTAACAGCTACAAATTATTTTACTAGATGGACCAAAGCTATACCATTGAAGGAAGCAACTGATTCAGTCATTCTTGATTTCCTTGAGGATATTTTCGTAAGGTTTGGTGTCCCACAAACCATAATTTCTGATAATGCAAAGGATTTTCTAGGATCCAAAATTTCTGATTGGGGTCTAAGGCTTGGTATTTATTTGAAAACTTCTTCCAATTATTACCCACAAGGTAATGGTTTGGCAGAATCTACTAACAAGAACCTGATTAGGATTATGAAAAGGAAAATGGATGTCAATCAAAGGAAATGACACACAAAGGTGAGGAATTCTCTTTGGGATGACATGATCACCATGAAAAAGGAAATAGGTACTTCACCGTACAAGTTGGTTTATGGAAAAGAAGCAAGGTTGCCTTTGTCATTGGAATTTCCTTCACTTGAATTGGCCTAGCAGTTGGAGTTGGAAGGGGCAGATCAAAGAGAAATAAAAATTACAGAGTTGGTGGAGCTTGAAGAAATGAGGAATTCTATGATGACTAGATTAGAGTAGCATCAAGAATCCACTAAGAAATGGTTTGATAAAAAGGCCAGATTTCAGAGTTTCAAGGTTGGTGATTTGGTCTTGAAGTGGGATGTTGATTGGGCCAAACAAGGAAGGCACTCCAAGTTTGATGTAATTTGGAGTGGTCCATATACCATTATAGCTTGCAAGGAAGTAAATTCTTTTGAGCTTACTGATCTTGATGGTTATGCACTACCAATCCCAGTCAATGGGATTTATCTTAACATTCTCATTAAGATAGTTTGTTGCATCATTGTACATAATAGTTTAGATTTCAATTCCTCCAAGTGCTTGCAACACATTGTTTTGTTGGTAGTTTAGGTTTGCTTTTAGATAAGTGTTGGTGCACACTCTACATGTTCCATTTGGGACATGTATGATCTTTCATGTTTGTACATAGTTGTGCCTTTGTTGCTCTTGCACTTTTTTAGTTTTAGGAAAGGTTTTATGGAAAACTTTAATCAGTACCAATCCATGCAGTACTTCAGATAAATTAGGGGATAGTTTTCAATGATAGAACAATTCATGTTGTATATTGACTCTATGCCCAATGGATGCTTAGAGGTAGTTGGTCTCTCCATCTAGCAGGAAGATGTCCCTTGAAGGTCACTAAACTATTATCTCAAATTTTCACCCCTATAAATTTGGATAACTTATTCAAGATTTGAAGTACAGGCTTGTGACATTGAAGATGCCCATCAAATTCATCCTCCAAATATCAAAAGAGAAAGACAGCCCATCCTTTGGCTTCAGCCAATTTGGTCTTTTCTCACACTTGCTGGTGAGCTGTAGAAAATGTTCGAGTTGGTCGCAGGATGGGTTGGTAAAGAAATTTTCACTAGGTTACCAACCCCTTTCTTAGATGTATGATAGTTGGATGGCCCAAAGATTGGTAGGGATGATGCATATGGTCATGGTTAGATGAGGATGGGTTGGTCTGGTAGCAGTTGGACATAGAGGATGGACGGGTGGATCCTACTGGTTAGGTTGGACATGTGACATGATGGATGGACATCTAACACCCCTGGTTGGACAGAAGAGTTATTTAGTTGTGGTCATCTTACCCTCTCTGGTTGGATGGGTCAGGTTAGACATGGCGATACGTGTGGGTTAGATGACATAGGAAGAGACAGTTGTATAGTTGGTCAGGAGGCACAGGTATGGTCATAGGGTTTGATGGTTGGTCCAACCCCATTAGTTGTATGGTTTGTATGATAGGTACATCCAAAGGTTGGATGACCCACAGTGGAAGGATCAATGGTCATCAAGTTGGGCAACCATTTTAGAGTTATACGACCTTGAAGTTAGATGACATCCAACCCCCCAGGTTGGATGGCAATGAGGTTGGATGGCCTACTCAATTTGTATGACTCAATGGATAGACAGTTGACTAACCTGGATATGATAGGTGGAGCCAACAGGTTAGAAGGGCCATCAGGAAATATCACATGCGAGTAGCACATTGATGGTGGTAGTTGAGGTTGTTCAACTACCTGTCAGGGATTTAATACAAGGTAGGTGGCGCAAATTTGCCTATATAATGTAATCAACCCCCTCATTTTTTAGAGGGGATTTTTTGAAAAATTTAAAGGGACTCTGTCAAATTTGTTCCAAAAACTTTTTGTGAGTTGCAGGCCTCTGATTTGAGCCATTGTACAAGGATTTTTGCCTTATATTCTACTCTGTAATGGATTGTGCATCCTTTTGAGCAATAAAATTTGTGTTTTGTGGCTATTTCACCCTAACTTGAGTTGATTGCATTTTTTGCCTTCTATTACATTTGCAGGTATATTGTGCATACTTTACTCTTTTGTAGGATCTAGATTTGTTGTGCTCCATGAAAATGGGATTTGTGTAGTTTTGGACTAGTGGCACTTTTGTCTACCCTTCCTACTTTTTTTTCTTCCATTTTCACTCACTAGGAATCTCTCCAACCCTTCTTTTGGTGTTATCACCTCCATAGTCTAGGATTTCATTTCATGCACTCTCTCTTTCTCCCTGGTCACTTGGCATTAGTAGTTAGTTACATTTCACTTCCTAGGAGTAGTTTAGCATTAGGAGTAGGTAGAGGAACCAACCTTCTCTGAAGGTCTGTCTTGGTTCAAGTCCCACAGCTTAGAAATATTCCCATGTTTTCTCAAATCCTGAGTTATCTATGATTTGAGTGCAGTTGCACATTTGAGCTCCAACAATATAAATGTGGCTCGGTTTTTGGTTAATATGGTTTGGCATATGTTGATTGATAATATTCAATTGAAATGTGATAGTATATGATTCAATGGTTTAATGGAAATTAATTAAAATTGGATCGGTGATAAAATCACCAAGTTGGCTAGCCCAACTTGGCTGAGTTGATATAAATTCCAAACAATATAGGATCAAGAGCTCTAGATTTTTTAATATATACTAGTATTATTTTGCTTCTTTTTTCAAAAATATAAATGAATTGCGAAGTTATTTATTTTTGTGAAAAATAGTCAAAATAATATAATCATTTTTTTTGAAATGATATAATTTGTGACATGACAACTGAATCATCATCGTCATTTTAGATAGAAAACTAAAAAAATCACTAACATTTCAATTTATTTTGATATCATACTAATACATTCATGTATATACTATCAAATTGACAAGACCCTCCTTTTTTGGCATGAAATAGATTACTTTTTCGATTGTGAGGATTAAAAGACGACGATGGGGGTTTCTATTCAAACTCTTTTTAAATTCTCATTAATTATTTAATTCTATTTATGCAAAAATGGAGTCTAATCAATTTTCAATTTATAAATCTCAGATGTTGAAGGGGAATAATTACATCATTTGGAAGATACAATTGAAGGTAGAATTCATGGCTTGCAAAATATGGGTAGTTGTGAATGGAAACTAAAAAGGCCTCCAACTGGAAGACAAGCAACTGACAGACAACATCACTGCATATCAAATAGAAACTACAAGAGGCAATGTCCATAATTTTTGTGACGTGTATCAAGATGATTTTTTTCTTCATATCAGGAATCAAGAAAGTATGAGTGAGACTTTGCACTCAATTGTAATTGATGCATGAAGGAACACATTTATCAAAAATCATTAAATTGATTATAGAGCTTATGAAAAATTCCATGAAGGGAGATGAAAAAGTGATAAATTATTTATAAAAAATAAAAAATATTAAGCCTTAGTCATATTGGTGTAGTTGTAACTGAATTCAATATAAATTGCTTTATTTCATTATTCAGTTAAATATTCATGAGAAATTTAGAAATTTCATTTCAATTTTGAATTCAAAATATCAAACAGAACAACACATTCCAGATTTAGAAACCTTTAGTGATCTCCTCATTCAGGAAGAGCAAGTAATGAAAAATTTTGATTCGAAGAAGAATTCCATTCGTGCACTTATTGCTTAGAAATCAAAAATTAAAACCTCTAGATTCAACAAAAATAACAAGTCAACTTTTAAACCTCCTAGTAAAGATAAGAAACCAATAAATCCAAGAATTAGATTTGATGGTAAATGTCATTGTTGTGGTGACTTTCTCCATAAGGAAGTGGATTTTAAATTTAAAAATAATAATTCAAATTTCAAATATCAAATGGGTAATAAATTACATCAAAATCAAAATCAAAACCAAAACAAGAATCATAAAAATATTCAAAAATAAAATGTAATTTCTTTGTATGCTGCCCTTGTCACTAGAAAAGAAAATGAGTGGATATTAGACAGTGGTGCCTATCGGCACATGACCTTTAGGTTTGATATCCTATAAGAAGTTAAAGAGTGTAATGATTAGATCTACTTGGGTGATCATTCCATTCTCACTATTCAGGTACAAGGTAAATCAAAAGTTTCAAATGGTTTTATTAACAATGTTTTGTTAGTTCATAAAACTTAAAATTAATTTTCTTTATTTTTCTCAGTTGACTAAAAATAAATATAGTGTAATACTATTAAAATATAAATGGCTTATTAAAAATGAATATTATGTTATTATATTTGAAGGCACTCAGAGAGATGGTTTGTATATGTTTAATGGATTTCCTTGTCCTTCTTTATCTGAACATATAAAAGAAGTGACATGCAATTGTAGAACATGAGATACTAGGTCATGTAAAACACCAAGAATATGTACGACATGTATCTCGACTAAACCTAGCAACTGATCTACAACCTATTTCCCAAAATCATGAAATGTGTGAAGGATTCTTACTTCGTATGAAATCTGTTAATCCCTTCCATAGTCATCATGATGCTAATTCTACTAAACCATTGGAACTTGTCCATAGTGATTTCTGAGGACCCTAGAAGTTCCATCCATTAATGGTTCTCTGTATGATGTCACTTTCATTGATGATTTGGTCATATTTCATTAAAAAGAAACTTGAAGTCTTGTCAAAATTCAAGGAATTTAAAGCTTTAGTTGAAAACTCTTCTAGGTATAAAATTAAGAGGCTTAGGATTGATAATGTGGGAGAATACATTAGTAAGTCATTTGAATCATTTAGTGTCGAATGTGGCATTCAAAAGGAAATGACTACTGTTTATTCCCCTCAGTAGAATGGGATTGTGGAAAGGAAAAACCACACCATTCTAGAAATGGATAGAACAATGATGCATTTAGCTTAGGTTAATAAATTCCTCTAAGTTGAAGCAATGAACATTGTTGTTCATATCTTGAACAGAGTTCCCACTAAATCCTTAGTAACTTCCAATCCTTTGGAAAAGTGGTCAAATAAAAAACTAAGTTTTTCTCATTTGAGAATATTTGGTATCCCATCTTCCCTCTTCATTCTAAAATCAAAATGGAAGAAGCTTGATGAAACCTCTTTTCCTTGTATCTTTGTATGATATGGTGTCAAAACTAAAGGTCTTTGTATCTTTAATACGTCAAAAAGAGAAGTTATAGAAAACAAGAATGTTAAAATTCTAGAAAAACCTTTTTGTTCTTCTTCTTCATATTTTGTTTCTATTATTCATGATGATTCTAATGAAAATGAAATTGAACATTGAACATTGTGAAAATGATGTAAATGATGAAGAAACTAGTAATGAACCTTTAGTTGAAAATTATATAGTACTTGTTTCCTCTATAACTAAAAGACTTAGATGGGCTAAGTCTATTAGTCAAGACTCTAATCCTGGAAACCTTAAGAAAATTACTAGAAGTCATCATACATACCATGCCTTGATGACATTGTATGAACGTGAACCCAAATCTTTCGAAGAAGCTTATTCTGATGAAATATTGATAAATGCAATTAAAGTTGAATTCTTCCTTGATTAAAAATCAAACTTGGGATTTAGTCACTCCTCTTGAAAAATAAAGTATAGTCGGATCTAGATGGCTATACAATATTAAATACAAATTATATGGCAGTGTAGATAAATTCAAATCTGGATTAGTAGCTCAAGGGTTTACTTAAAAACCCAATATCGAATACATTGAAACCTTTGCACTAGTTACAAAAATGAGCATAGTAAGGATCTTGATTTCCTTAGTTCCTCAATATGGTTGGGACATCCATCATATGGATGTCGAAAATTCCTTTCTGAATGGTGATTTAAAAGAAGAAATATATACGGCCCAACCTAAAGGATTTGAAGATTCAGGTAAATAAATGTATGTTTGTAAATTAAAAAATATTTATATGTTTTAAAATAATCTCTTAGAGCTTAGTATGCAAAGATTAATAGTTTTTTAATGAAGTTGGTGTTTCTAGCTATTCATCTGACAATGATTTATTTATTAAAATTGAAGAAAATGATATCATTTTCATTGTATTGTATGTTGCTGATTTACTTATCACTATTAGTTCTAACAGTTTAATTATGAAAATTAAAGAAAAAGTAATGCAATATTTTGAGATGACAGACTTAGGATTATTGCATCATTTTTTGGGCATGGCTATATTTCAGGATAAAAATTCTATTATAGTATCTCAATCGCAATATGCAAATTATTTACTTAAAAATTTTAATATGATTGATTGTAAACCTATTTTTATTCCTATATAAGTTGGATGTAAACTTGATCCTAAACCTGCATCTGAAAAATCTAATCCTACTTTGTATAGGTAACTTGTAGGTAGTTTGATTTATCTAACTATTACTAGACCTGACATTGCTTATGCAATAGGGATTACTTCAAGGTTTATGCAGGATCCTTACCAGGATCACTAGAAGTTATCCAAAAGAATGTTGTGTTATATTAAAGGCACAATTAATTTTGGTTTACACTATACTTCTAACAATGCATATTTATATGGATATTCTGATTTTGACCATGTTGTGGATGTGATAGATCTCAATTCTACAATTGGATATGTATTCAAGTTTGATGCAAGTGTCATTACTTGGAGCAATAAAAAGAAACCAGCAATTTCAATTTCTTCTACTGTGGCATAATATAGAAGTGCAATAGAAGTAGCAAAAGAATACATGTGGCTGAAACAGTTGTTGGAAGAGATGAACATATAAGCTAAAGGAAGTACTCCTCTTCTGTGTGATATCCATAGTTTCATTTCTCTCATTAAAAATCTAGTTCAGCATCAAAGGAAAAATCATATCAAGATACATATGCACTTTATCTAATAGAAGGTTCCATGTGATGATATAGACCTCCAGTACTACCTAAATGAAAATCAAGTTGTAGACAGGTTTACGAAGCCATTGTGAGTAGAAAAATTCTACAGGTTCTATGTAATGCTTGGCCTTTCAGAGTTTCCATTGAGGGGAAGTGTGCATTGAAATTCTACCTCCTAATGGTTAGCTAGTTGTTGACTCCTTCTCCTCTATACTTCTGCTCTAGTATAAAGCATTGTACAAATATCTTTTATGATATATGTAAACTAATAAATTTTACAAAAAATACAATCCAATGAGTGTATCTATTTGTAAAGGAGATCGTTGTGTTATAAAAGGCTCCTAGAGATGCGGTTTAAGAATTTTTTCCATGAGAAATGGTGGGATTTAGTCTCACAAATCATGCTTAGCCTAAATAATACTTTGGATTTATGGATTCCAAATCCTTTTATACTAAAACGTAAGTTGAGCATGATGAAGGTGTTATAATTCCTTCAAAAACACATATGCTAACCTAAACCTTTGGGGTTTATGGATTTTTAAATCCTGGTGTACAAGCAGGTAATGTTGGCATATGGATCCCCACTTAATAGTAAGGGGGGAGTTAGAAATATAATATTTATTTTATAGTTAAATAATATAGAATATAAGTTATTCTTATTATTTAAATATAAACTTTATATTAGGTTGTTATTTATTTATTAACTAATATTAAATCAAGGTGGGCCCCATCATTTAAGAAGGTCATAACCCTTCAGAATATTTAAATATGGTTGTAGGTCATATTCAAATTAATCATGTAATTTGGGTTAAAACATGGGGTAGAAGTGAGGAGGGAGTTACTGGACTGGGTGAAAAGTTTCTCACATAATAGAAATTATTCTTTTGTGGTTTTTTACCCCATTGTGGTTTTTCACATTAAATCTCGTGTTATTTTGTTATTTACTTTACTTTGTATTCATTTATTTATATGTGCACATTTATTTTTTATTAAATAATTTCAATATAACTTCAATCCCCTCATCCTGACAATGCAAAAATTGTTCCTATTGATAGTTTTCCTGTAGTGGATCCAAAACTTCTTCAACTTCTCAGGATCTATGTATTCTTCCAAGTGAAACAAATGGTGAAATAAGATTTGGAACAAATAAAATAAGGGAGTCATTTTTATGATATTCCTCATCAAATCTAGTCAAAATATACGAGGAGTTAGTGGTCATTTATGTTCCTCTTGATCTTCAATCGAGAACAATATCTTGATGAATGCTTCACTCAAACCAGAAAGATTAAATGCAAAGTTTCTGAGGATAGCCCTTTCAAATTACCCCCCACCTTCATTTCCATCATTTCTCAAACATGGGGATGTCACCACTTCTTTCATAGTAAATTACACTTATAATCCTACAAAGAACTTGAAAATTCATAGGAAGTAAGTGAGAATTTATAATAAAATGAATCCCAGGGAATTCGGTGTGAAGTATCATGTCAAGATTAAATGTAGGATCAATTTGGATGCTCAACATGAATTGGGAAGGAGGAGAGTGAAAAGATATATGGAAAAAGGGTGTTCCTATGGTCTGATTAAATATCTTATATGAGGGAAACATTAAATTCAAAAGGTTACCCATAATCACTCCTCTCTCAAAATTATATTATTCAAAAAGGGAAAAAACTCAAATCAATTGAAGGAATGACATCAGGAGATAAACGGTTATGACTAGACACATGAGTGATTGTGATAGGGTGAATAAGAAATAAATGCATCTGAAAACACAAGCTAACTACTTTGCACACCTCCACATCTGCAACAGAAAAGTAAAAACCAATTCTAAAGTTGGTAGCTGAAAATAGGATATTTAAAGTTGGACAAGATGTCTTCCCACTTTGATGAGAGGTTGGGCTCCTTTGCTGCGAAGAAAAGGAGTATTCTCTTTCTTATTTTGGGGAGAAATTGAAATTTGAATCCATGAAGTCTTTGTATAAATATGAGTGTGTGTACTCATATCAAGAGGGGGGTTAGTTTTCTATTTGATAAGTTGAAATAAATTGATGTAACTCTACATGTTTCCATTTCATAGTATGAAATACATATAAACTTTGAGGTTTAAAGCTTTTTGTGTCAAGGTGGTTACATTTTATAGCCATTGGTAAACATTGGTGACATTTAATTCATGTCCCCTAGTTAAGAAATTAAAATTTTAAATGAAATATGCCTACTTATGATACTAGTTTTGTGTTATGGATCTTGTATGTTGAAATTTGATTAATTAATTATAATTTTTACTATAATTTTTTGTTTACTGCTTCTATATGTAATATACTAAATCAAATTTCCGGTAAGTTCCATCCTTTTTTTTCACTAAATCATTATTTTTTTGTAGCATTTACTCTCCAATATTTGAGGTGGTTATGAAACCCTGTTGCAACCTACTAGGTAGATGATTTTTTTCAACCTTTGAGTGTATCTATGGTGTATGAGAATAGGAGCAATGATTACTTCATTAGATCTCTTACATAATATTTTATGTTAAGTGTTTTAAATATTATCTTGAAAATATTTACAGCAATTGAGTATCAATGAATGTAAATATTTTTGTTTGATAAATTATTACTACTTAATCATGTGTTCTTTACTTTCTAGGATAACATTTAGTCATGATAGTTTTTGATGCTTTGTTATAGGAAATCAACCGTCATTTACTCCATATCCTTTACAAATCAAACCTACTACACTTTTCCCCAAACCATCACACTTCCATCTAAAAGATCCATTTATCACCATGTTGTTTTATTTCCAAGCATAATTGAATACACATCTTCTCACTCATATTCCCATCAAAAGTGATGCAAGAATAACTAAAAAAAATTGTCTCTATTAACCTGTGTCTAATGCGCTAAGTATATATGACATTCTTGGGACAATTCTTATGAGTGAATGTTATATTCATGGCCATTCTTAGCTCATATTGACCTACCATTCGAAAAAATCAAGAAAGGATTAAGTGCAAGTTATCCTCTACTCAGGTTACCCAATGGGCCCTCTCACCCTTGTTTAAGGCAGAACCCAAACTAGCAGGAATAGGAAATCCCCTTTGTATGTGATTCATAATCATCCCAAGAGCTTGGTTCCAAAGATAATATCATACACCTCCTTGGTTGAAAATGACATGTATCACACATTTTTTTCATCATCTAATCCTTATTACCCTCTAAAAGTGCTACCAGGCCCCAGGGGGTGTAATATTAGGAGCCAAAAAATTCTACACTCATGGGAAATTCATGAGTCCATATATTCTTTCAATTTTCGTTACCTTTGGGGGGTTGTGAGGTTTGTAAATTCTAATTTTGACACATCTTACACTCCTAAAAGTGTCATTAAACAATACAAAAGGTGCAAAAACCTAAACAATGACTATATTATTTCCTGAAATAGACATCAATAGTAGATTTTAAACCCTAAAATTTTTAGGTTGAATGCTGAAATACTAAAAAATACCTATGTACTAACCAGATTAGAGTATAAAAAATTAACTCCTAAACCATTACTCAGTGAGATATGAGACTATTTCCATAAGGTGTAGAGTGACCCTAATTTCTTATATTTATTAAAATAAATTTAAATTATATAATATTTTTATTTATTATTCTTTATAATTTATTATAAAAATAATAAATGAAAATGTTATATATTTAAACATTTATTTTTGTAAATAAAATCCTCTCACAAACACATACATTACACATAGACTAGGAAACATGTACGTGTTTTTGGTTTGTGGATTACCAAACCTATAATTTTAAAGCGGGAACGCACTTTTACAAACCGCGTATGCATTTTGCTAAAAATCACATTTTTGTCCACTTTTTGGCCCCCCATTTTTGTGCACTTACCTAGTAGTTTTAATCTCATAGTAACATAATTTTAGTTTATGTGACCTCTCTCTCACACAGACTTGTATGTTTTCATTATGTACTTTCTTGATATGTAGATATATTGTGCAATCTATATGTTGTGTTACCTTAGATTATTGCACATATTTGTAAGGGTTATAAATGGATTGAATCTATAAATTCCTTATACTACAATTGTAGAATGACATAATTAGTTATTCTAAGGACCGATACTAACAATGGTTCCATTTTCAAGACCTATAAATGTTAAGATGGATACTAGGATAACATAATTTGAGAGATGGCTAGAGGAGAAGATGAACCATTTTGTAGAATATGAAGAGGATATGATAGCATCTCTTACAATAAATATCAAGATAGAGCACATATATGAGGATATTGATTATATCTTTTTGTGTGAACTTCTTGGATATCAAGACCAAAATATTACTATTTTAGACTTGGATTCAAACTGGAATATGTGCAAAGTGAAGACAATATAGATAATTGTGTAATCTAGATATTGATTAGACCAGAGTTATAGAATATTAGCTGTAGAATACAATAGATGTGTATGTAACTGAAATTTTTGTACAAATTTTGTGCTATTTTGATTTTTGAAAAATAGTTTCTTAGTGGACTACGAGGAAAATTTGTTAAGAAACTACCCTTCTTAGTAAAAATGTTGGTAATGTAAAATGACATGGTGTTGGTTCCACATGACATGGAGTAGTCGAATAGGCAACAAAGGGATATATTCCTAGAATAAGGGGATGGAAGGGAAAGGTCCATAAACAAAAAGGACCAATCAAGGGTCTGAAAACAATCAGAAAGAAGAGAAAATAAAATTAGAAATACTGCAAAGAGAAGTAAGACAATGTAATAGATGGGGAAGCATCAGTGTTTCAATGAAAAAAATCAAGACAAGTATGAGTAGGAGTAAATTAGGTAGATAAAACGAGGAGGGAGGAAAGAAACCTCCATAAGGATAGAAGAGGAAAAGGAAAAGAAGGATAGAATTGAATGAGAGTGTGTGCAAGTTATCATGTACCCTAGTAATGGAATTGGGTAAAGGATATATAAGGATGGAGAAAAGGAAAAGGAAAAAAGAATACGGATTTGGAAGTAGTTAGAAGTAGATTTACAATGCAGTTGAAACTTAACCCAGAGAATCCATCTTAGAAGCCTTGATATTGCATGAAAGGGGAAGAAGTAATTTATAGTAAGGAATTCAAATGGGATCCATGCAGGCCTGTAGTAGATGATAATACCCCTCTTCTAGGATATACATATCTTGATTAAGATAGGGAATTAATTACTTGGTATTCTTTGAAAGATTTGGATCAAATTGGTATATTTTGATAATTTGAGGCACAATAAGGGAGGTTGAGAGAAATAAAATAGATTGAGAAGATCATACCTTGCAGAATAATAATTAACATCCACAGCTAAAAATATAGACATAGAAGATATTATAAAGGAGATAGACCCTAAGCTTGGTAAGCAATTAGTGCACATTTTTTTCCTAGTGATAGCAAAAAAAGTGAATATTGTAGTAATAACAACTCGGTGAGACCAAAATATTGAGAAAACTTACCTGAATCCACATAATATACTATTATTGGTTCTTTAGATTCTGAGAATTTGAATTGTGCATCCAACTAAAAAATTATGAGTATGTGTGCAAGAATTAACCATCAATTTGCATAGACCAGACTAAATACTAATAGTATTTTATTTTAAGGAGGATGAATAAAAACAATTGTGGGAGGATCTATGCTGCAAGTGATAAACATGTATGGAAATTTGTAACCATGTGATGGGTACATTGACTCATATCATTACTTGCTACCATGTGATATTATATGTGGTGAAAAATGGATCACTAATAATAATGCAAAGAAATTTAAACTCATAGGAGGCATGTAGGGTAGAGATCTGTAATTTTTATATACTACGTATTTGACCATAGTTTCCTTACCAGATGTTTAGATTGCGTTAATTTTTGAATTCAAAATGGGTAAGTACATGGGTAAGACTAGTATATATTTGAAGGAGATCAAGTATAATCTAGGATAATTTGTGTCTGAATATGACATGTGGTTCTCTGATGTAACGAATAAGGAAAATTTTAATTTTTAAGAAGCTAGCAAGGCTACTTGGTTTGTGGAAGGATTATGTAGCAAGACTCGGTTTGTTATTGTGCAGGGGTTAGCTAAAATATTGAAGCTAAGTTGGAAATTATAATGCAAAGGTTAGAATAGCTACAAGAAGGGAAGAAGCCAAGATTGAGCATCTAGTACACAAATTGTAGAGATGAGGGGCATCACAAATATGAATTTATAATGTCCCATGAGTTAAAGGAACTTTTTCTTATGGATGGGAGAGTAGAATAATGTAAAATTTGTAGATTATAGGATCATCTGAAAAATAATTTTCATTTGATGCAATATTATGTGCATTAACCCTAGAATGTGTTATATAGTTTTTATAAGGAAACCATGCATGAATATAAGGATTGAAAAGTTATAATGGACCTAAATGAGGAAGTAACTAGAAATTTATTTCTAGTACAAGCATAATTAGTTCTAAATCCACAAGCCTTTGCACGAGATTATAAATTGTTTGTACAAGGGATGGCCTCATTTTTCCCCTCAGTACAATGTGAAATGGACTCCACCATCTCCACAATAGAGTCCAACATGGGTTCTAACTTCTCTGCAAAATATGATGGGTTAGGCACCTCTGATTCCGCATAATCAACCATAATGGAATAGTCATCCATCTTAATGACCATATGGGGGATATCAAAATCAAATTTAGGGACACAATACTCCACAGAGGTCATATATTGTGTTAAAAGGGGCTTACCATAGTGGTTACTAGTAAAAGAGAACATGGATTCGACCTTAGAGACATTCAATGGTTTGTTACCTTTATGCAAAGCCAAATCATATTGGATAAAATTTCCCTTATAATATGGCATGAGAAATATATTCTGCATATTATTTATTTTTTGACATTACACAAAATATTGTACCGCATTGGAGAATTAACGTAAGTAGATACATATGTATAGTGTCAATATGGTCAATGCACTGCCCAAGGAAAATGCAAGTCTTCAAGTTGATACCATATTGTAAAGAAAGGAACAAATCATGAGACACATGAAGATTCCTATAGAGCCTCAAATATGGCGTATGCATGAGGAAAAATATTTAAACCCAAAAATAAAAATTTAATTTCTAGATGAGGCGAAAGGATTGCTGAAATCTATACATAATAGGGATACATGAAGCTAGAATGAGGGGGGATTGGAAACGTGTTTATATGGGAAAATAGTGTGAGTCTTGAAGAAAGAAGTAGTTGTAGTTTCACTCACTAACCACTCAAAATAGTTAACGTATTTCATAAGTAAGATATTTCTTAAAACATATCCAACTTTCTTAAAACTCTTTCAGAAAGTGCAACTAGTGGAGTTGCATAGTGTTAGTGTAGGATTTATTTTCCTCACTTTATTTGTATTATCCTACTTGGGATATTCCACCTCACTTGGAGTTTCCCTGCACTTATGGGATATTCTTTCTTAGGTGTACACTTGACTACACTATTATAGGTGTTGGTTACCACTATTCTAGGTGTTGGTTACCATGATTCTAGGAGGAGGCTACACATTCACCTCATATATGTACATCTCTTGCATTATTTTATTTGATCATATTGATTTGGAGCTATTTCAGTGTTATTGCAATTATCTCTCTTGTTTTTTCATAATTTTCAGTCTTGTATGTGTGTTTTGTTTTGTCTTGGAAAAAGTCACATCTTACATCATTCACCTTTGCATTCTTCGAACCAACAGATCCGTGACACTTCTCTAATATGTTATCAAATCCCAGCTGGTATTGAGCTTGTCTGATTATTATTCTACAATTTTTTTCCATTTTAGATCATTTTTTGCAAAGTATTTTGATGTTGGGTGTCTTGTATTTTTTTATTTTTCTTGGTTTGTGGTATATATAGCCAATTTGCAGACCCTCATATTACATATACAGTCTTGGATATTGTTTATTGTATGATTGTAAGGTGTTTTTTAGACCCTTTGGCATTATTTCAGGCTCCTTGGAAGAGTTAGAAGGATCTCACAGGTGTGTTACAGACCTCTGAAGTTTTTTTGCGTCCCATATAGTTGCTAAAGTTGATTACTGGATGTATCCAGACCTGTTTTGTTCTCACCCTTGTAAATTTATTCTATTCTATTATCACCCTTGCAGAGGTTCATTTTCAAGTATATTCTCACTTTTACATGTTTTCAAACCCAATCAGGCTCTAGTGAAGGATTCAAATGGTCCATACACACATGGTAGATCCTGCTTCAGTTGTTGTTGTGAGTCCTATGGTAGAACTATTTTCTACACTCAGATCTGTGAAAATTTAAGGGGTGCAGTGTAGATCTCCTTGATTCAACATGGTCACATCTTTTGATAGAAAAAAAACTCTGTCTCGGCCTAACATCCCCATCAAAATAGCCTCCATTTGTGGTAGGGGGCTACGCCATCCCGCCTGCAACCCCTGCAATTTAAGCCTTCAGCTATGCCAAATGCATGAAAATTGGATGAAATCTTATCATGGAATCATAAAAACCCACCTTCTTTATTTTCTAAAACTATATTTTAGTAAAAAAGAGTGCATTTCAAGTTTAGTGCAAATTTATTTAAAATAGGGCTTATTTATGAGAAATAATTATTGTAATAACTCTTGATTGATAGCTCAAAATTGAGTGCCACTATTTACAAAATTTAATTATTTTTCATGTCCCACGCATTGGACCTATTCATTTTGTAAAACACACTAAGTTAAAAAGTTCCAAAAATGTGGGTGGGCTACCTGATATAGTTTTCAGGGGGTATACAGTGTGTTTCCTCTCTTTTTTTGCTTTTCTTTATTTCCACACATTTTATTGTTTTCTATAACAAACGTCACTATTTCCTTTCTTCAAAATGGATCTAAGCTCAATTAATTCCCTTACACCTTTTAACTACTAGGATTGGAAATCAAAAATCACCATTTTACTTAGGATTAAAGGGTTATACCAGATCAGAATGGAGTTAGCAACTGAGCCTAGTGAAGACATAGATAAAGTTAAGTGGTTAAATAAGTGTGATGTAGCTTTTTTTATCTTATGTCTTTCACTGTCTCTCAAACTCCTCTTTCACATAGAGTCCGCCAAATCTCCCAACCATGTGTGGAAAACCTTCGAAACCTTGTTTGGAGAAGTTATCACTATGAGGGGTCATGATCTAGAAATTGAACTTATTAGCCTAAGTCCTATGAACTTTGACACTTTGGAAGATTTATTTACCAAACTCAAATCTTTGAAATTGAAGTTGAAGGAATGTGGAACAGAAAATAAAGATGAACAATGTGTTCTCTCCATTATTTCCAAACTTGGTCCTGACTATTCTATCTTTGTCTCTACATTTTATGCTACCAAGAGAGCTCTTGGAACCACATGGTCTATGCCATCCTTAGATGACTTTATTTCCAATTTGACTAAGGAGCAAGATAAGTTAATCCAAATGGGTACCTTGAACTCCTCCAAACCTCAAGCTCTATTGCCAAGAATGGAAAACATAAAGCCTCATTAGAAAAAGAGTATAAACAAAATAACAAGGATCAAGAAAGCAAGAAGGATCAACATTCTTCCACCTCTACATCAAAATTTGAAACTTCCTATTCTATTTTTAAGTCTAAGAAAGAAAGTATTAAATGTGGGTATTGCAAAGGTAGACATGATGAAAGCAAGTGTTTAAAGAAATAGATTGACCACCTCATAAGTCTTCTTGAGAAGAACAAGATAGGTGACCCTGAGTCTTCCAAACAATATTCATCAACCAATGAATCATCCAATAAAAATACCAATGGAAAAGGGAAAGAGAAAGAATCATGAAAAAAGAAAAAAGTGAGAGTCCTAGTTGTAGTTGTACCACCACCTCCTACATGGGTTATTGATTCTGGTGCTTCACATCATATGGATTCTTCACACATGGATTTCACTTCATTATAGCCATGCGACATGTCTACTATATGATTGGGTGATAATAGTTCTACACAGGTTTCTGGGAGAGTGTATGTTGAAGTGAATTCATGAACATTCAATAATGTTCTCAGTATTCCTAAACATTATTAAATAATTTCTTATTAGTCTACCATATTAGTCACATTATTCAGGGAATGTTATTTGAGTTCACTCCAGCTTCATTCTATGTCAAAGAGCTACACAATGAAACTATCATTGCAGTGGGTGTATTTAATCATCAGACTCGGCTATATTCCTACTCTCACTTTTTCCCTCCTTCAAATTCTTCACTATATTCACTTGTACTTAATGAAACTTATAAGCTTAAGAAAAATTCTAATGATAACTTCTCTTTTGGCACATATGACTACAGTAGTAATGGGGACCCACCTCCACCATCTCCTTTTCAACTTCCAATTTTATAGGACTTATTTCTTGTTCAACGTACTTTTGGTCCACCTTAGAATTTCCAAGGTGTAGGTTCAAGTAGTGATGAAGACAAGGAAGTGAAGGGAGTTTTGAACCATAGTACATTGAACAACTTCCAAAAAAGGAGAATGTGTAAAAATTAGAAGATGAGAAATTTTGGAATCTAAATACAGGTGAAAAAGAAGGGTCAAGGATGCTCTAGGATACTATGGAAAAGGGAAAATAGGCGATGTATGATGAATCAACACATAAGTGGGTAAACAATATTAGAGCCCTTGGTACTATCAAACTAACAACCATAGGGGATTACTAGAAACAAGAAGAGACGTCATAAATTCTACAAATATTACAAATTTTCACAATGTCTTTCCAATGAAGTTCAGTGAAATAAAAGGAGTAGATCCTTCTATGCGGGAAATGTGCATTAAATTCATGGAAGGTTTGAATCCTATTAAAAAGCATCTATATAGGCTAAATCCCAAATATGAAATCTAAGGTAAAAGTAGAACTTAAAAGGATGATAGAATC
The DNA here is from genome assembly GCA_019776745.2 of Taxus chinensis. Lineage (NCBI taxonomy): Eukaryota > Viridiplantae > Streptophyta > Pinopsida > Cupressales > Taxaceae > Taxus > Taxus chinensis. The sequence goes on from CM034154.1 coordinate 230,629,434, forward strand.
TATACTAATCTATCCTATAAAGAATTCTAATAGGGTGAACCTAGTCATGACTCAACCAAATAAAATCGGGGAGATACATATTTGTAGAGACTACAAAGCACTCAGTGATGCATGTGTAATTGATTTGTTTTATATGTCACTTACATATGAAATTTTGAAAGAATTTTTGGGGCATGAAATTTATTCTTTTACAAATGGATTCAATGATTAACATTAGATTCTAATAAGATCAATCAAAAAACATTTTTTTATTGAATGGAGAGGTTTTTCTTTCAAATTTATGTCATTTGGGATAAATAATGTAACCTTACTCTTTTCTCAATTTTTATTAACTATATTTAAAGAATTCATCTATGATTTCTTAGAATGGCCCTCCTTCCCTCTCCTTTCCTCTCCTCTTCATCCCTCTCTCTCTCTCTCTATCCCTCTCATCCTCCCTCCCTCATTATCATCCTCTCCATCTCCCTAGTCCCACCCCCACCACTCTTTCTCCCCTTCTCTCTCCCTATCCCTCCTTCCCTCTCCATCTCCCTCCCTACCTCTCTCCCCCTCCCCTTCACCCTACCCCATCCCTCCCACTTCCTCTCCCTCTCTCACTCCCTCCCCCTTTCCATCTCCTCCTACCACCCCCTCACTATTTCCCTTCCTCCCTCCCCATTTTAGAATTTATGTTGACCCATGATATTACAATATTTCAAGAGGTTAGAGGTGAGAAGGAAACTAAATGATGTAACTCAAAGATATATAATTATATCTATAGTTATAACTTGTTTTATTCACTGTGAAAGGAAGAATGGATTTGTTGGTTATATGAAATGATTTAGTTGTAAAATATCTTATTGAATAGTCTACTTTGGAAAAATATCAATAAGTGTAGTATTTATAGCTTTAAAAGACACATTTGATTATATGGAATCATTAAATACATACTTTATAATTTAATTAGTTCTTATAAACATTCTATTTGTGTTGTTCTAAGTTGGTTAAATCTTGAATCAGAATTTATGCCTTGACTTATGTGGCAACTAAATTGATTATGAATATGTAGATTTCTTATAAATTTTTGTGTGTGTCATAAGGAACTAAATTTTTAACTATCCTTATACTTAAACATATATGCTTAACATGAGCTTCTCAAATGAAAATTATATCCTTATCCTCTCTTAAGAATGCATGGAGTTAGGCATGCTTGCACTACTCTTCATTAATACCTTGAATGGTAAACCATATGCTTGACCTATTTATATAACCCTTCTCAAATCCTTGTGCATGGAAATTAATTCTGAGGTGTAAATTGTATGTTATATGTTTTGTTGATGATATTGAATCACTATAAGTACAATGTATCTTTCTTGTGAAATAATCCTAGAGTTGTGACACTTCCTCATTGGTTTCATTTTATAACATATAGGATGATTAATGTAAGATAAAACATGTCTCCTAGAGGGAAGTACATATGATATTTATGGGAATGGGTACCCTAGAATTGTAATGGTTTATAACCAAGGACATTACCAGGTGAATGTCAACCTAGTTGAATCTTTTTGTCCTAAACCATTTCCCTTAGCATTTCACTTAACACTATCCCAAATCAAGCGAAGCATTGGTGTCTATTATCTTGAGCCCTGGTTGTGTACCTTATGTTGCAAAAATACCATGCTCTATGTTACTCATATCTCTCATGGAAACTTAGTGTTGGATTAAGGTACTATTTTTCTTTGGTATCTTGGAACCAAAACCCTTCTTGTGTTATCTAATGTTATACAGATAAAAAAATAGAGAGATAATTAAACTTGTTTAAAAAATATGTGTAACTTTTTAATTGTATGGTTGGTGTTTATGTTGCAAAATGTGTCTATGTAATGTATATGTGAAATCAAACCAAGTGTTGTGTGTCAAAAAACATTTCTCTAGTTTAAGTTGGTTTTTTTGGTCAAAAATTTTGGGCATGAGAAATAATCATATAACTAACATATATTAAACATGATTGGATTTTTCTTAATTGAAAGATATCATCTATAAATAAGTAATAATAGAAGTTGTGTCTAATTTATTTTCATAAGTGGACATAAATATAAATTGAAACAAGTATTCAAATTTCTATAAAATTCATGATAAATATCATGACAATGTAAGTATAAGCATGGTAATTGAAAACATCACAAGGCGGTATACGTAAAATATATCATGACAAAAAAAATATTTAATCATCAAAACAAGCATCATGATCAAGAAACAAGAAACATAACATGACTTGGCATGACAATAGGATTCGTTGACACACATATATGTGAAATAGTGACACATGACACAACAAGGCCCAACATGACAAAACTTTACAAGAGGATGACTCGACAATGTGATAACATAACAACACAATTAGTAATAGCAACAAACATATATTAATAAAATATAGAAACTAAGAAAAATGGATCATACAACAAAACATATAGTCAATCATGGATAATCATTTCATAATCAATAAATAATAATTAGTATTCATGTGATCAATACACCGTAATCAATATATAGTAAATGGAAATAAATGTTAGTATCATAGAAATAAATAATGGCATCATCAAGTAAGATCATAGTAAAATATCCATAACAAAACACATATGAAATGCATAAGCAAAGAAAAAACACATATAAGAAATCTACATAGTTATATACTATCAAAGGACTAGCATCGAAAGATATAACTCAAAAAAAAATTGTTATATGACTTACTCTAGGCATGTATAGATATGGAATAATTTCCCTTAAGTGATTGCTAAGTGAAGCCACGCAATATGTGTATTCCCATGATAAGGTCTAATTTGTATGTATTGTTTATAAACTCATGTAGATCGTCAAAGCATGTGTATATGATAGATAAGAAAATTCTAAAATTATAATAAGTGCAATTATAATACTTTAGCCATAAGCAGGTCTCGATTTTGAATTTTTCAAATGTTTTGAATTCTTTTGCCTTATCTTAAATATTTGAATATTTTTTCCTTGATTGAATATTTTTAATAAAAATCAATTGATTCAGTGGGAAGGTACAATGGCCATAAAATAGAAGAAAGTACAACATTTTTCAAATCATAGTGTGCAATAAGGTGTAGTACAAAATTATTTGCAAGGAGAGTGAGGGAAAGTGATATGTATGTTTCTTAAATAGGTATGGAAAGTGGCATGCCTCCATTTTAATGATATATCTAACAGAACGGTGGGGAAATTGATATGGACTTATATAATGGCGTATCAAATAGAAAGTTGTGGGAAGTGATATTCCCCCATTGTGGTGTTGTATGTCATAGAATACCTATAAGAACTCATAGTAGTTGCATGCCCCTAGTGGGTGAGATTAAATATATATACTAGTTTCATAATGCATATAATCATAGGTGGATATAATTGTGTAAGATTAGTGTGTTCCATGACAAATAAATGTTGAATATCCAAATATGGAGACATGGGAAAATGGTATGTCACTACGAGGTATAACATGCCTTAAAAATGTGTAATAAATCATATTTCTCATCTAATATATGATGAACACATCATCATGGTATATCTAGTATGGAAATCAAGGGTGGGATAAATAATCAAGGGGAAAGGGATAATGCAACAATAAAATCAAATGTAATAGATAGAATAAAAATCAATCGTAAGGTCATATGTATATAGTCATAGTAGATACATAGAAGAAGTAGCAATAAATTTCAAGGGAGGATGATCATACAAAAAAGAAGGAAAACAATTGGTAATTTATCTACAAGGAAAGCTTTGTACATGAAGTGTCAGATTAGATAGTATAAGATGTCAATAAGGTGCACTAACCAATTATCCCATCAATGGGATGCTCATGTAACGGTCATGGATTGAATTTAATGAATTTTGCATGCCATGGGAAACTAGTAAAAGCAATATATGTATCATTATTAGAATTGGATAAGTAGTCTCATGTTGAATGGTAACTTGAATTGTAAACTATGGAGTTATGGTCATATATGTGTTGAGGCAAATGAATAGTCGTATTAGCCTACATACTCCACTATATATTAGGAGAGAAGGTTGGTGTCTTTTGTAGTAAACTCTTGAAAGGCTACAACACAACTATCACAATGTGAGGCTAAGTAGATATTGTAGGCTAAATAGGAAAAGTAGGCTATATGTGCCATGTAGGTTCAATTTGGGGAGACCACTTCCAAAATTCAAATGTTTTCCTTTGGATTTATCTCCATGATATTTTTGCAAATAACATCTGTGTGTAGAATTCAATTGTGGGTCATTATGACTTTAAAATCTGTTGTGATGGTTTCACCTCTTCTATATTATTAAATTAACATTGCACGAATGTTGGGATATCATTATATATATGATGTGCCACATACACTTCATGTTGGTGTTGATCCATATAACACTTAACAAATTTTTCCTTTTACAAAGTGTTTAGTGTATAACAATTTTATCATAAATAAATTGAAATAGGTACTATTTACTTGGTTCGCATCCACTATGTAGTGTAGGTCATGATCAATGTTATAGAAATGATTATTTCAATAAATCTAGACATATTTCAATGAATCTAGACTCCAATATTACAAATTTTGGTAGAAATATAACTTTTTTTGTGTATAATGTATTTTTTTGGTATTATTGGATTCCATTATTACTATTACTTGATTCCATTAGTAGTACTATTTGATTCCAATATTTTAGTTAGTGGACACAATGGACTTCCAATATTGCTATTTTTGGATTCCAATATTGTTTTTATTGGACGCAATGGAGTTCTAATTTCATTATTTTTGTATTCCAAATTTTTTATTTGTAGATTCTAATTTTGTTATTATTGGATTCAAATTTCATTATTTTTGGATTCCAATTTTGCTAAGTTATGTAAGGTTAGTGGCCGCTAGGCTCTAGGTCAGCGGACACTAATCTACATAAGGCTAGCGGTCGCTAAGTTATATAAGGCTAGCGGTCGTTAAGGCATTTTACTACTGAAAAGGAAGGCATTTTAAATGATTTCACCCAAATTTACATATAATGGGTTCCAATATTTTAATTTTTGGATTCCAATATTCCAATTTTTCTGTTATTTGATTCCAATTTCGCTATTTTTGGATTCCAATTTTGCTAAGTTACATAAGGCTAGCGGCTGCTAAGTGACATAAGGCTAGCGACCACTAAGTTACATGAGGCTATTATTGTATTCCAATATTTCAATTTTTGGATTCCATTAGTTCAATTTTTGGATTCCAATATTTTAATTTTTGGGTTCCAATATTTCAATTTTTAGAGTCCAATATTTTAATTTTCGGATTCCAATATTTCAATTTTTGGATTCCAATATCTGTAATTTTGGAGTATAGAAAATACCAATATTTAACATTTTGGACTCCAAAATCAGTAATATTGGATTTCAATGAGATCTATTTTTTAGTTGTTTGGATTGGAATATGTCCATATTTACTGAAACAAGTGTTCATATCACATGTTGTACTTAAATATGGACACTATGGCTAGTCACATTATCATCAAGAGAAGGTATCTCAATGTTGGAAATATCGTGTAATTCATTTGACTATAGTTTTGGTTCCATAGAATCATCTTATGATGGGATCATTGTTATATAGATTATTAATGTCAAAGGAATACAAAACATTCATGTGTTCCACAATGGAAATTAGAGTAAAATTAAGTCCAGTTAGGAATTTATCCATATCATAGGGTATGTACTAATTATCATTGTCATCATATTTACTTTCAATATCATTGTCAGCATCAATTGTTATTTCTTTCTTAGTATTAGTCACTCGATTTTCTTATGAGCCTAACATGTTTTAACCTTGATTTCTTTATGTGCTTTGACTCTATATGTCTCGATTTGTTCCATTTTTATGATTTCCTTTGTTTTTTTAATTTTTGGTTCAAAGGAACTTGTCTATGAGGTAACATTATTTATAGGATCATATTTATCACAATATTTGTAGGGACTATTGTATGTAGGGAGTTTGTAAAGTATTCCTTTATAGAAATTGGACATTTTTAGTAATTCTAGAATAGAAACCTTATTTTGAGCAGTTTTATATTAGTATCTAGAAATTTATGATATTTACTTGTATTTTTATCCTTGTTGGTGGAGGTATATTAGTATTGGTATTTTGATATATGCCCCTAAAAAGTTTGGTATTTCTCTAAGATCTATTGTTTCTAGTTGTCAATGCTACTATTAGTGCATCATTATAACTTGAAATTTAATACTAGGACCATACATATGGTTATGGTTAGTTACTCTACCTTTATTATAAAAGGAAGTTGGAGGGATGAAGGGGTCCATAAGATCACCTTCCATTCTATTGTTAATATGAATAATTTCATATTGCATATATGAACCTTGGATTAGTTGTTGATCCATAGGGATCCAAAATGAATCTACTTCATCAAATCAGCCAGCACCAAAGAAGAAAAATGAAGTAATGGAGGTTATGTCTTTATGTTAAAAGAACCACCACTTTGTGTAGAGCGGTGGTTACAGAACCTCCGCCAAACGTAGACAGCGGTCCTGTAATCATCGCCCAGCCAGGGCGGTGGTCTTGTAACCACCGGTCTGCATTGGGTGGCGGTGCTAGCTCTTTCAAACAGAAAAATAAAATTTGAAACGAATAGTCCCAGAATTGGAAAGTTTATCCATGTCTCTTCTCCTCCATGACCTTTCCCATCCTTCATTGCATAGGAGGACATGATAAGGGCTATAAATACATGTAGGAAGGATATTTTTTTATTATCGGAAGGATGAAAGCAAGTGAGCAAGAAATTCTTAGTGTTGGAATTGTGTTTGTATAAGAAAGGAGTGTTGACGCAGAGCAAGCAAATAATTGGGAGGAAGTGTGAGATATTATCTACTTCTCTTTCATACTTATTGTGAATTATGTACTTCTTAATTGAATTGGCCGATAAAATATGGGAAGAAAGAGCATTTTCCCTTTCCATTTGGTTTTCCTCCTCTGAAGGTTTCCAAGATAAAACTTGTTGGTGTTCATGAGTTTATATTCTTTCCTTTCCTGCAATTTTTGATTCTAAGAATAAGAAAAATTCATACATTAGATATCTCTATCATTTTCTAATCGAAAGTAAAATAGTAGCATTTAATTGTGATTTTGTGAACAATTCCAAAGTAGAGAGTTTATAGATCATTTTGGCATCAGAGCTAAAAAGTATCTAGGACTATGGTATTCATTCTTGGATTTTAATGACAGTGACGAGATCAAAAGGTGAATAGGATTTACCTTGCGATCTAGATATTTCTACAAGGAAGTGGAAATAGAGATTTCAGGGACAAATGGAGGAAGATAATTTGGTCCACATAATCAAGATGTTGGAGACCATGATGGATAGGATGTTTAGAAGACAAGAACTTTTAGATTTGTAGAAGATGGCTTCTGTTAAGCAAGACTCCATGGACTCATTGATTCGGGGCTTATCCAAAAAAATTGGCATAGGGAGGAGCCACCATGAGGAAGATTGTGGGGAAGAGCATGAAGAAGAGACTTCAAATGTAAGAGAAAAGGTAAAATCTGATCATTCTCCTTTTAAAGTTGAGACAAAAGTTGAAATTAAAAGCTTTGAAGGACAAGTAGATGCAGAGTTGCTTGATAAATGGTTTAAAAAGCTAGAGGTCTAATTTAGCATCCATAATGTCACTGAGGCACAGAGGATCACCTTTGCACATCTCAAAATGGAGGGACACACTCTAGTTTTTTGGGAAACCCATCTAGCCACTTGTGAAAAGAAGAAACGTCCTATTTTGAAATCTTGGCAAGAATTCAAAGAGTTACATAGAGCTAACTTTTATATTATTGGCCACAAGACTGACCAAATGATTAAATGGTAGTATTTTAGACAAGGTAGTGGTCAAAGTGTGCTAGACTATACTATAGAGTTTTGGAGGTAGGCCATGTTATGGAACATGGAATCAGAGGATGAGGATATTCTAACTAAGTACTTGGGATGACTTCACACTCACCTTCGAAGAAAATTCATCTCCACGAAGCCCAAATATCTCAACGAGGTGTGTGTGTATGCATACTACATAGATGATGAAAAGAAGCAAGGAGAAGCAGAGCCAAGGGCAAAGCAGTCGACAAATCAATAGAAGAAATAACATGGGTAAACAAGTAATAAGGGTAAGTGGAAAGGAAAAGGTAAACAAGCTTCCACTACTTTAAATACTTGTAAAGATCCCAAGAATTGTTTCAAGAACTATGATATCAATGGTCATACTGACACTACATGTTGGAAGTTGCATCTGGAGTTACATCTGAAGAACCGAACCAAGGACTCAAAGAAGTCCATGACAGATGTAAAGATAGAAGGGGAGGTGGAAATCAAAGATGACTATGATGTAGACAAGAGGCTTGGATGCACGGCCACCAACATGGACAGCTAGGAAGAGGAGATGAGTAGACTATTTCATATCAAAATCCAGATCAAGAGAACCTAAGGTAAATGCTTTGGTTGATATTGGTTCTCATTATAATTTAATTTATGAAGTAGTTGTAAATAAGCTTGGTCTTGAGACTTATGAGCATCCACACCCTTATCCTTTGGGTTAGGTGAAGAAGGGTGTTGAAATTCTGGTAACAAAAATATGTAAGGTCAAGTTTGGGATAAATTCCTAGTATATTGATGTATTAGAAGCTGATGTTATTCCACTTGGTGATTTCGATGTTGTTTTCAGGATACCTTACTTGTATATTAGGGATGACATATTTATGAGAAGGGAAAACTGGTACAGATGGGTCAAGGATGGAATCAGCTACAACATCTGGGCATACCAGCATAAGACATGGGTTACTATGGTGAGTGTTAACCAAGCAAAACGACTTATTCAAGAAAATCATAATCATTTTTGTTTACTTTTTTTAAAGGATAAACAAGATGGGGTAGAAGTTTTAGATATTTCTAACCAAGGAAAACAAGATTTGGATAGTATTATTCAGTCTTTTCAGGAAGTTTTTTAGGCTCCTAGTGGGTTACCACCAAAACAGGAAGTAGAGAATGAGATTCATCTATTTCTAGAGTCCCCTCTACCAAACATTAGGTTGTATAGGCAATCCTTGTTGGAGAGTACTGAAGTAAAGAAACAACTCCAGTAACTACTAGATCAAGGTGTGATACATCTGAGCACATCACCATGTAGTTTGCCTATCATTATGGTGCCAAAGAAGGATGGTTCTTGGAGAATGTACATCGAATACCGCGCTTTGAACAAGATCACCATAAAGAAAAGATATCCACTTCCCCGCATAGATGATCTCTTGGACCAGCTTCAACATGCCAAATTATTCACGAAGTTGGATCTCAAGTCAGGTTATCACCAGGTCATAATGAAGGAGGAGGATATATGGAAGATTTCCTTCAATAAAAATAGGGTCTGTATGAATGGTTAGTACTTCCATTTTGTTTATACAATGCACCGGCTACATTTATGAGACTAATGAATGATGTATTGCAGGATTTCATATATTTATGTGTCATTATTTATCTAGACATCTTGATTTTTAGTGCCATATGGGAGGAACATCTAACTCATTTGCAGTAAGTCTTGCAAGTTCTCAGGGAGAAACAACTGCTTTGTAATATGAAGAAATGTGAATTTTCCAAAATTTCACTTTCTATCTTTAGCAAGTGGTTGGAGGAGGAGAGCTATGAGTGGATACAGGTGCCACAGAGACTGGGAGTTTTTTGGGAGAAGTACAGTACATGTGTAAGTTCATTCTGGGCTTCTTCGTGATTGCAGCACCTCTACACATAATGGCCACAAAGGGTAAGGTTTTTGACTGGGGTAAGAAACAGGACAAATCCTTTGAGTTATTGAAATACAAGATTAGTCATGCTCCAGTACTTTCTCTTCCTAATTTGAAGCATCCCTTTGAAGTAGAGATAGATGTCAGTGATTATGTTATGGGCGCAGTGTTGCTTCAGGGAGGTAAACCTATACGCTATCATTCTGAAACTTTTACTTTAGAAGTTAAAGGAAATTCAGTATATGATAAGGAAATGTATGCACTAGGTCAGGAAATTAAAAAATGGAAGCATTATTTGTTGGCTAAAGAAACTATTACGCACATTGACCACAAACCTCTCCAGTATTTGCAAGTGCAGTCCAAATTACAGTAGGCAAGGCACTACAAATGGATGAGATTCCTTCAACAATTCCATATGGTGATCAAATACAAGAAGGGTAGTACAAACTTGGTGGCAGATGTGTTGTCTAGGCCACCCACACAAGAGAAGTTCTCCTGCTTGGCCACTATCTCTCAGATCTATCCCTTCACGAAGGAAGCTTACGGAGAGGCATATGCCTAGGACAAAGACTTTGGGGTGAAATTTCAGCAATTTCAATCCCAATGGGCTAAAAGGATGGGGATTGAAGATTTTTATCTCAAGGATAGGCTGCTCTACTGATGGGGGAAGCTTTGTGTGCCTAAAGAAGAAAGAATTCTATTGATGAGGGAAGCTCATACCTCAAAAGTAGCGGGACATTTCAGTGTTGGTAAGACCCTATCCCACTTGCAAAGGTACGTGTATTGGCCTAATATACAAGAAGAAGTATCAAAATTTATACGTGGATGTAAACTTTGTTGTACCAGCAAGCCTAAGACTAGGAAGGAGGGTTTGTATATTCCTTTGCCAATACCTACTCATCTGTGCGAGGAAATTTCTATGGATTTTGTAGGAAGATTACCTATGTCTACAGATGGCCATGACTGTCTCTATGTTGTTGATAAATTCAATAAGATTTTTATTCTTATGGCATGTAAAAAGATAGTAAAATCATAAGAGGCAGAAAATATTTTCTTTGTTAATGTATGGGTGCATTTTGGTTTTCCAAAGTCTATTGTTTTTGACAGGGATTCCAGGTTCTTGGGGAATTTTTGGACTACTTTATGGGACAAGATGCATACTAGGTTACAAAGGAACATGGCTTTCCATCCACAGACAGATGGACAAATAGAGGTGGTGAATAGGACTTTGGTATAGTTGATCACAGGGTATAATAGCAAATACCCAAGACTTGGGATGATTCCTTAGCCTACATTTAGCATTCCTATAACTAGGCAGTACACACATCCACTATGAAGTCATCATTTGAAGCATGCTTGAGATATCTACCTACAAATCTGCTGGACATATAACTTGGGAAGCGAGATGAGGAGGAGACACGAGACACAGATCTGACTAGAGAAAACAAATTCATTGAGAGGATCTAGAAAATCTATCTCAAATTTAAAGAACAGTTAGAAAATCTCAAGCTAAGTACAAGGCTAGGCATGATCAGTACAAGAGAGAACATAAGCTTCATGTTGGAGATAGAGTTTGGATTTACTTGAGCAAGGAGAGACTACAAGGTCAAGCACAGAAGCTCAAGCCACTATGATATGGACCCTTCACCATATTGGATCAGGTTGGAGAAAATGCCTTTCAACTTGATTTTTCGTCATTTATGAGGATGTACTCAATAGTAAACTGTGAGAACTTGCACCTATATGATCCATCCATGCTAGATGAAGATGAAGGACTACAGTTGCTACCTTCCATTAAGGATTACATCTTGGACTTATGAGGTGAATCGGAGGAGGATGTAGTGTTGTAGCAGAAGGTCTGAGAGACTAGGAGAGGTCTGCAGGAGTCTTGGCAGGTTGGACTGAAAGGAAAGACACCAAGGCAGACCTGGTGGTACTCGAAGGAGCAAGTGAGGGAATTATTTCCTCATCTACTCCCCCACTAAGCTTTTTTGGGACCAAAATCCTCCTAAGTAGGGGAGGTGTGATCCATAGGGATCCAAAATGACTCTACTTCATCAGATCAGCTAGCACTAAAGAAGGAAAATGAAGAAATAGAGGTTGTCTTTATGTTAATAGAACTGTTGTTATGTATAGAGCAGTGGTTACAAAACCACTTCCCAACCTGGGCAGTGGTCCTGTAACCACCGTTCATCTAAGGCACCATTCCTGTGACCGTCGTTCTGCATTGGGCGGCGGTCTTGGATCTTTCAGACAGAAAAATAAAATTTGAAACGAACAATCCCATAATTGGAAAGGTTGTATGTGTCTCTTCTCCTCCATGACCTTTCCCATCCTCCAGTGCATGGGAGGACATGAGAAAGGCTATAAATACATGTAGGAATGAGATTTTTTTATTATCAGAAGCATGAAAGCAAGTGAGAAAGAAATTCTTAGTGTTGGAATTGTGTTTGTAGAAGAAAGGAGTGTTGAGGTAGAGCAAGCAAGTAATTAGGAGGAAGTGTGATATATTATCTACTTCTCTTTCATACTTATTGTAAATTATGTACTTCTTAATTGAATTGGCCAATAAAAAGTGGGAAGAAAGAGAATTTACCCTTCCTGACTAGTTTTCCTCCTCTGGAGGTTTCCAGGATAAAACTTGTTGGCGTTCATGAGTTTATATTCTTTCCTTTCCTACAATTTTTTATTCTAAGCATAAGCAAAATTCATTCACTAGTTATCTCTATCATTTTCTAATCGAAAGTAGAACAGCAACGTTTAATTGTGATTCTGTGAACAATTCCAAAGTAGATAGTTTACAGATCAGTTGTAGTATAGTATAGGCTCCTGACTTTATAACAATTTAGCATTGTAATGATACAAAAACTTAGTTTGGAATAACATTGTATTAAACATTATGTATATTGATGATGTGAAATTATCAAAAAAATTATGGCATTTATTCACCCAGCTATATTAGTTGAGGTTATTTCCCATTGAATATTTGTATTTGTAAGTTAGATCTATAGAAGATAAGTTAATGATAACCAATATAAAGGGTTAAGCCCAATCTTAATATATGTGATAGATATGTCTCTCAATCATAGAACTTTTCCTAGTAGGTGTAAGGGATCTATCTTGCAAGGTTGGCATAAAATAAAATCATGAAAGGACTCAAGTATCATGCATAACCTAAATAGGTATGGATGTTAGGTTTTTTCTTAGAGTTTAAGATGTGGAATTAGTTGTAAAATATAAACCCTTAAGGGTTGAAAGAAACCATAAGTTGTGTGTTCGGGATCAAGGATCAGGTTCACCAAAATGGAATGTTAAAATAATACCAATGGTTCTAATTAGATCATTATTTGAAATTATTAATTCATATTCATAAAAGGGAAGTCTTACGAAGATCCAAATTAAGTTGAAGCTTGAAATTTGAATGGTATCAATCACTCTTAAGATATAAAATAATTAATTAGGGCATGTGAATAGAACAAACTCACTAATACAAACTTGCAAATGATTAAATGGGCCCAAATGCAATAAAAAGGTGTATAGAGAGTTTTCAAAATTCTCAAGAAAACTAAGTGGCTGGTGGTACAATTTGGACCTGTTAGAAAGAGGAAGACAAGTTTGGGAATGAACCTATATAAGAATATTGTATTGGTTCCAAACCTGTCTGAAGGCCACAAACCTATCTAGGAATGATATTTTAAAATCCATGTTTAAGGTGCAAGTTCACATAGATATTTTCTTCTAGTTTCTAGCACTAGAATGATATGACGATATTATCATGTAGTTGAATTTTCTTATCCTTTTTCAAACCCTAGCTTGGCTTGGCTTAAAGATGGAATACCTTAAAAAGGCATTAGTGATTTGATTTGGAATGACCCCAACCACCCCAATGCTTGAGTTTTTCCTACATAGCACTACTTTAAAGAGGCATAAATTTCAAATAGTGTTCCCATAATCCTATGATGAGATGCAGCTAGAAATGTAAAAATAGTTTCACTTAAAACAAAACCCTTGATTTTACTTTGGAACTTGATAACTTGGCATTGACATGTGTATGCTTCATATTCTATGCTTGGATAATCTAGGATTTTTCTTGGAACATTTGTGTTTTGTGTGTAATATCTCCAAGTAGTGAGGTCTATATGATTCCTAGATGATCTAAAATGGGTTAGGTGTATTTTCTTATATAGTTAGACTTTTATTATTTATTGTTCACCCATCCCTAAAATCATGTTTTGGAAACCTAAACAATTTACACATTTTAAATTGTGAATTTTTAGCAAGTGAAGGATAGGTTTGTGACACGTGGACAGTTTCAGGACCACACATGTCTAAGGTCTAAGAACCCATTCATTAGTCATGAACTCAAATGTTAAAGATGTGTGATGCTTTCTAGGATGTAGTTTGGCTCTTGTATAGACTAAAGTGGTTCTCATAATTCAAAATTGAAGGATAGAGTCAACTTAGTAAATTAGAGGGTGCTCAGAAGAAGGGAACATTACTTAATAATGCAAATTATGTATTTATGGACCAAATGTTGGTAAAATTGTGAAAAGTGTAATTGTCAAGTGTTTCATACCAAATTATGGTACTACGCTTTCTCAAATAATGTATGTATATGTGAATTCTTCGGCTCATAGGGTAACAAAGAGAATGACCCCATACTATATAGTAGTCAATACTTTCATGCCCAAAACATTTTTTGTTTCTCACTCTTTTATACCTCATTCTAGTCTAGAACTTCAATTAAGGAAGTTTTTCCCCCATGCCAAGATTCATATGAATTTGCATTCTTATCCTTATTAAACATTATACACCATTTTACTATTACATATCGTTTTATTTGAATAGAAGTTGCACTCTTCTGTTGAAAAACACTTCTGCATGAAAATATATCTAATTTTTAATTGTGTTTCATTCTCCTTGAACATCCCATAGCCAACAACTTATTCATAAGCACGGGGTTTTCCTTAGTCATTTCATCATATGACCCTTGATGTGGATCATTATTGTTACAACATCAACATTGTGAATGCCATGTTTTGTTTTTATGGAGTTTTCCTATAAAGTCAATTTATTTGTTCTCTCCAAGAAAATATATATGGCATGTTATTTGACCATTTTCTAAATTGGACTACCTACTTCCCCAGTGTAAGGGACTCCACAACAATGTTTAATTCTGCAAATCCCAAATTTTGACCCATTTTCCCCTCATCATTTTTTGAACTTACCAGCTTTCTCAATTTGTTGTCTAGAAGTAATTTAGTATTCATGTTTTATATTCTTATGATTTTAAAGATCTTATTGGATACTTTTTCTATGTAAGGAAGGAATCGCATATGGCCAACATTACTATTGTCTAACCTAACATTACTATTGTCTAACCTAACATTATTATTTTCTAACCTATGATTATTCCCTTGACACTTTATTTCTTGTTTCATCTGAAGGTTCTTGTGGAAGCTTGATAGGAACAATTTACTGGTGCAAAATGATTATTATCTTTAAAAGTTGAGATTTGGGATACATTTGAAAATGTGAAAAAAATACAATAAAGAAATATTTCCTCTAAATCATTAAAAAAATATTTTTAAAAAGTCCACTCTTCTTCTTATCATGTGTTTTTATGGAGGGTTTTGAAAATATGACCTAATAATACTAACGTGAAAAACTCAAATTTCATCATCCTTTCTATATATTTTAATTGAAAAATAAATTATATTGAAACAAAATTCAACTTTTTTAAGAGCTTAAGTTCAATCTTGTGAACTTTTTATTAGATGGGACCATTGCCCCTATCTTGTTTCTAATCATTAGGAGTCATATACCACAATTTAAACTTAAGTCACCAAGACAATAAATAAGTGAGTAATTTTATATGAAAATAACATTTATTCTCTAACATTTAACTATGGAACATTTTTCTTAAAAGCCTAGATTTATTTATATGTTTGTTTTATTTATTTATTAATTGTTGAATCTTGTTTGATAAACTCTATAACAAAAATACTTTTGTTGGCATAATTGAAGGGAATGAGTTTAAACATATGCATGTCAATATATAGTTGATTAATATAATCGGGCCCCACATGGATTCCATTGTCAATGTCCTCCCTAGTGATGGATTCCATTAGCAATGATTACCGTTGTTCATATACCTGAACATAGTTCCTACTAAAGCCCTTTTTCAATCTACTCCCTTAGAAAAATGGTCTAATAAAGAACCTAGTGTATCCCATCTAAGAATATTTGGAATTCTTGCCTCTATCTCCATTCCTAAAGAAAAAAGGAAGAATTTAGATCAAATCTCCTATTTGTGCATCTTTGTAGACTATGGAGGTAAAACAAAAGGTCTTAGGATCTATGATCTTGCAAAACGTGAAGTTATTGAGAACATAAATGTAAAAATCTTAGAAAAACCTTTTTTCTTTTCTTTAGCTTCTTCTATTATATCATCCATGATGAACCTAATGAATTAGAAAACAGTGATCTTAAGAATGATGATTGTGATGATCAAAAAGATGTTAATAATGAGTCTTTAGTTGCAAAAGAGTCTCTTCTTGTTTCCTCTAAAGACCTAAATGGGCTCAGTCTCTTCTTCAAAATTTTGATCCCGGTAACCTTAGTAATATGACTAGAAGCCATCATACATATCATGCCTTAATAAATATGTATAAGGAGTCCCAATATTTCGAAGAGGAATCTCACGACGAAATATGGGTAGAAGCTATGAAAGTTGAATATTATGTCTTAATCAAAAACCAGATTTGGGATCTTTTCCATCCTGTGGAAAAATGTTCTATTGTTGGCTCTGTGTGGCTTTACAAAATCAAATATAAGGCTAATAGCAATATTGATAAGTTCAAATCTAGGTTGGTAGCTCACAAGTTTACTCAACAACCTGGTATCAACTACGTAGAAACCTTTGTACCCATTGCAAAAATGAGCAGAGTTGGGATTCTTATTACCTTAGCTTCTCAATATGGTTGGGAAATCCATCATATGGATGTTAAGAATGCATTCTTGAAAGGTGATCTAAAAGAAGAAAATCTACATTACTCAACCTAAAGGTTTTGAGGAACCTGGAAAAGAATTGTATGTGTGTAAACTGAAAAAATCTCTATATGGCTTAAACCAAGCTTCTAGAACTTGGTATGCAAAAATAAATAGTTTTTCCAAAGATATTGGTTTCACTAATTGTTCTTCTAATAATGATTTTTTGGTTAAAATTGAAAATAATCAGATTATTCTTATTGTACTTTATGTTGATGGTTTTCTTATTACTAGCAATTCTAATAGTTTAATTTTCAAAATTAAAGCTAAATTGAAATATTACTTTGAAATTATTGATTTAGGACTATTGCATTATTTCTTAGGCATGACGATTTTTCAAGATAAACATTCTTTTTTGTATGTTCGTCACAATATGTTACTAACTTGCTTAAAGATTTAATATGGTATATTGTAAATTAGTTGTTATTCCTATTAAAGTTGGTTATAAACTTGATCATAAACTTACATGTGAAAAAGTTAAACCTACTCTTTACAAGCAGCTTATAGATAGTTTGATTTATCTAACTATTATTAGGCCTGACATTGCATATGTAGTAGGTATTGGATCCAAATTTATGCAAGAACCATATCAGGATCACTGGAAGTTAGCCAAAAAAATATTAAGATATATTAAAGGAGCAATTAATTTTGGTTTACATTATACTTCTTCTAATAATGCATGTTTATATGGATATTGTGATTCTGACCAAGTTGGTGATGTGATAAATAAAATCTACAACTAGATATGTGTTCAAGTTTGGTACATGTGTCATTACTTGGAGCAGAAAAAAGTAACTAACAGTATCCATCTCTTATAATGAGGTAGAATATAGAAATGCGATGGAAACAGGGAAAGAAGTCATGTGATTAAAGTGGTTGTTGGAAGAGATTCACATGGAATTTAAAGGAAGTACTCATCTTCTATGTGATAGTCAGAGTTATATTGCTCTTGCTAATAATCCAGTTCAGCATCACAGAATGAAGCATATAGAGATACATATGCATTTTTATTTGAGAGGTGTTTTGCGGTGATATAGATCTCTAGTAATACCCGTCTAAAGATCAAGTTGTAGATATGTTTACAAAGCCATTATGTGTTGTAAAGTTCTGCAAGTTCTGTGCAATGATTGGCCTTTTAAAGTTTCCATTAAGGGGGAGTTTGCATGGCAATGCCACCTCGTAACGGCCGTCCTTATGTTTTCTCCTTGACCTTTATACTTTTGCTCTAATTTAAAGCATTATAAAAGATCTTTTTATGATCTTAGTAAACTTATAACTCTAAGTTTACTTTTTCTTCCAATAATGTTGTATCATGTTGTAAAGGAGGTCATTACTTTATAAAATTCTCCTAGAGATGTTGGTATAGATTTTCCATGAGAAATTGTGAGATGTAGTCTCACAAATCATGTTTAGCCTAAATCATAACTTCTTATTTATGGATTCCAAATTCTTTTGTACCAAAAGGTAAGTTTAGCATGATGGAGGTGTATAAATCCTTCAACAATAATATGATAGCCTAAACCTTAACTATGGTTTAAGGTTTGTAAATCATGTTGCATAAACAGGTAACATTGGCATATGATCCATGTTTAATATTAAGGGGGAGTGTTAGAACATTTAATATTAAGTGTTCTAGGTATATAAACTATAGTTTATAATTAAATAAATTAGAATATTATATATTTTAATTTATTTAATATAAACTATATGTTTATGGTTTAATTGGTTTTTAATAAATCAATTATTAATTAATTGGGGTGCTTCGCGAGAAGTCACACCCAATCAAATTGTTTAAATTGACCCATAGGGTCAAGTGATTTATATAGATCAAATATTTGGAATTCACGTGGTGAATTATCGTGTTGGAGAGGAGTGAGGTGAACGAATTTTTACTAGACTATAAATTCATGTTTCTTAGTAATGGAAATCTTACTGTGTTTGTATTGTGGTTTTTACCCTTTGGGTTTTCCATGTAAAAATATTGTCTCATGTGTTCTTGTTATTTATTTTTATTACATTATAATTTAAATGTTGTGTATTTAATTAATTTATATATAGTTTTATTTATTTAATTTATGTGCTCGGACCTCACATAATATTTGTATGGGATTAGTTAATTGATATGCAGCTAGTGTATTTATCTATTTACAAATCATTGGTTTAAGTTAGGCTCTTGTTTTATTATGGTCCTTGTGTTGTTCCACGTTAGACTTATTCCCTTACTATTTTGTGTGATCTTTAACCTTGCATTTTTCCTTGTGACTTTGTTTCATGTTGTCTACTCTTTGTTCGTCTGTTATTTCCTAGTGTTTTCATGTTTCTCTCTTCCCTAGTTTTCCTTTACTTTCCATGTTTCCCTAACTATTTGGCATTTATGTCATATATGTGCTTGTACAAATTTGGCTCCTTTTTGGGACCTTCTCGCCCTTGTTTTTGGCTCTAAGGGGTTTTGTGTTCCTTTTTTCATTATTTCTCATTCGTGTGCATCAACATGTGCACCAATGTGATCTTAATTTGAATTCAATAATTCCATAAGTACATGAGTGCAATGGTGCAATAGTGCATTTAGGAAGTCAAATCATAAACAATCAACCCCAAAAATTGTAAGGAATTTTTGTTTCAAGTGCATCTCCATTCAAATATTAGAATCCAAGAATTTAAAGACCATCTAAAGCATATAAAGGTGTCCCACTTGGTGGCCAAAAATAATTTTCAAATCTGACTAGTAAATAAATCTTTTAAAATGCTATAAAAATTTTAAAAATTCAAGTAAATCGTGGACGCCCTACACCTTAGTATATTTAAGCTCTTAAAAATATATGTTTGGTCATTTTACATGTGTTTGGTCATGTTTCAGTTGTGGGAACTATTTTGCTGAAGGTACAAAAAATGCAAAAAAAAAGTGGGACACAAGTATATGTTTTGACCACTACTTAAAGGTCAGGACACTTACATACACTGAGATGCATGTTGGCTTGCATTAAGTGTTGATTTCAATAACTTTTCCTTAAAGGTGGTTTGATTGAGACATGCCCCCAAAGCCAAACCTTGTTTTAATGTTTTGCAAGGTGTTGTGGTTGGATTAGGGCTTGGAGGAAGGAGATCAATTTCCCAGTGACTTAACAAATTATGGAAAAACAATACAAAACCCTAAAGCAAAAGCAAAATTCGTCATATTTTTGTGATAGTTGCATAATCGTGTCATTTCCATACTACATTTTTGGTGGCGCCAACACCATACATGTACAGTTTTGATCAAGGTCATTGAATTTCATTTTTCTCTAGGTTTGTTTTGCCTTGTGATCTAGACCTACCATCCATTGTTCGTTGCTAACGAATGTCTCCTAGTGAACAACAAATCAAGTATTTTCCTAAAAAGCCTATTATCTAGTATTTTCAAGCACTTCAATTATTTTAACTCTCCCAATATTTGTGTATATTCTTATGTTGTCTAACCTTTTAAATATACATAATCATGTAATTAGGTAGTATTTATTATGGTATATTAGTTAGGCGTAATTAACCCCTAACTTTTGGATTAATCATTGTGGGGTATTTCTTAGTGCAAAACACTTTCCACAACTGCACATCCAATGATGACGTAGAATGTTGCTTAGTTTGGTTATGGCTAGATCAAGAATTTGCCAAGCTTCAAGTGGAAAACTAGTAAGTTTTGCAATCATGACAATGAACAAAACATCTCATATTTTTAGAAATTTCCTTCCCTATGTGTTTCAAATCTTGTCTAAATGACACACATCACTAAATCATTCCTAACAAATGCAAAATTTCACACTTATTTATTATTTGATGTATCTTATCGAGTAAATTGATTTGCTCAAATTTTACATGAGTGGGAATCAACTACTATTGATTTCAATCTAGCATGGAGGACTTGGTATTACAAAGATTATATCAAATGGTTATGAGTTGGAAGCAAATCGTTAGTGCATATTTGTGATTATTGTCTAGCAAACCCAATCAAGTACAATTTGTGCGGTACCTTGGATCTAAGTTTATATTGGGCATACCATGGTAACGGTATATTGTCCTTGACCTAACTTAAGAAGTATGCGAGCTATAATTGTACAAGGTCTTCGGTTTGAGTCTGGGCATGTACAATAACAAGCTATGCCTGCAACATTACATGTAAAAGGGGTAGCGGGTGGGAGTGGAGGAAGGGGGGCTCTACCCTAGCGTGAATGGGGCCACCATGGGGTTATAAGAACATGTTTATTTAAAAAAAAAAAAGCCTAGGGAAAATATTTCTATCTCTCAATTGAAAACATATATAGATGGATCTAAGGAGCAAATAGTAATTAATTTTTATCCATAACGACGCAAAGGACTAAGTTATGGATGGCACATTTTCCGACCATAGGTTTGTGTCAGTCTTTAACCAGAATAAAAAGGCATTAAACCGAAGGAAAATTCAATGGATCAAAAATGGGTTGTGAAATTTCGCCTGGACCTCCTATAAAGAGCAAAATTATAAACAAAGATATCGATGAGGAAATGAGGGCACAATTATTGGTGTAAGAAAGGGTGAAGATGATAAACTCAAATCAACCACTAGGTCATGTGTGTACCTAGCTACATGGATGACACCAATTTCAAATGACTATGGGTCACTAAGCATATATGTTCATGGAAAAGGAAACATCTTGAAATAGAAATATTTGAGGCAGCTATTGATGAGGTTTCATAGGGTATACATGATATGTTAGAAACATAAGATAGTTTTTATTCTATAGTTTTATCATTTTACCCCTATGTTGTATCTTTGTAATAACTAAAGATTTAACAAGTTGATATGTTATTTGTTCTCACATTGGTTGCATCCAACTATAATAGATTTGTTCGAATATTTTATATTTTGCATTGTATATGCTTATAAATTGCTTGGAAGTTTTTAAGGACACCTAATCAAGTTTGCAATTATTCTTCTTATCACATTGTTGTGTAGACCATTGTCTTCATTCTTCTTGATTCATAGGCACTATGATGGCAGACACTCCCAACACATCTAAAGCATTTGATAAACGCATTTTAGCCTTTTGTTCCATCCAAACTAGACAACCAATGGTTTCTCTAGTCGTTATTTTTGTAGGTTATAGTCATAGTTTTACGGACACATTTTCCAAGAAAAATTTAATAAAATTTGAAAAACATAATGTGGCCAATGACTTTCGACCCCACATGCACATCTCAAAAATTGTAAACATGTGTTCAAGCCAACCAACCTATGCACATCGAGTGTTGTTGTTACCACCAACAATGTGTGATATAGTGTCGCTATGATCCTCATGTGATTGCCTCCTATTTCTCCCTTGTACCCCTATTATGGCCTTGTACCATTTGATAGCCCCCATGCATTGACTAACCAAGTGTGCATGTATCATTGAAGCTAATGCAATCCATTCACACCACTACCATCACCACACATTGATCATGCACCTTATGTTGGCAACTTACAACCCATCTTGTCAACTAGATTATTTCGTGATCATTTCATCTTTTCTATTATCAGCATTTTTTCTATCCAAAAAAACTTTTATTGCCAACCAACCTACACTTGAGGACATTAAGACTTTATTTATACCTTTTTATTATCCAAGAATTTTATTACAATTTTTAAATTATAATAGTAATCTTTAAAATGGTGAAATTGTGTGAAATTTCAAAAGTACAATTCAAAATGTGTATCTATGTATGTATGTGTGAGACATAACAAATGGAATACTTTTCATTCTAATAATAATTTTCAATCATGCATATTTACTTTTCTTCAATAAATTTTACAAATTTTATAGAAAAGGCGGCATCAAAGTAATTCTCATATTTGTTCTTGAAGCAATTATCAAATAACAATAGCCCATTTTAGCAATTATCTATGTTATCTTTGTTTTATTGATAATAATTCGCCAACAATGAAACACAAACAAACTTAGGAATAGGGGTGAATTTATTTTTCCAACAAATAAAACCATGCAATCAAAGAGTAAGAAAATGTTACATGAAAGTAGTATTTTGATCAGCTATTTAAAAAATTGTCTCAAAACAAAATTTTAAAACATTAAGTTTTACTAACTTCATGTATGTTTGTGAGTGTGTATTAGCATGTGTGTGCGCACGTGCATGTGTATTTGTTTTTGTGTGTAGATACATATGTACCTACATACATACATTATAAATAAAGTCTAAAAATTAATTAACAAAACCACATGGTATATTGACAAACACATCACTAACAACATCACTTATAGATTCTTCACATTTCCCAATAGATATCGAAATTCATGTAAGTGTACAAGGAGGATAAAACCTCACCATTATAATTCATCAAAAAGAAAAATCTTATTAAAAGACGTTGATAACAAACTTATTAACAAATTATAACAATTGATCACTAGCTTTGAAATACAATGTCATAAAATTAAAGACAAACTCGTCGTCATCCCCAAGACCAATTAACACTACTAAAAGCACTCAACTGGTTTTATGTGGTAGCTAACAAACATTAGAAACTTGATGGTTTTATTTACACTCAACACTTACTATAGATTTCCCCTCCTATTAGATATAGATTATAAAGAAAGAAATATGATCTTGTATGAGGTCTACAACATGAATACTCACAAAAGCTAACACTTAGCTACGTAAAAGATACATATGTTATTATTGTTTTATCGATAATAAATCACCAATAGCCAAAGCCCAACCTTTAAATAGGGGTACAAACATTTTCCAAACAAATGAAACCATGCAATCAAAAAGCAAAAAATGCTACATGAAAGTAGTATTTCAAATTGTTTTTACTAACTAAACAATTTCCGTAGGCATTCTACAACAAATCCAAGTCAATCTTCTCTTAAGCGAGAGTACATGCACCCAGGTATTGAATAGAAGTATATAGCTTATATATAAATATATAGTATGTGAATATGATGTCTAAAGGTTTATATAACCAAGCCACATGCTATAATCACAAAAGCATGACTAGCAACATGACCTAAGGCTGTTTCGTCATTTAAAGAGGCAATCCCATGCAATTGCCTCTAAATGCATGCATTACAATCCCAAGTCGGATATGCCCATTAAATGTGAACATTATGTCTAAAGGTTAATATAGCAAAGCCACGTGCTATAATCACAAAAACATGACTAGCAACATGATCTAAGGGTGTTTCGTCGTTTAAAAAGACAATCCCATGCAATTGCCTCTAAATACATGCCTTCCAATCCCAAGTCGGATATGCCCATTCAATGTATCTTGGAATTGTTTCTACCACTTTAAAAGTCAATGTCACATAGATTGATAGGTTTGGTCCAAAGCAACATATAAACCTCAATATACCATTATTTGTATGCCAATAGAGGCAACACGACAATGAAAATGCCCTACTTACCAACATAATGGTTAATTAACAGCATGATGTGTACATTTGCTTGTTCAATTTTCCCCTTTCCTCCTATGGCTTCATAATCCAATTTTAAAAAAAAAATTAAAAAAATCCATACAAATTCGTTTAAATAAATACCTCCCCATCCCAAGTCAAATGTCTCTTTAGTGCATCTTTGAATTACTTCTACAACTCTAAAACATTTCATTCGTTCAAAAATTAATCCCACATTGATTGACCATTTTGGCCCACAACATACAGATCTCAATATACCATGATCTTTATCCCAAAAGAGGAGATGCCAAAATGGAAGTGGCCTTCTTTCTAACATACTGGTTGATTAGTTATGGGATGAGTGTGCTTTGCTTGCTTGACATTCCCCTCTCCTCTATCACTTCGTAATCCAAACAAAAATCAATCCCATAAATTACCTCTAAATACATGCCTTACTATCCCAACATTTCACCCTCCTCTATGAATTCATAATCTTAAAAAAGAAAAACAATTCCATACAATTGCCTCTAAATACATACCCCATTATCCAAGTGGGATAAGTCTCTTCAATGCATGATGATTGACTGGTTGTAGGATGAGTATGTTTGATTGCTCAACCTTCCCCCTCCTCCTTTGTAGCTTTATAATCCAAAATAAGTAACCACATACAATTGCCCCTAAATGCATGCCTTACTATCCCAAGTCTGATATGCCTCTTTAGTACATTTTAGAATTGCTTCAACGACTCTAAAAATCCTCATTTGTCAATAGATATCAAAAATTATTTAAGTGTATGAAAGGTAGACAAAACCTCACCCTTTCTCATTTATAACAAAATAAAAAATAAGAACACATTGATGACAAATTTATTAACAAATTAACACCACCATTGCTCATTCCCGTTTAAATAAAATGTGGTAAAATTTATTGATGAAAACTCATTACTATCCCCAAGACCAGTTAATACTACTGAACCGCTCAAAATCTGGTTTTATGCGGTAGCTAACAGAAGTTAGGAGCTTGATGGTTTTATTTACACTATCATCAATTACTATAGCTTTGTGCTCCTAGTATATATTGATTATAAAGAAAGGAATAAGACCGTATATGAGGTCTAAGGATGAATATTCACAAATACCATTCAAAGTAACCCCTCCCAACATCTCTGTAAAGCAAATCAAGTAATTTTATCGCCATCCATACACCCAGTACACTGAATTTGCATTGTTTAGATGACCGAAAGCTTCCGTCCATGGGAACTCAAGATTTTGTTGTCATAAGGACATTTTATCCATGATGCATTCCAATTCATGTATCCTGAATACTTAACCCTCATTTTCAGTAATAAATGATTTCTTCTCACTTGTCACACCCTGATGATTTGTTTGTATTACCATCAGTGGCATCACTTCCATGGGTCCCTGTAGCACTGGCAGAAGGTATTTTGCATTGATTAAGTTGTTGCACTTCTGTTTTTTTCTTTTCCTTCAGAACTATCTGTCTTGGCATCACCTCAATAATAAAATTCCCTCCATTCCAAACTGCAGCTGAAACTTTCAATATCTCAAAGGCAGCATGCATCTTATAGGACTTGAAAATTGGAACAGCAAGTGCCATCGTTGCAATGGTAAATGCAGCTTGGAACACACCATACATGACAACACGGTTTTGATCACCAAGCAAGCCACTTAGTCGCCACCAGATATTATTAGCTTTTTGAGCTTTCTTTGAAAGCTCCCTGAGATAACAAATCAAAAGAATGAGACCTAAACCATAACCAAAAGTAGAATCTATTACTGCGATAATATGTAATTTTTACTTACCAATGCATTTGGGGCAATTGGATTGTAAAATATCCAAATAAAATGAAGAGATTTACCTGAAAGATGTCATCACTTCTGGGTCCTTTAGCAATCGCTGGTGCCGTAAGACATTGACAATTAGACTGTACAACACTTGCCATACACCATAGGCTATAAGAGGTACAAAGAATAGCCATGTCCACAGTGAAACTTCGTCAGTGACTGTAGGCCACAGGAGTCCAGGACCAGTTGTCTGATGTGCATCAACTAAATATATACTTGGACTCCAGCACCGTATAACAAAAAATACAGTCCCTGGAAAAAAGGAATCCAAAAAATTTGAATTGATGGGAAACAACACAGACAGTAACAAGTCAAATAAAACACTAAAGAATAAAACTAACAAAAACACTACTAATTCCTGTGCTAACATAAATCCAAAGAATCGGACTCTTTAGTAGAAAATATGAACGACAGCAAAAGCTGGGCTGCATTTTAGAAAGATGGTGACCATTTTAAACAATTACATTAAAATGTATGTTTGCAATGATCTCAATTTTGGTCGGTCTTCACTAGGCTAATTTAAAGTGCTGATTTTAATCCCTGAAAGAAGCCTAGAAGACCTTTTTTTGTACAACTCCGGGTTAACATTTTGCTTCAAGAACTGCCCCCTATGCTAGGGCCTGGAAGTATTATTTCTAAAGCTACATTAAAAATTAGATGGGAACAAGAGTAGATACTCAGGTGGCTGCACAAGCATCTTTCATGATTATGCCAGAAACTAAATAATATTAATTTGTTTGTGATGGACCAACACCATAACAATGATGAAAATTACAGTCATATTAAGCTTCAATTGTTAAACGCATTAAAGTCGACTCATTTTGTTGTGGAAAGGTATTGATGAGGATCTCGGCTCCAATACATTAGTGCCTTCATTATTGTCAAAAATCCCTTGTAATTTTGTGTTGGCATTGTAGTATGCTGAACACTATTTGCAATGTCATCTAGTCTTGGAATTGATTGATTAGGATAATCCACATCATCTATCATGGAAAGTGACCTAATTAACAGCTATTCGTGTATAAATATATCATTTTCCAACAAATGCAAATCAGATTTTAGATTTATCCTTTCACTTTGTGCATTTCTCTCTCATTTTTCTCATTAGTTTGTTTTCCTTTATGGTCCTTTATGGTGCCATAAAAAGAAGAGATACCATAGCAAAAAGCAAGTTCGTAAAAGAACCTGTATATAACAAAAAGATTTAGACCGCATATCATGAACCGACTAGGCCAATTTCAGAAGAGTTCTTCACATGATTACCTTATTCAAGTTCTATAGAAAAGAAATGGCCGATGACATTCATTTTAACAATCAAGTCCTCTAAACATAATAATATCTGTGGAAATCAATGTTCATGGCTATCTTGGTATCATTTTTTGAAGTTAAAATGATAATCTCTCTAGCCTGTTGTGTTTGACTCTTACATTTACAAACAATAATTATAAGTGCAACTCTTGATAAAATCACTTTATAAGACTCGTGCAACTTCATATCATACCTGGAAGAAGATGTATGAAAACGCTGGCAATTTTGTCAAAAGAGCTAAAGACAAGACTGCACCGCCAAACAATTATTGCCCAGGCCAAGGGACCCTATAAAAACCCCAAATAATGGATTCAGAGTGATCAGATAGACAATATACACTCAATCACGATACATAATATTGCGACGAGATATGGTTGGCCATACACTTACTTCTGAAAAGGAAAAGCAGACCATGAACAATTTCTTGTTACTTGGGAAGAACAAAATCATGATCATGAAAATAGAATTGGCAAAGTAGCAGAAGTCCTGCAAGTATATATCAAAGTTTCAATTACACTGATAATCTGTTAAAATAATAAACCTGATGTAATACACCCACGTACAGGTAGACGCAGGCACGAACATAAAATACAGTGCAGCTCCTAACTTAATAAACAAATAAACATCTTCGATAACATTAACTCGTAGCCTCTAACAAACCAACAAATATAGGTTAGCAAAAGCATGAACACTGACAACATCAAAATCAATTGTAGACTTCAGTATATGCTAACTTACTGTTTCACATTCATACTGTCTTCTGCACAAAATCAAACTCTGAAGTAGGAGAGTTTGTGCTAACGCAAACAGAAAACCAACAAACTAATTGTGATATATAGATATATTTGAAAATATACCAAATAACAATGAAGATGTTCATACTTTATCATCATAAACAATATTTTAAACTACATTGAGAAAGTAAGAACCCCCTTTATAATAAATAGGAATGTGCACTAGCGTACGCACATACACACATTAAATACAGCACAGCTACTAGCTTAACTAACATACAGACACCTTGATAACATTGATTCATAGCCTCTACTAAATTAACAAAATATAGGTTATGAAAACATGTACACTGACAACATCAAGACCAATTCCAAACTCCAGCTTATGTCTAGATTAATGTTTCACATTCATCCTATGTCTTCTGTACAAAATTAAATTCTGAAATAGGAAAATTTGTGTTAATGCATATTAAAATACAACTAACTAGCAATCGCACGTGAGATGTGCAATGGAAACACTGAAGGGGATGTATCAAAGAAGTTAAATTGAAGGGAGTGAAACATGAAAATGTTTAAGGCATTGGCAAAAGAGGAATTTTTTTTTTTTGCGTGCATAGGTCCTCTTTCAAGCATCTAGCTATTCCAAGGTTATAAATAGGGAATGTTCCAGCTTGAAGATTATTATTATGTTGATCAGTTGTCAGAATATGGCCAGATCAGTTTAGTTTCAAAAATTGAATATCAATGTAGTTACTTGTTAACATTACAAATTCAGCAACCGATATTATGCAATGTTGTTTATGGATCATTCATTGTTGGCCTATATTTTTTTATGTATATATAAGTGATGGGGTTTGTTTTTACAATCTGTGGTTTGTTGATAAAATGGAAGATTTGTTAAGAGTGGGTTTATTTCTTTTATTATGCAGCGAACGTCATGTTGCGGAACAAAAGATTGGGACCATGGGTATTTCCACCCCAAATTTTAACATCTACAAAATCCACCTTTCATTAAGCTTTAACAATTTCCCATGCCCTGCTCTAAAAACCCATTTTGGCCCACCAAGGAAAATGGTGGTGCACGTGTAAAAAGGGTCATATGGAATCACGTAATAGAACAACATGAACCGCAGACACTATCCCACAAGACAACTGGAGAACCTTAAACAAATCCATGGGATCCTACAAAGGAGCTTGCCAATCTTCAAAATGGGAAACATAATAGTTTGCAGAATGCACAAGCTAGTAGAGGAGGCAACATAGGCTCAAAATGTCTAACCTAATTGTAAATCCAAGCTATCTGCAAGACACCGAGGGATTGTGATGACCCATGCAATGATTGCATCAATCCCTAAAAATTATAAATCCATTAAAAGGTAGGGCTTTTCAAGTTGATGACTATTAAGACAAATGTAATGTTTAACAAACATTGCATTAAATAGAAAATTTGGCAATGGTGACCAAAAAAATTGATTGATAAGGCGGGTTGAAGGGAGCCATTCCCTATTAAAAATTGAGTCTGAAAACCCAAGCAAATAGACCAAAGTAGCCGGGCCAAAAACCCAGATTACAAGCCTACGAAACTTAACTAAGCAAAAAATACCTGCTATTTCCCCACCTGGGATGGAAAGAAGTCGTCAATATTACCCATTCAACCTTTTTTATTTTTCTTGTTCCTTACTTCTTGCCATTTGCCAGTGTCAGATGGAACAATTATCATTAGATCATTGGGGTTTCCTGGGACTTCCCTATTATCAGACAAAGACACCTGATCCGAATCCAATTTGTCAGATATGTGCCCTCTTTTCAATCCTCCAACTATCTCCACATTCTCCCGATTTCCCATTTCTAAAACCTGCTGCTTATAATCTGTTGTTTATGTAGTCTTATGCTCAATGCCTGCTTTGAATGTCGAAGCAGATACCAAATCCGGATTCACAGAGCCCCAGCTGCCAAAAGCTGTCGAGCTCCGTTTTTTAGCACCATTTTTATTTAAAGGACAAGAAGCTTGCAGATGTCCTATGTTTTCATAATCCAAAATCTGTGAATGCTGAAAAATTCCAAATTTTAATAATATACGATCTGGTAATCCTTTACTCAGATCAATTTCAACACAAATGCGAGCATAAGTGCACAACCCTGAGTGAGTTCTATCCAAATCTTCTTTAATAAACTTGCCCAAACCATTCCCGATATCATCCAGGGTATACCAGAGATGGAGTGGGAGGTTAGGAAGCCTTACCCAAACGGATGTTTTGGTAACTGAGTGAGAGTTCAGATCAAATTCTGGAAACCAAGGAGTCAAATACAGGTCGGCATTGCCCCAAAACCAAGGTCCTTCAGATAGGCAACGTTGATAATCCTCGGTTTCTCTGAAATGCACAATAAAGAAACCCCTGGAACAAAGTGATATTTCGCATTTGTTGGACCAGTTTTCAAATACCCATTGGTATAATTCGGTAGAGGAAGGCCAACGGCCACTGAAGTGCCCGATCACAGCATCTCGAGCAAGAGACTGATAGTATTCCTCCACCTCGGGGTTTTTGATCTCTGGGGCAGGAATTTCTTCAGCCAGATCGGCCAGGTAACCCTGGTTTCCAGGTGTATATCCACCTCGAGTGCCAAGGATATCCTTGAAGGAGGTCGGCCTAAAAGCAGCAGCATCTGCCCTAGCTTTTATGTGCGACTCAAATTTTCCTTCCCGCCTCTGACACATCCGCATCCCTGTTCGATTTCTTTGAGTTCATATTAGGGTTAGAAGGGCACCTCTCCTTCTCCCTGTCTCAATCTCCCTGCAGTCTTCTGTTCGACCCGGGTAAAGTGGGACCATTGGCGGATCCTCCATGTTTCTCCGAAGATTTTCCAACCATGGAGCCATAGCCCCCATCCGACCCGATACCGTTGTCTCCATTCTTCATTGGGTTCGCATTATTCGCTGCCATCGCCGTCAAACCACTAAAAACTAAAACCAAGACAATTAGTTGCCAACTTCACAATGGTGACAAAAATTAATATGCAGTCCATAAGTGACTTGTCAGAAGAAAAAATAGTTCACCTATGTTCCCTTCAATAGAATCTCCAACCTAAAAATCGTATACCCTCAACCCCCTTCATCACGACTCTTGTCCCATCCAACGTTTCACCTTCAATCCTTCAACTTAAAATTCTTCAAGACTACCCCTATTGGTAGATCTATCCATATGTATGTTGACAGGGAACATATCTTTGACATAATAATAATGTGGTCGTTTCTGCAACACAAACATTCTTTTTTAGAGGAGAATGGGGAGTCGGTTAGGGAAGAGAAGGTGCAGGTCTCTCAACGGGATTCAAACCTTATTCACGGTGTTTTAAATGGCTCCACCTTTCAACTGAGACAAAGACATCAATTACACATATGTTTATTCTCCCATGGCATGCAACTACAAAAGACTAAATTATTTCTATGTAATTTTGTCTATAGATCACAAGTTTGAATCGCAAGAGGCCTTACTTCTCCTAAAGTCACTTGTATCGGTCACATTAAAATGAAATCTTCCTAATGGGAGAAGCCGTCCAAGAACAATTCAAGGCCGGAAAAGAAATTGATAACTTGTCCAAGCTCAAGAAATTAATGTTGCACAGGCATTGAAAAAACATTAAAGTAGAAGAAAACTAAGAAGAAATAGAAAAGGGCAAGAAGGAAAAATAGGACATTCTTCTAAGGGAAAAATAAAATGCTAAATTTAAGATTCTTATGATGCTAAATTTGGCAGGGTTTATGCAGATGAAGGTCCAACCATCACTCAATGTGGAACTCATATTTGAAATCGAAGCAATATTCCACCCCTTAAAGCCTTTGATGTCAATAATCGTGGAAGATTAAAAATACAACGAACATAGTGTCTTCCCTAAAAATGAATATGTATAAACGAGGTGATAGAGATGACGACACATGGTAGGGAATTCAACATATTTTAGTATTTGGAGGCTACTGATTCTAAAGAAAAAAATATTTCCATTCATTTTTAAAAGTTTTCCCTATTAGAAGCTGAAACTCTGGTAACAAATTTAGCAATAGGAACCCTTCCATCATTCATGATTGAGAAATAAGTGGAGATATAAATAAAAAAACATTCTCTATACTTGAATACAATCCATGCATATGTCCTATTTTAACCTTGCTACTATTAGGATGACAAAATATGGCCATCAGTTTAGATTCTAACACTAAGCCTCGAGGCTATAGATTTCTGATCTTGGCTTCATTTGTCATACCCTTAGTTCCATCTTCCTTACTGCTCGAATATCTATAATGATGTTGAGGATAGTCCTCATGTATATCAAATATCTATACCGATGTTGATCCCCTAACGGAAATTCATGGCTTGCGTTGTTTTCCATAGAAATGAACTCTAGGTGTTTGCTAACGCAACCCTCATCCACCTCCCTGCCAATAAACCTCTTCGTGGGATTCAATAGAGGGCTCACATTTCTATATTATAATTAATCATCTTCTGTTCCTCGCCTACTAAGAATTGTGCTAAATTCTCCAAATTGCGACCAAATATTGGCCCAATAATACTCATTTCACGGCCTTAATTTTACAATAACTTTCCCAAGGCTAAAATACTAAAAGAAAAATACCTTTAAAAATATTGATTATTTAACTTGGGAAGACAACCACCAATGGGCAGGCCGAAAAAAGTGAAACTAGAATAACCCTTCATCTCCCAAGACTACACAAGGATTTTATGGAAAAATAAACCCATACATCATGTATGTAGTAAATAACAGTGGACATGCATTATCATGGGGTGAATATGGTGGCCACATCATCGCTATCTCTACTGATATGGTAGGTTATTCCCATACCATTCTTCGGCAACTGTCAATCTGTTAAACTATTACAGCCAAGCCATTTTATATTATTACATCGTTGGCGCGCAGACTATCAAAGTTAGCAAGGCTTGGTCCATATATATTCTGCCTGGAAACCAGGGGTTAAATTTGACAAGCACCTATGCCTGTCAAACAATTTTTAGGTGACGGTAAATTTTTAAAGTTGTCAGTCAAAAATACAAAACAATGTTATTTATACATTATTTATAAAATGTATTAACGACTATTCCATATTTATTTAACTATGTTTAATATATACTAATATAATTTATATATGAATGTATATAAAAATTGACGATCACATTTTAAATATGCAAGTCGCACGTGACAGTTTTATACAATATTTGCAAGTATTTTACGTCTAAAATCACAAAAAACGTCTAAACAGCTGTCAAATTTAACGCCTTCTGGAAAATAGTTTCCACGGTGGAAGAAAAAATGAAATGCTCGTTGTGGGGACTCGCAGTCGGCCATGGCATTGACAGCTCATGATTAAGGGTTGACAATTGACAGTGCCACATTGGGTTGACCATACAACTTTGACATTAACTATGCACACAAGACAGTTGACAGTCAACGGTCCCACATTGGGTTGACCATACAATGTTGACATTAACTATGCACGAAATCACTCCACGTGGACTCTACTTATAATTTTACATTTCTTAATCGAATTCTCCAACCATTTGAGATTTATACCTGCCACTCCCACTCCTCGCAACCTTGTTTTCTTTCATATATATTTTACTTTACCAATCTCAAATTGTGCACACAACCATTTTATATTATTGTGTCGTGGATGCATGGAGTGTCAAGGTGAGCAAGGCCCGGTCCATATACATTCTAACTGGAAACACACCTTTGGCATAATTAAGATAAGCCACCAGTCAAGTGACGGACAGAAGAGCACAATATGTCAACAAGTTGAGCGGGGGAAAGAGGTGGAGGGGGGCCAAATGAGACAAAATGGTGGTTGTGGTCACAAATCGACAAAACTTTTTCTTCCTTTATACATTTTTTTCCTCTTCATCTTCTTCTTCCTCATTGTAAAAATTGGGGTGTGCTACTGCTAACATGCAGAGAAATAGATGTTTCCTCATCTTCTCGCCATATTTCGTTTCATTCCTTCCTTTCTTCCCACTCACTCCTAACCATCATCTCCACTGACACAACGGTCTCCATCATCTTCTCGCAAGAGAAAACAGAAAAGAGCGCATTTGATTTCATTTGTTTTGTTGCATTAACGCAAAACAATCCGACAACATTCACTAATA
Source organism: Taxus chinensis (assembly GCA_019776745.2). Classification (NCBI taxonomy): domain Eukaryota; kingdom Viridiplantae; phylum Streptophyta; class Pinopsida; order Cupressales; family Taxaceae; genus Taxus; species Taxus chinensis. The sequence continues at coordinate 230,663,746 of CM034154.1, forward strand.
ATGAGAAAGCGTCAAATCACGAAAATCAATCAGGCTTCTTGATGCATGTGCTCGTTCTCTGATCAATCAGAAAAGCACAACAGGGTACCGCCTTTAAAAATATATATATATTTTGGTTCTGGAACAAATGTTTCTGATAAAAATTCATACTTTACTTACATGGGTTGGCTTTTTCGCTATCTATTTGTGCCGCCAATGTCGAAATGCTACCCATACAAATTCATATTCTTTTTCTTAACGTACAACTTATAATTCGTTTACACGTAAAAAGTGGGATTTATCATGTGACCAAAATACAAAATCAGGCAATATAGCTTTTGACAGTGATCAATCTCAAACTGTGCACACAACCATTTATATTATTGTGGCGTTGATGCACGGACTGTCAAAGTGAGCAAGGCTCGGTCCATATACATTCTAACTGGACACACGCCTTCGACGTAATTATGAAATAAAGGCATTCATCTTTATTGTCATAAACAATATTACAAACTACATTGAGAAACCACTTATCCCCTATAGAAAATATAGGAAGATACTTATGCAAGTTTCCAAGAGCGTGCAGATTCAAATAGAGATATGGCAACAAATATGGCAAGAAAGCAATTAATAAGCCCATTCATGGACCAATTAAATTCCACTTTGGCAAATAATTGATTGATTGATAAATCATGTACATAGACTAGGGTAGAGTCGCATATTCTTGTCTATTGCATTATTCTTATATCAGCCCTTGCCTTACATCCCCCCTTGGCTTTCAACTTTTTCTCTCTTACAACCCTAGATTAAATCTCTCCACAAGCACATCATATCTTATTGATCTTCTTACAATCAGGATATTAGGTTTTGATACCCTACACCTTTGGTAAAGAGTGAATTATCGTCTTCTAGATCTACAGCTCTTGCACCCCTTTGGTTATATCTTGGCTTGTATGTAGGTCCTAGAATGGTCCTTTTTCCATATTCTAATCAATATTGTTGAGAAGAGAAAGAGTGTAATATATAGCTCTTCTTAGCCCACATACAATTGTTGGATTCTATATTGTTCCTTGTTTGTTTCCATGTCAATTCTTTTTATGCTCCAACAACTTAATGACACTAAATCTATCACAAATTGCATTCTAAAGTTGTCATTTGAAGTGCAATTTCATGTAGAAAAGTATATAGATTTTGTAGTTTCTAGTTAAACATTTGAACTTCAAAGAGTACAGATCATTTGTGGTATCAAAGCGATTTCAATCTTTGGGTATTCTGGATAGTGTTTGGTTGATTTGTATGACAGTGAGAAAAGCAAAGGAGGAAGACTTCTACCTTATGAATCTGAGATCTCTAGAATAAGGTGGAATCAAGAGGTGAGGAAAACGAGAAGAAAAAGTGAAAAGAGAGTTTTTCTAGAAGAGTAGTTGTGTTAGAGACAAACATAGAATATGTGATCGTCTTAATATACCATCACCAAGCAACAAGAGCTTATGGTTAGGAACCCAGCATTTGTGGACATGTCGGTTCGTGCTTTTGCAAAGAATTTTGGCATGGTAGAAGAGAAGCCCCATGAAGAGGAGGAAAAAGAACTCGTGGATGATGAAGAGCAACCTCAAAATGATTAAGGAAAAGCCAAGGTAAAAATTACCAACCATTCAAAGTTGAAACAAAAGTTGAGATTAAGGCTTTTGAAGGGCAAGTAGATGTTGAAATACTAAATGTATGGTTGAAGCAAACGGAGGTGTTTTTTAGTGTGTACATGATGTTAATGAGGCAGAAAAGATTCCTTTTGCATGTCTTAAAATGAACGACATCCTCTTGTTTGGTGGGAAAGCTATCTAGTTTCTTTTGAAAAGAAAAAGAAGCCAATTGTAACTAGGTGGGATCAACTCAGAAGAATTGTTAAGAATTTTTTCAATTTTATTAGGCAAAAATTGACTTCAAAAAAATAAGCGGAAATATTCTAGGTATAGAAATAGTCAAAATGTGCAAGATTTTGATAGATATTTACTATTCACTGGTCACCACATCATATTGATTAGCGGATAGTTAGATATTTAGGAAGTTATTGATTTAATCAGCTTGTTAGTTTTTTGGGAAGTGGGTTTGTTATCACCCGTAGCATAGTTTGTTAGTGAGCATATATTAGAATAACTCATATGAACCTGTATAAATATGTAAGCATATATTTGAATCAATTAATCAAAAAAATTATTCAATTTGGTATCAGAGCTGCACTTGTTATTTTATTTTATTTCCTTCCTGCAAAAGCGTGTTTTAATAAATAAAACTCAGATACCCGGAAATGCCAACTAGGGCAGCATACCCACTTACTAACGTACCGGGTATTGTTACTTGTCCTGGTACTCACCTAAAATGTTTCCGAAACTCCAAAACAGAGCCGTACCCGGGATGTTTCTCTACTATTTCGGCAGTGCTGTTTTTTGAATGCCAAAAAATAAAATAAAAACATTAGATACTGTTTCAGTGGTACTTGAGGAAAATCTAGATGATATATTCTAGAATGTAGATTATAACCATGTACATATAAAAATTTAAGCATGTTGAATGTTTTGAACTTTCATGAATACAAAGTATTGTAAGTGTTTTATCTTTTATGGACAAAAAATAAGTACCATGCATTTTTTACATATATTTATATTTTTTAATAATATATTGTACGGACGTTTACATGTCATTTCATACTCAATGTTTTTTGAAAATTGGTGTTTCCATGTTTCAAACCCGTACCCGAACCTATCCATGTAACCTTTTCCTGGCAACCTCAAAAAAAAGCACAAAGTAGCATAAATGTGTGATGCATTGGAGCATATGAAGAGGAAAACGCGAGTGACAGGAAAGACAGATGTTTTTCTTGTATGAATCCAATATGTATCTCTACATATCTAGGCTGGTTTCTCCAAAAAGCAGCAGTAAGAAAGGGGCAGCAATTTGTATATGATCAGCAATAAGAAGTCCCAAAATCCTCTACACGCCATTTCCACACCACCTCCAGCCATACTCTTTTCTATAGGAAAGAAAAAAAAATCTTTTTGCTTTCCTTAGTTTTGACAATAGTTTGTTTTCATATAAATTCAGGGAAGCATTTAATTTATTTTATTTTTTAATAAAACTTTATTAAAATTTAATAGATTTGATAAGATGTCATGATTCAATTTTAAATAATGTCCTACATCAAGCCTGAGACAATTTGATTGTGTATCTTACAATCTGTCAGTACCCAGAAGCCCAAATTTTGTCCCCAAGGTTTGTAATAGCATTCTAAATCATATCCCAGAAAAATTTTGTTACAGCCCTCGCATTTATATTTACTTGTTTTCCCAAACATGTGCCTAGAATCAAATTAATTCAATATCTAGAGCTTCATGTAGAATTTTTTGCTGAATTTTTGCAAGCATGCCTAAAATATCAATGTGAAAAGACCCCTTTAAAGGATTTTTGTACAGCTTTTACAGTTCTCCAAATTAATTGTTTTTCAGAACTAGGTGATTTAGGTCTGTGCAAACCCCTAAAAACTAAAGTAATTCTATAAAACACAAACCATGGATACCCAAAAGCTAAACATTTACCTAGATACTTGAAATAAGGTCCTAAAAACAAGTGCCAAATCATTTCTTCTTGATAAGTCATATTTTGAGGGAATTAATTGTTCTTCCGGTTTTCCATTATCAATCATAATGGCTGCAAATGACCCGAAGTTTTTATTGCCCGACTCATAGATACTCTGCATTCATAACTATGTTGCATGGAAGACAAAGGTGAAGACTCACTCAGAATTTGAAAATATTTGGCCGGTTGTTGAGGGCACATACACCTGACATGCCTCTCATGTTGATCAACAGAAAATGTTCGACAAGGCAAACCAGAAGGCAAAGTTAATAATCGTATTCAAGGTATCGGATGAGGTTCAGCTTCATATCCACAATGCAACATCAACCAAAGATGCATGGGAAAAACTCAGTATTGTCTACGAGGCAAAGAACCATAACACAACTTTGCATCTTCAAAGCCAGCTTCACTATCTCATATTGAAGACCGGCAAAAAAGATGAAATGTTTCTCCATCATGTTGCAGCACTGTGGGACATGCTAAAAGGATTGGGCGAGAAAGAGTCTGACAAATCTCTTGTACCTAGTCCTAAGAACACTACCTCCCACTTACAAAACCTTTGTGACTTCTCTGAATGTCTCACATCAAAAACTAACTTTTAAGAAGTTGGTTAATATGCTACTGCAAGGAGAATCTACGCATGGAGAAGAAGAACTTGATGAAGACTATGCCTTGGCAATACATTAGAAGGGGAAAATGCCCATGAGACCTACCCAGCAACAGCGGCAAGCTGGGAAACATTCTCATTCCAAGAAGACTTGCCTCATATGTGGCAAGAATAGTCATGGACTGAAGGATTATTGGAACTTGGTATAATGCATTTACACATGACTCGTCCAGTACCAAGAACCCAACACCACTAATCGCAAAAAGGACCAAGGAAGAAGCCCCTATTTACACACAATTAGAAGAAGAAGCCTTCCAAACAGCAGCAACACGGCAATATTGTAGAAGAAAAAATCATTCTGACAAGGACTATGTATATGATGCATAGAGTAGTGAGGAGAACATTCCTCCAAAAACTTTCTGGTATGTGGACTTCGAGCAATTTGGCATATGACAGGGCGAAACGATTGGTTCACCAATCTGGATCATATACCTGACCGCTGGAAAGTATCTTTAGGTGATGATTCATCCTATTGTGTACTAGGTACAGAAGATATTTCTTTACCACTTGGTAATAATTAATGTAAAATAACTAAAGTCTTATAAGTTCAAGCACTAACAAAAATATTGTTGTCTATAAGTCGATTGTTCGATCATAACTTTAAGGTTGAATTTCATTGAAAAAGTGGCAAAAAGACGTCTCGTTTAAGACAAGTCTAGAAGCTCAAAAATTGTTGCTAGAGCTTTTGGTGTAGGAAAAATGTTTCGGCTTGATTTGTCCAAAAAAACAATCAAGCTCTAGTTGTAATGGATACAAATCATGCAAATCTTTGGCATCAGAGATATGGACACCTCAATATCGGGTATTTGCTTGCACTCAATAGGGCATAATATGGTGAGAGATCTTCCCTCACTAAAAAAGTCGAACAATCTATGCTCTAGTTATTTAGCTAGAAAACAACACGGACGCCCTTTTGGTATAAGTACTCATTGGGTAACTAGACTTTTAGATCTAGTGCATACCGATCAGGACGATCCCATGAATTTGAGTGCTAGTGGATTCAAGTATTTTCAGCTATTTGTTGATGATTACTCACAAAAGATCTGGGTATATTTCTAGAAGACAAAGGATCATGCCTTCCAATGCTTCAAATAATTCAAAGCCTGCATGGAACAATAATTTTGTCATCGTATTCATCTTCTCTGCTTGGATCAAGGGGGAATTTACCAGCAATGGATTCTCTACATGTGTAAAGGAGCAAGGCATTCGCTAACAATTGACTGCCCCATACACACCACAGCGAAATGGTGTTGCATGAAGACAAAACCATACCATTGTGGAGATGGTATGCACTATAATTCAGGACTCGGGCTTGGATCAATCATATTGGGAAAAAGTTGTTCACACTTTGGTTTACTTGCTTAACTATGCACCCACTAAAGTTTTTAATGGTATCACACCACAAGAAGCATGGAATGAGTATAGACCTTCTATCTCTCATCTTCTTTTTTAGGATGTAAAGCACATATGCATGTTTCTGAAAAGAAGAGAAATAACTAGATAAGAAATCCTTGGCATGCAGATTTTTTGGCTATAGTGAAGAATGAAATGCATACAGACTCATGGATCCTAAAACCAAGAAAGTACACATAAGCAAAGATGTGTTTGACGAGGAAGGTGAATCCAATCCACCCTCCACACAATCACCTAATACAGGAAATTGATCTTGTAAACATTTCTGGGGATGATGGTAGTAATGATGGGGATGACGGTGATGATCAAAGAAGTTCTCCAACTCCACTATCCACAAGTACTACACCACAAATACCCAAGAAGTATATCAGTACTATCCGAGATGCAAAATTGGATGCAGTCCCAAAAACTTCCACTTCAGGACTGAGGACTCGTAGCATGGCTCATGAAGAGGTGAAATTATCCCTTCTAAGATAAGTTACAGAATCTTTTGATCCCTCCACGGTTCATGAAGCCCAGTGGTCAAAGCCTTGGAAGGATGGCATGGATGATGAATATCAATCACAAAGGAAGAACAATACATGGAAGCTTGTTGATCTTCCAAAAGAGAAGAAGCCTGTCGGTTGTAAGCAAGTCTTTAAGACCAAGCACAAAGCAAATGGCAATATTCAAAAGTACAAGGCAAGACTGGTTTCAAAGGGCTATGCACAAAAAAAAGTATTTACTATGAGGATACGTTTGCTCCACAACCAAGATAAAGACTATCAAAAAGGTCTTTGTTATGGTTGCACAGTTTGGATGAAAAGTCTATCAGATGAACAAGAAAAGTACCTTTCCGAATGGAGATCTTCAAGAGGAAGTTTACATGACCCAACTCGAAGGTTGTCACACCTGGTCAAAAACAAAAGGTATGTAGACTCGTCTAACCTTTGTATGGTCACAAGCAAGCTCCTAGAGCTTGGTACATCAAGATTGATGAGCATCTCATGCAGCATGGATTCCAATGAAATTGATATGATCCAAACCTCTACCTCAAAGAGCAAGGGAGGTTGTAACACTCATTGTGTAAGTGGACTATTGAGTCATCACTAGCATCTCAATGAAGATGATTGATGCAACAAAAAATGATCTCAAGCGATTGCTTGACATGACAGACCTCGAGCTTATGCACTACTGTCTTGCTTTAGACATATGGCAAAAGGGACACCGCAACTTCATGTCTCAAATGAAGTATGCCAAGAGATTTCTCAATAAATTCCAAATAGTGGCGTATTACAACAAACATAAAGACAAGACTTCAACTATTTCATTTTAATCCAACATTGCTAGTAAATGCAATCCTCTATCGTTAGTTGATTGGGAGTCTCGTTTACTTGACTTAAATTAGGCCAGATATCGGCTATGTTGTCAGTTATCTTTCACGGCTCATGCAAGAACCAAAGGTGAGTCATTGGAAAGAAGCAAAGCACATATTGACATATGTTTGAGATACTATAAAGTATGGCCTAGAATACAAGAAGAATGATCAATTCTTCTTGACATGAAAATTATACACCTTATTTTTCACTTTTATTGACTTTTATCTTTAGGCACCATTGGCATATTAGCCCCCTTGAAGTGATGTCTTATGAGGCACTAGTGGGAGGGGGGATGATCAGAAACAGTCGGGTTGGTTAGCTACATCTATGAGAGAGCTTTGATGTGCAGTCCTTGATACCTTAGATATCTTATCTTTTATATCTAGTACTCATATTTTTACAGCCTCCTACAACATCACCTTACTATCCTCCTATCATCACATGCATACCTACTTACAACACCTTCATATCCTCGTCAAATCACCTTTATCATCTCCTAAGCATTTCCTCCATCTCCTAAGACTTCCCCTAAGACCCCGTGATTTATTATTACCTAGAATCAATGGCATCGACCATGGTTGGCACAGTCTAGCTATATTTCCTCGTGGCCGACTCGATGCCATCAGCTATATGAAACTATAATGACTAATCATAATCCATATTTATAGGTGTCATTTGAGAGCATTTCCAAATCATCACATTGTCATCTATCAATTTGTTTGTGTTTGCCAAGCTGCTCTTAAGATCTTAAATGTTTAGGTGTTAGTTTTGCTTACACTTGGAGGACTGTCTTTAGATTAATTAGTCCAGGACGCTCAAGAATAGGAGCAGCACCAACAAAGTTCACCAAGACTTTGGAATCCCTAACTGTTATATACTTAGGTCTTATGTATATCCATCTTGTGATCACCCACATCAACTCTCTCATAAAGTGCTACTAACGTTGGGGGGTTAATGCATCAATGGTGTTTTTACAAAAGTATCTATAACCATTATTTTCCTTTATGTTATTAATGTTGATTTGATTGATTAAATGATGTATTTAGTACATAGACAAGGATAGAGTAGCATATTCTTGTCTATTGCATTATTCTATATCAGCCCTTGCCTTACATCCACCCTTTGGGCTTTACCATCCTAAAGATATCTACAACCTATCTATCTCTTACGACCCTTGTTTACATCCCTAGTTCATATCTCTTTATATGTACATCATACTTTATAGATCTTCATACAATCGAAACACTAGTAAGACTCTATCCCATATCCTAGATCTAGGCTTTGGAACCCTACGCCTTAGTACATATTAGTTTATCGTCTTCTATATGCTCCTCTTGGTTAACAATCTCGACTTTTGCGTAAACACTAGAATTGTCAAAGATCGGGAGGATTTAATACGTAATTTGTTACTACTTATATGACAAGGAATTACAATGTGATGAATTTATAGTTAGTTAAAAAACAATAAATATGCAAGAAATCAAATGAAAACATCACAATAAATATAATGTGGGGAAAACATGTTAAGATGAAAAAACCCACGATCAAATGAACTATCCAAATTTTATTAATCACAAGAACTTACAACCATGTCTGACAATTACAGATCACGAGAACTTAGCACACTATATCTCCTTCTCGATTCTTCACACCTCTATCAGCATTTACAATATTCATACATGAATGTATTTCATAATAATGTCATATGTCATAATTGTGTGTCCCACAAGGGGATCCTACACTTTTATAATGGAGGTTAGGTAATAACCTTGAATGGTTATACGTCTCTATTCATAGTTATTTGTTTATTTGACAAATATTAAGCCTTGTATTTCATAATAATGTCATATGTCATAATTGTGTGTCCCATAGAGGGATCCCACACTTTTATAATGGAGGTTAGGTAATAACCATGAATGGTTATACCTCTCTATTCATAGCTATTCGAAAATAGTTGTTTGTTTATTTGACAAATACTAAAGGTTTAATATTTGTTTGATATTGTTTTTATATATAAAGCCATGTTTTACATTAAATCTTAATAATATTAAGGATCCGCCATGGCTGTGTATCCCCACAAATATTAATTGCTCCAACGCTCCCCCTTAATGTTTACTGGGAATGCGTGCCATCATCATCTTTTTATTAGAGAAGGAATTATAAACACACCTTATGGAAGGATTTTACAGTTATCACCTTTCTATAAAAAGAATTATATTCCTGATTCCTCACATCATATAAGTTGATTTGAGGCTAGCATATTAATGGGATTAAATATAATATCCGTAAGTTCCTCGTGAATAGTTGCATACATGAAGTCTCATATGTATTTTGGAACCTTTTATAATATAAGGAATCTCCATTACAACACTTCTCTAGGTTCTCCGTAAACAAAACGATGCTTACAGTAAATCACATAGGTTGATTTTTACAATGTTTTTTACAATAAAAGTATAAAGAAGAAAGATACAACAAGGTCATTAAGAAGTGACATTGCCATTCACACTACCCCTTAATGGCAGCTCTAAAAGGCCTAGCAAAAACTTTGCAATACATAGAGGTTTTGAGAAGATATTTTCCACTTGATCATCTGTTGGACAGATTTGAATATCAATATCAATATCACCACTGAGGACCTTTTCTCTGATAAAGTGCATCTGAATTTCTATATGTTTTGGTCTTTGATGTTAAACTGGATTTTTTGCAAGAGATGCAACTCTAGCTATCACAGATAATGTGTAGTACTTTTATTAACACTCATATGAATTTCTTCCAACAATATTCTCAGCGACTTGCTTCTTTTGCAGCTTCCATAACATTTTTATACTCAGTTTATGTAGATGAGATAGACATTGTAGAATGTTTTTTGTTGCTCCAAATAATAGCACCTATACCAAGTTCAAAACATATCCACAAATAGATTTTTTATCCGTAGTATCACCAACAAGGTCAACATCACAATAACCAAATAACTTAGGATCATTTAGACAAGAATAATAAAGACCATAATTGATTGTACCTTGATATAATTTAATATTTCTTTTTGCCATATTCTTTTTTACAATAACCAAATAACTTAGGATCATTTAGACAAGAATAATAAAGACCATAATTGATTGTACCTTGATATAATTTAATATTTCTTTTTGCCATATTCTTGAGGAATATATCAAGTTTTTAATGATATTATAGTCATGATAAAGGTTATATGTCTAGAAATTTACACCACATTAAACACTTATCAGTAGCTTCTAAAGTTTGGATCCTTTAACAAGTCATTAACATGCCTTATTTAAGAGACATCACTCTATTATTCGTCCATCAAGGTTTATAAGGCTATTTGATATTTCAAGAGTGAAATCAAGTGATTCAATTTATAACTCCATAGCAAGCTCAAAGAATACATTCAAGTGATTATCAAGAAGTTTTTATAATATTGTCCATAAAATTCAAAAAGGTAGTATATTGTCTATAGGACTAAACACAAGTGCATGGATTGATTACGATGAATTCAGTACCACCAAGGGTGTACAATATTCTCAAGTTTAGTTTATAGGTCTTGGAGAAAGGCCCAAGTTCAAAATTCCTAAGATGTGAACTTAAAATCCATGCAAGCTTCACATAGGAGTTCATCCATGCCACATATAGCCAGGTACCTCCTAAACAATGTTTAATAATGGATGATAGGATTGTCAAACTATAACATGATCCTTGCAAGATTGGCATTAGGAATACCATTCCAAAAATGCTATAGTCTCACCTTGAAAGAATCCAAAGATGATTGCAAGATATAGTCCTAAATTAAGTCGTTTTACAATCCAATACGAAGGTATTCATGCCAACTTATCTTCATTCCACGAGACTAATACGGATATGCAATTACTTATTTCAAAGCAAGTGCTATCAATATGGAGCAGAATCCATTACCACCATAGTCTAAAACTTGTGGAAGCATAATCAAGTTAATGTACAAATTTATTGTACGATTTTGCTAAGAGTGAAATCATATTTAGGCTCGTAGGACCCAACCATGCTTACACATCCCATAAATTCTTGATGTGAAGGATAGATATCCATACCATGTTACAAATCCTTACCTAAGTTAGTCTAAAATGAATATAAGATCCTTTCCATACTCCTCAAAAATAATTTTGTTGGTACAATTTTTGTCATCTACCAAGATAATGTGTAGTCATGAGACTTCTCTACATATGAATTCCTACTACCATAAAAGATTCAATATCTAACCCACCCTTTAATCGATCAGTATAATCTACCAGGTTAATATGAAAATACAATGTTCATGCTTAAGATACAACCAAGGTAGTAGCTTCATATCTAACACAATTTCACATTAAAGGGAGATAAGATTTCTAGTCTTGGCTCAAGAATGGCACTGAATAACAATTATGCACAATCTTATTTCTATAAAAAAAATATCATTAATTGATTCGGTCTTTATAACTCACAAATAATCATTTAAGAGCCTAGGGTATAAATTCTACAATCTTAGGAGTAAGTAATATCTAATTAATGAAACTCTAGAATCTCAAGAAAGAACTTTATGGTTGTGTTTTAAAACCAATTTTCTAGGGCTTAAAATTAATTTTTTAGGACTTTTACAAAAAAAGTTTGTATCAGAAAATATATTTTCCAAAATATTAAATTACTTTTAGGACTTTAAACATTTTTTTCGAAATTAAAAACAAATTTAAAGGTCTAAAAATATTTTTAGGAACTAAAATTATCTTTTACAAGCTCAAAAAAAAACTTTAAAATAACTTTCCAACGCCTAAAAATAATTTTCAAAATTTAAAATCATTTTTTAGATCTTAAAATAATTTTCCAGGATTTTTAAAACAATAATTTCTATCCTCAACAAATATTTTCCAATATTTTCTAAAAAAAAGATTTTAAATTTTGAAAATTATTTTTAGGCCTTGGAAAATATTATTTTTTATATTCAGATATATGTATGCATGCATGGATGCATGTATGTATGTATGTATGTCTATTTATATATATATATATATATATATAATTGTGCTTGCAGAAAAAATCTTGAAAAAAAACTCTTTTAATTTTAAAAAAAATGGGTTGGGGATTTAAACCCCTAACCTCTTCAATAATTTAAAGTTTTAGCAAAATAACATGTAGCTCCAAATATAAATATGTCTAAATTTGTATTTAAACACTTAATTTTCAAATTTTGGTTTTTTAAATGTTTGTGAGGTCAAACCCCTAACCTCATCTCTTAATTGAAGCATTTGCAAAGTTAACCCATTGGTCGAGCTACTCAACTCGCCAACTATAAATAGCAAAAAATTGATGTATAAATGTTTCGACCATAGTTCGCATACTCGTACTCGACCAATCCCTGACAAATCCAAAAAAATTGACTCGACAATACTTGACAACTTTTAAAAATACCTAAATTTAAAAAAAAACAAAAAAAATGCAAAATATAGTTACAAAATGTATCAAATGGATCTGTAAACATTAGGGAATGGTTTTTTATTAGATTTGAATACAAATAGAGTACAAAATCGCATCATCATGTGCATACAATAGCCAACTAATAAATCTTATGAATTTATGATGATTGTCATTGAAAACTATCATCATAAATTGCATATCTATACATGTTCAAAATTACAATAGTTTGCATTTTCCTCTTTCTCATTCTAGAGAAATATTGTGGAGAGGGTCTAGTGCCTCTACTAGTCCCCACACTCGATTGCAACTACTTGCTCCTCCTATGAGGCAACTGCAACTCCACCCTAGTAGTAAATGGCAATAACTCTGCTACATGTTCGACATCATCTCCAAACACGTCATTCAATTCAATATCTCCTACTTGTGTATCTCCCTCCATAGCTTCCCTCTCGAAAGTAGCAATTTTGTCCTTTGTGAATGTGGAAATTTCCTCTTCTTTTACAATCTAGTAATTGTATGAATCAATCTCATCCAAATCAATAGACTCCTACAATGTGTCCACAAAGCCGAAGATTGGATTACACAAAAATTAGGTCATTGAAGTGTTGTTGAGTCCACTTGTTGAGCTCCAGTTGCACTCACATCCAAAAGCACTACAAGGTTGAGATAAAATTCTAAGGGCTAGCTTTTGAAGATGTGGGATATTTCACCTCAATCTTCCCACCAAGAACCTACAAACAAGATCATCAAAAGTTTATAAGTAATCAATAATTTTAAATTTGCAACTTGGAACATATAAATAAATACCTATGTTCTACAAGGATGCATACCTTGCCTTTTATGCTCGTCCCTGTAGAGGGGACATTTTGGAAACTCGAGGACGAGTAGGAAATGTCCCCTACCCGTCCCCAAGTTGCTAAAAAAATCGGGGACGTCCCCAGGACATCAATATTGGAGCAGGGGACAGCAAGGGACGTTCAGACGTCCCCGGTACGGCCAGGGGGCTTCTAAAAGCCCCTTGACTGTACTAGGGACTTCTGGGCGTCCCCTACGTCCCAACAAAGGCAAAGTTAATTTTTTTTATAAACAAAAAGTTAATTTTTTTAAAAGGAATGTCGGCCCCCCACACACTCATTCCTAACTAACCTATACCTAGAATAACCTCTCTTACAACTAAAACAAAAAAAGAAGCTCATTTTTGTCATTTCTCATCTGGTGAAGGAGAAGACAAAGAAAGAAAACAACAAAGAGAAGAAACGAGTACAACATACAGTAATGTGTCTATGAATAGAGAACATACAATAATATGTTTTGGTGTTTAACAAATTGTGGTATTATGTTGAACGGCTTGTTGTGCAGCAGAGGGTGTATAAATAGAGCATTGAGTAATATGTTTTCATGAAAAACACAGGTATTTACCCAATTCTTTAAACTATGTGTATGAATACATAACGTAGAGTTATGTGTTTTGGTGAAAAACATTGTGGTATCAGTTCAATGTTGTGGTGTGCAGCACAGGGTGTACGAACAGAGCATAGAGTAATACTAATATGTTTTCCAAAAAAGACGGTTTTTGACTCAATGTTGTGAAAGGTTTGTGAGACTACAAAACATAGAGTAAAATGTTTTGGTGAAAAAAAGTGTGTTATTCAGTTCGATGTTGTGTTGTGCAGCAAAGGTGTATGAACTGAGCATAAAGTAATATATTTTGCTGAAAAAAACTGCAGGTTATTTACTCATTTCTGAAAAACCCTATTATCATGACCGCTCCAATATACATGCTCAAAAGTGTGACAATGCATTTGCTAATTGTATGCTCGATGATGCATATGATTGCATTTGAATTGTTTTTGTGCAGGTGTTGTGTACTATATACTTTTTCAATGTTTCAGAGATATTGTAGTGAGTACTTGAAACTTGCAGCCCTTGGGCATTTCATTGTAATTATTATTGTAATTGAAACTTGAATCTTATGTGAAATCTCAATTCAGCTCCAATTTTATGTATTAAGGTTCTATAATATGTGTGATGAATGTTTTATCAATGTTATCATATGAATATTTGAAATTTCCTATATTTTTTATATTTTCCCTTATTTTTTAATAGTCGTCCCCTAAAAAAGGGCCTCCAAAAAAATCCATCCCGGAAACACATCCCCCTGTCCCCTGTTGTCCCCGTCTCAAAAACTTGGTGGAACATAGATAAATACTCTAGTTTTTGTTATATGGTAGCTAGGTGGATCTCTCTTCGACAGCTAACGCCAAAGATAAGAGCCTCCCCTAGCGTGCTTGTAATTCTGCAACTTTAACATATTGAAGTCCCTCACCTCAACCTCTGGTGTCATCCTCTCAATCCATGTTGACAGGCCATACATAACCACCCGTTCACATATATGAAGCCATTGGAGATGTGAAAAAATTGGGGTTGAGGTGATAGCCCGCTACATAAATGTGTTGGTGGAATTGATTGTTCCACCTTCGATCAACTCCCAAAAAGGACCAAATTTGGCTATATCCCCCATATAACAGTTTTGGATAACCTCTTTGGCCCTATTCATGGCCTCATAAATGTATGTCGTCAAGTTTTGATTATTCTACCTCTGATCAATTGGATCACAAAAGGGACCAAATTCTAGTTACATCCCCCATATAATGTATCCCATTGGGTTTTGCTCCCTATCAACCAGGCGCAAAACCCTCACCAACAGCTCTGACACCTGTAAACAAATGAAGCATTAAAGTTACAAACTTACAAATAAAGTAAATAACAATACATTTAAAATGTGAAAATAAAGGAATTGACTTGAAATTTAAATTGAAATTTGAAGTTACATTGATGGTCTTTGCAACTCTCTTCGTAAAGGTATTATCAAAAATGTTTTTGGAGTACTCTATCCATCGGATTTCTTTAAATATTGTGAATCTAGCCATGTTTGACTCACAAACATTTCTTAAATGATGTCGACAAATTAAAAATAATGTGTAACGTTAGGAAAATAGTTGCAAACCTCGTAACACCCGCTCACACAAGCTCTTTTCCCTTGGTGTGTTCTCTCGTCGAGCTGAAAACCCAAGGGTGATTACATATGCACTTGGTTATATTTATTTGCATCTTCTACAATCCGTCTCACCCAATCAATTTTGTTTGTGTCCTATAAAAGAAGGTCAAGGCAATGGGCCGCAAAACAGGTACAAAAGAGTAAATGCCTCTCCTAAAGTAGTCTCTCATCCATCACATATGTTGTTGCATTGTATGTGACAACTTGCATAGTATTCTAGATACCCACCTCTAAAATAACCTCCTCCAACATAAGGTTCAGATTTTCTGCATTTTTTACCATGTTAGAGGATTAATTGACTTCAAAAAAACCACCTCACCATTTGAAACCACTAAAAAATTGATGAGGATGCAATTCTTTCCATCTATCCACCAAGATGAAAGAATGGCATCTGTATTTCTACCACTGCTTCCTTTGATATTCCAAGATTGATGTTGTATTTACAACCGCACCCTGGAGTAATTTTTCACTTAAGCCTCTTGGAAAGGGTGCCATGTACCCTTTGCCTACAATTGTCAATGTCGTCATCGAATTCGCCACATTGAAGGGAAGGTTGTTGTAGTACTAGAAATTTACAAGACTTATCTACTTCCTCGTGCACATCCATGTTCCAACTTGTACCTTACAGTGAAGGTTGTGCCTCAGGTATGTTTTTAAGTACAAAATAATATGTATCCCTTCACTTGAACTTGATGAACCAGATGTCCCTCTTCATATATGTGGGCCGCAACTAAAGCCCACAATGAAATATACAAGAAATCAATCACAATAACTTATGAAATATCATTTTTATCTCTCGATAATGGGTGATCTAGACTAGGATAATAAAAGGGGCCATACTAAAGATGCACACCTTGAGGTTTAAGTTGCAAAAGACATCGAACTAGGAATACAATGGTCCAAACTCTATAGGAGATGTAGGGTTTCAAAGCCTAGATCTAGGATAGGGTAATACGTCTAACTAGCTCCCGATAGTAAGTTGATGATAGTAGTGTTGTAATCAAGTTGTAGCAAGATATGGATTCTTATGCTTAGGTTAAAAATATAGGTTATACGAATCGATAGGTTGTAAAAGGGTTGTAAAGTACAAAGGGTGGATTATAAGGCAAAAGCCAATATATAAATAATGCAATTGACCAAGAATATGCCTCTCTACTCTAACCTATGCATGGCCACATCAAACAAACATCCAAATCTGAAATAACATAAAGGAAAAGAGAAGTTATAGATATTTACCTGATTGCAGACACCATTGGCGCATTAACTTTCACCCAGGGTTAGCAGAACCTTATGAGAAAGTTGATGTGAGAGATCACAAATGGATAAGAGAAGAGCTAAAAAAACCTTTTGTTAAAGACTCCAAAGGTTGGGTAGACCATAGTAGGTGCAACTCCCATGCTAGAAGATCCTAATACCTAATGCTCCAAGTGTAGACTCTAAAAAAGACATGTGAGACCAACTTCAAGATCTCCAGGGATTTAAGAGCAGAGAGTGCCAGTAGACCAAATGAGTGATGATGATGTATTGGAATAAGCGCTCAAATGCCAAGTATATATAGCTATCATGATGGCGTATTGTAGTTTCGGCTAGTCGACGATATCGACCATGGTTGATGTCAGCTTTTAAAAATTACAAGCAATACGGCGTCGACCATGGTCAATACCGTCAGCAACAGGTAATGCAAAACTATGGGGGTCAAAAAGGAAATCCTAACTGATGGAGGGAGACTCGAAGCTACTAAAAAATGTCGAGACGAAGGTATGTGTTTGTTGAAGGGAAGTATGGAGGTGCCTGTAAGAGGATAGGAAGGTGATATCGTAAGGAGGTTGTAAAAGACAACTACAAAGGTATAAAAACATGTGAAATGTGGTGTAATTGGACTAACACATCAAGGCCCTCTCATAAGTACCACTGCTAACTAGCCCAATACAACTAGTGAAGGTTACACGTAACCATTTCTGGTTACGCCTCGATCATGGCAATGTCCTTGAGAACGCCACTTCGAGGAAGCCAATGCTTCAATGATGCTTATGAAGAACAAAAATCAGTAAAGTGAAAAAATAGGAGTATACATATGCCCCAACCGAAGATCATTGTGGGTTACAAAAAGTGTACATGAGATGTTCTTTGGGAAAAGAAAATGTAACACCAAAATCAAAATAACCAACATGGATGTGGAGTACAAAAAGTGATAAAAAGCATGAACTCAAATGAAGCATACCTACCTGTATACTTACCTTCCTACGAGTGTGGTTGCATACTGAATTACAGAAGTGTAGAAAGAGTTGCTATGAAAACCCAAATAATACACAATTGAAAAGAAACGCTAGAAAATATATTAGAAAAATAAGAAATAAACCTTAAGCTAAGGGGGAACTCATGGAAGTATAGTAAGTAGGTTATAAGTAGATCATAATTAGGTCGTAAAAAGGTTGGAAGTAGATTATAAGTTGGTTGTATATGGTATAAAGGGGTAGCTGAGAATGTCAGACTAATTGGCCTGTAAATATAAAGGATGTAAGGTGTTAGCTGGGAAAAAAGTATCAACCAAGCTAGCAATCTTGTAAATAATAAGTCACTAGGATGGAACACTCAATCCCTAAAGTAACTAAGAGAAATCCAAATGAGGAGATAGCAATGGTCAAGAGAGCACATCGTGAAGGCCAAGAGAGGCAGAAGATACTCAAGTAGGGATGGAATGAGGGATTGTCCTTAAACCCTAATGCATGTCACAATGCTAGCATGCCTAAAAAAAATGGAAAAAAGGATATAAAGGAGATAGAAAAGACAATCTAGCCTATTTATCAAGGGTATATAATGATGTAAAGAGGGGGAATAATGGGCGCCACCAAAGCGAAAACAAGTTCTTTATCGAAATCAAGACACGCTAATCAAATTGGCAAGACTATAAGTTTTTGACATCAAAGAGTGGCGAAACCCGAAAATATAGGCATCGGTGAAGACAAACTAATGAAGCATAAGAATATCCCATGTTAGCTATGATACTATACGACAGTAAATATGTATCATGTATGACAGGCTAAGATGGATCCCCGTCTATTCTCTTACCATTGGGGATCAAATCTAGGTTTGCACACAGGATGTAGATACCAAAGGTGCTCAAGGAGCACAAGGGTCGCAATTTATAGGATAGTAGTCCTAACCTTAAGATAGCTATATGTTTCCAAGGCCTACACCTAAAGTATAGAGAGGTATCCTACTAGGATTTGGAGCAAAGATGGGTCAAAAGATAGATAAAGATAAGGGGCATAACATAAATAAGACAAAGCAATAGACTAAAGCAAACATGCATATGCCCTAATCTATAACAATGAATGAGCAACCATCCACACATCATTAAACATGAAACAAGGGACAAAGAAGGGTTAGATATACTTACTTGTGGTATGACCGTTGATGCATTGATCCTCCCCAGAAAACAACAACACCAAAAGAGAATCATTATGGATGGAGAAGGGAAAGCTCAAGAGGAAAACCTCTAGTCTTAACTCACTATGGTGACCCATGCAAAAGGGCAAGATCCAAAACCTCAAGTCTAACAACTAGATGCGAACATGTGTACAAATGTCCAATGTGCAAGCAAGATGTGATGTTTTGATTGAATGATTAATTGATGCTGAAATGACAAGAGACGAGACGTATATATACCTGATGCAATCAACCGTGGTCAATTCTGTCAGCAATAGGGAAAACAAAGCCCAACACAATCGACCATGGTCGATCGCATCGGCTTTACGGAAAAACCTAAGGCCAAGGGTGTAAAATAATGGGGAATGAAAGGAAAACAAATAATGGAAGCATAACGAAGGTCCAGGATGACCGAAAGTGATAAAAAGACTCAGAATGAGTGAAAACAAGTGATCATAGTGATGGCATGTAAACAAGAGAGGAAACAAAGTAAGGATAAGGTAGTTGTGCTATAAAGGAAACCATAGTGATATCTCTCCAAATGTTGTGTTCTAGCCCACGTGACCAAGTCCAATCACACCCCAATCCCAACAGGCCCCTTGAGGCATCCGCTCAAGAGGATAATGCATCAACAGCCCCTCCACAGGAGAAGAGGTTAGCAAGCATCAAAAATGAGGTGTACAAATATCCTACCTTCCCACGATGCTTCATTCCTCAGGACCTCACTTAAGGAGTTATAAGCCTACTACAAGGATTAAGAACAAGCACAAGAAGGCAAGGGCACCGATTGATAGATATGAAACCTCCTACCCCTACCCCAGTTGAAAAGCCTACTGCAGTCCAAAAGGCCTCAAGCTCTGTAATGAGGCAATTTGTGGAAGCTAAGCTTTCAACTCGGATAGGAGATGTGTCAAATATGATGATATCACATCTTTCATGCTTGTGACTTTTATTACTTGTAATAATTGTCTTTTTGTTTCCTTTTATTGATTTTTCTTTAATAACATGGCTTTTAACTTCTTTCTTTGGCTTTTACTATTCCTCCTTTGTACAGATTCAAAAGGCTAATCAAATGGGGGTGAAAGATGACCAACACAAAAGAGCTTACACCTAATCGCTGCAAAGAAGGACCTACAAAGCATGACGCTTAGATACTCCTAGAAATGCATTGTAAAAAAGAGTGTTATCTTGGTAACAATCATGGAAGGCCCAATAGGAAGTGTGTAGTAAAAGGGTAGATGGTGAGTTATTGCTTGGGATGCCCCGAACATGATATTTTGACGGACATGGACATCTGTGGCCTCTTCTCAAAACATGATATTTGTATTTTATTTTGGGTTGAGATGACTGTTGTTTTAAGTTTGGTTTTTTTGACATATATATGTGTGTATGTGTGTGTATAAAACTTTAATCCAATATTAAAAAACTTTGATGGAGAGTTTCTGCTCCTGATGAATGAAAACATTAATGCACATTGTGAAACACCTTTCAAAAAAGTGTGATTGTGTTGTGAATGTCTCGTACTTTGAGAATAACATGTGTGACACACAAATGAAACTTTTCTGCCATGCTAAGAAACATATGTAATCTCCCAAGCACCAGGTGTTATAGAGCTGAGAGATGGCACACAAAATAAACGTAGTTGTTAAACCGTTACATGACCAAGATAGAGAGGTGTCATCTTTCATGTGCTAGTTTTCAAACTCAAATTCATATAGACCTATATACAAGTTATATTTATAATATTTATTGTATAGCTTATTTGAAAGAAATTAACATTTTATGGCTACTGACAACAGTTTTACAATTGATAAATCAAATATAAATTTGAAACATGTGAAGATTGCATGCTTGGCAAGCAACACATGTTACCTTTCAACAAAAATTATGTTACTAGTACCTCCACTCCGTTGAAAGTTGTTTAAAGTGATCTACTGGAACCATTCCAAGTTGCTTCCCTTAGTGGTTCCCTATATGCAGTAACTTTTATTGACGATCATATTTGGATGATTTGGGCTTATTTTCTAAAGAAGAAAAGGGAGGTTTTCTCAAAATTCAAAGAATTCAAACCCTAATAGAAAACCAATTTAACTTGAAGCTTCAGAATTTGAGGATGGACAATGGTAGGGAATGTGTTAACAAAGAATTTGACGAGTTTTGTGCCTTATGCGAAATTCAAAGGGAACAAACAACTTCCTATTCATCTCAACAGAACAGAATTGCGGAAAAGAAAAATCAAATAATTATGGAAATGGTTATGTCCGTGATGGATTATGCAAATGTACCCAAATTCCTCTCGGTTGAAGCCATGAACACTACCATACACATCTTCAACAGGGTGCCTTCGAAAGCTTTGAACATAACAACACCCTTATAAATGTGGGACAAAAAGAAGCCAAATGTTTCCCACTTTAGAATTTTTGGTAGTCCCGCTTTAGTATCAATCCCTAAAGTGAAAAGGAAGCAACTTGAAACTACTTCCTGTATACACCTAATTTTTCACTTTACTGAGTTTTGTTCTTTGTAGGCATCATTGGTGTGTTGGCCTCTCTAGAACGGTAGTCTCAAGGACATTTTCGGTAGTGGAGAGTAATAAAAAATGGTTACATGCAACCTTCACTGGATGGATTGGGTTGATTAGCAGTGGTACTTGTGACAGAGCCTTGATGTGTGGTCTAATTGTACCACATTTCACATGTTTTCATATCTTTGTAGTCGTCTTTTACAACCTCCTTATGACATCACCATAGAATCCTCTTATAGTCATCTCCATACCAACCTTCAACACACATACCTTCGTTATGACACCTTTCAGTAGCTCCGAGTCTCCCTCTCTCTGTCAAGATTTCTTTTTGACCCCCATGATTTTGCATTGCCTGCAGTCGACAATATCGACCATGGTTGATGTCTTCTAGCTTGCAGTTTTTAACAACTGAAGTTGGCTAGATGAAACTGCAATGACCTATCGTGATTGCTATTTATACTCAGCATCTGAGCACTTGTTCTAACACATCTTCATCCCTCTTTCGGTCTATTGGCGCTTGCCAATCTGTCCTTAGAGCCCTAGAGGTCTTGAGGTTGGTCCTTTGGAGTCTACACTTGGAGCATTGGGTACTTATGATCTTCAAGCATATGAGTTGCACTTACTATGGCCTGCCTGGTCTTTGGAGTCTTCAATAAGAGGTTTTCCTAGGTCCTCTCTTATAGTATAAATATAACTTGTATATAGGTCTATATAAATTTGAGTTTGAAAACTGGCACAGGAAAGATGGCACCTCTATCTTGCTCATGTAACAAATTAACAACTAAGTTTATTTTGCACGCCATCTCTCAGCTCTATAACACTTGGTACTTGGGAGATTACATATGTTTCTTAGCATGGCAGAAAAGTTTCATTTGTGTGTCACACATGTTATTCTCAGAGTACGAGACATTCACAACACAATCGCACTTTTTTGAAAGGCGTTTCACAATGTGCATTAATGTTTTCGTTCATCAAGAGCAAAAACTATCTCCATCAAAGTTTTTAAATATTGGATTAAAGTTTTACAAACACACACACATATATATGTCAAAAAACCAAAACTTAAAACAACAGTTATCTCAACCAAAATAAACAACTAAATATCAAGTTTTGAGAAGAGGCCACAAAAGGTCCATGCCCGTCAAACAATTTTTTAGTGACTGATAATTTCTCAATATTTCCCTTCAAAATATGTGAAACCATACTACTACTATATTGATAAAAATATATAAAGGGCAGCCTTCATTTAATTATTATTTATTTTGAATAGATGTTTCATATATTAACAAGAAAAATATTTACAACAAAGATTGTACAAAAAAAAGAATTGTACAACAGTAGTTATAATGAAAAATACAACTTAATCCTTAAGGCTACTAGCACAACAATGAAATCTGATTAATCACCAACTTCAAACTTTTTAGCTTCCTTAAATCCTTTAGCAAGTAAACTTCGCTTCTTCAAGTGTGACAAAAATCATCTAAATTGCATATCTCATTCTTGAAGACATAATTGCATCTAAGTTTCCACTTAATGAACAAGGCAGAAATCTGCACAAAATTTCAAATACTGCTAAAAGGACTGTGTATAAGAACATTGGTATCACCCAACAAAATTGCCCACCAATGAAGTGGTCCTTGAAGAATAGGTGCCAACTTGGACTTCACAATTTTCCAACAAGATCTTGCAGAAGGACAATCCCATAAAAGGTGTTTAATAGTTTCCAGTTTATAGCAATGAACACGTAGACCATCAAAAAGACCACGCTTGGATAACCGAACCTTATAGGAAGCCCCTCATATATCACAAGCCAAGCAAAAACTCTTATGTTTGTATGAAACCCTTATTATCCACACACTATGAAGTCTACGGACCCACAACGCTTCTACATCAGTGGCAACCCATCAAGTATTGAGAATTGGTGCAAGAGTGCATTTCTGATGTAGCAGATGGTAAAACTGATGCGTGTCATAATGAGATATGAGATGTCCAAAATTCCATCACAATCCTGCCAAATGGGACTTTTCATCACCAAATTCAACTTAAAACCAGTCCACATGAGGAATAAAGTTCCGAATATCCTATGGAAGCACAATCTGTTGGGGATAGTGCGAACTCATGTGCTAGTGACCTCCATTTTTTCCAGTTATGTGCATTGGCAACCCACAAATCAAATGGGCAGTCCAGTGTTTAGATGGTTCTTCTTCCTAGCAGATTTTCATGAAGCATAGATTTCTCTCCACACATCATTGGGGTAAGATCACAGGATCTTTTGGACTCTGTGATATTAATGTTGATCCAAATAATTTTCAGGTTGATGGATCTTTTTTTCTCAGGAGTATATGGGCTGTCTGGAAAAATATTGCAGCTTTACTCATTTGGCGAGTATCTGTTAGTCAAACAGGTTGGGATTTGGATAATAGATCAATCTGGGTGTGGAAATTACAGTATATGTCTCTAGCCAATATCCCATGTTTTCAAGCACGCAGACTCAACAAGAAAGGCATTTTCTTATGGAGCCTTCATTTATGTATACAATTTTTAATATATATTTCTGCGCAGTAATAAATAATCGGTATGTAAGTACAGTCATATTTTAAAACTGCAAGTTGTAAGAGATGGTGATCTCGAAAAATCTGCAAGTATTTTTCGGCCAAAAACACAAAAAAATGTGTAAACGGCATTCAAATGTAATGGCATTAGAGCACTGGTGCTATGAGCCTAATATCTACACCTTAAGCGTCAGAAGAAGATTTATATTGCTAAAAAATATATGCCCATGTAAACTATTTGTTTGTTTGTTTGTTTTTTAATTTGTGCCCAGCAGTTGAATTTTAATGTCTTCATTTGAATTGCAAGATTGTTGAAGAAGAAGAGGTGGGGAAAGCAAGCAAGTCCCGTGGCATTTTCATGGCAGGAACAGCCATGGTACGAGGGCATGGCTTACACAACAAACCATAGGCCATTTGGCCTGCACCCAAACTCATAGGGCAGTGGCAAAAGGCCTCATTTTCCCGCAGCCATATCAGGCATCAGTCTCACCATTGTCGGGCCCAAATGACCCAGATGGGTTTATCCTGCACAAGCCTACAACCTGCAAGCATATTATTTGGCCCATACAGGCCTTCATAGCAAAGACCAGTCATGGCTTGTAGTCATGGCTTGTAGTCATGGCCTCCTTAGGAGCTTCCTATTTCACACATTAGCTGTAAGAATCTGTAGAAAGTCGGAGTAGAGGTAGAAAATGATGCTAGTCAGTTGCAGCAACATTCCATTTCTAAACCAACTCATGGAGGAAAACAACCACAAATTGAGTTCGTGGCCATTTCCAGAATTACTCAGCTTTTGATCTACAACCGGCAACATAATGAAGGGGTAAGAGGATTGATTATTGGGTTTGCTCGTTTACAGTTACGAAAGGTTATACATTCTGTTTTATCATAATTTAGTAAGAATTATAATCAGGTACAGGTAGACCCCAATTAGAACAATAAGAGGTCGTTTGTCATCAAAGTGCCTGAAGCATTTCTTACAAATTGTCTTGATAAAATTCGATCAAGGCACATCCTATGAAATTCTATCCACAATAAAATCATTTATTTTCAGGCAGGCCTTCAATGCTCTGAAGTAAACATGAAATAGAATTTCTTGTTTTTTAAACAATTTTAAGTCCAGAAAACTCACAAGTAAGTAATAATGCCACTTTTTAAACTTGTAGTATATCCAGCGGATTGGAGCCATGACAAAGAAGAAGCAACAGTACAAGTAGGGAATATCCTGGGGTCCTGCAAAGCAAATATCTCTCCTATTACAGTAATCAAAAGAAAAAAACAGAATTTTATAAAGCAACAACTTTGACGAAATAATTTAAACCTGTCCAGGGAGAATGAGACTCACTTGATCCAAGTAAAAAGCAAAACGTCCCAAAACCAAGAACTCCGAGAAAGTGAGTGACCTAAAGAAACCAAAAACTTGTCAATTTCTGCCAAGTTGTAGCCAAAATAAAATTCCTATTCTTCTGTTTCTGAATGCATTACCAAAGAACAGATCTCTGTTCATCATCAGAAAAACCAAAACCAATGAACAGATTACCCTGCATAATATTTATCATTTGATACAGAGTCAAACATACATAAGTGCCTCTTTCAAGACACTGACTTGATTTTCTGGTGTGGATTTATATTCACAAGTAAAATGACACAAGTACTCCAAAGTAATATTATGTTATTTATTTCTGTAATCTGAAATAGGAAAATCTAAATGTGCAGAGAATATAGAGTTTGATTTAATTTTTGCTGTCCAAGCCCAAAAAGAACACTTATGCTCAAAACCAAATAAATACAGGAAGAACGAGAAGTGTACAGTGAATTGCGCAAAAACTCTGCAAAAAGCAAACCTTATTAATAAAGCTCTCGTGTTCTTCAGCTTGCTTGGCAATCTTCTTAGCCTGTTTTGACAATATTGATTTGGTATGCACTACAGCCTGCAATATGTAAAATAATTCTACTGTAAGTGCTTCCAGAAACTCATTTGCTAGATAATTTAGTAAAATCCTAGCTCTAAGAGAAACCCTGCCAAATTTGATGATTTTTTTGCAACGATAATCAGGAAATCTATTAGCATTTAAGCTATGGCACACATGTTTTAAACCATACGATCAAAAATCCTACCAAACTTTGGGAATCTATTGCAACAAAAACTAGTAAAACAAGAGTGAAATAATTCTTAGAGCTTCCAAGTCTGCATTTCTACAATACTGATATATTTAGTATATAGTTTAGCAAAATCCTAGCCATAGCAGCGACAAAATTTAAATACTAAGATTAAAAACCCTGGCAAATTTGACCAATCTATTGCAATAAAAATTGGTTGAAAAAAAGGCCAAAATTAGTCTGATGTCAGTGCTTCCGAAGTATCATTTCTTCAGGTAATCTCAGAAAACCGTGCTACATAATTTAGCAAAAACCTGCCTATAGAAAGCTACAAAATTTAAACCATGAGCTCAAAAAACGCTGTCAAATTCAGTCAATCTATTGCACTAAAAATTGGGAGAAAATACAAAAAAAAATATTGATAACAAAAAGTTTCAGGAAAAGACCTGGGATCAATTATGAAATTTATAGACTTTCCAGATCATCAATTTTAAAACTCTTATTAAAGTAAAATCGTGTTATGCCAGTGCTTACACAGTCTGGTTAATTAGAATAAAACTGCACTGTATGATTTCGCAAAACCCTAGTTGCATCAGCCATACAATTTAAACCCTGAACTCAAAACCCCGTCAAAATTTGGTGAACGTTCTACGGTGAAAGATAAAATAAAATAAAAATTACCCGCGGCCGAATATTTACTCCAAACCGTTGACGGAATCTTGGAGGTTGAGTATTATCCGAATTGTCCATTTCGCGCAGAATTTTAAACATAGCATTCAAGATTGTTTTATGGTTTTCGTGTAAAAACTATGTAGTTTTGTGGAAGGAACGAGGAAGAGAAGAGCGAGGTATTTGGTAGCAAGAGTGTGGAGTGAAAAATGACAACGAGTTTCGGAAACCCCTATTGGGCGACAAAGGAAAATAACTCTGATCGAGAGTTTTTTTTAATATTATAAACTATTCTTGTGGTGCTGCTGCCAAGTACTGTGGTATTTAATTCTTACCACTCCGCATTCGGACTAATGAAATTAATTTTATTGCCACGCTTAACGGTCTACGGGGCCACAAATTGTTTAAGGGCTCGAAAATTGGTATCCTCTCTTCCCACTCTTCGCAAGTGTTGTCCATCCACTTGTGATGGAATCAAGGTGAGGGGGACCGATGAAGGACAACATTTCCCTATAGCACAAACTCAACAAACACATGCACTCGTAAGTGCACACAATAATCACTCTTTATGTCATTAAATGAACTCATCTACAGAGATTACACACTCTTTACTTCACTATAGACATGAAGAAGAACCCATACAATATAGTCCCTCAATGGACTAGTACAACCACGTGTTGCCCTCTCTCAAACACTCTTGAATATCCTCTGTGAAAGAGACTTCTTTCCCATCTTAAATGCACATTACTTATGCCTTTTGGAGATTCCCTTTGAAGATAAAGTGTTCTTAGAAATGCTTAAGATGAGAAAATGACACGTTCTTAGTTTTACTTTAGTTTTGTACATGAAATCATCACTTTACACCAAGCAATGGTTGTGTAACCATCAAAGTGATTTTGAAACTGTCCATTTGTGTAACCCTGCGGTTACAAAATCCTTGTGGTAATTGCACAACTACCACTTAATCCAGACCAATGGTTTTGCATCAACATTTGTCATAACTTTTACATAGTGGCTTGAAATTTAATGTCATTTTTAAAGTGCACAATTTTTGAGGGGGATCAAAATATACATTCACATTCTAATTTGGAGGTGTTCTTCAATTTTATTTTCCTTTGCCTCAAGACTTATCACTTTTAGCCCTTTAACAAACACAACCACTTCCCAGATTCTACCGATTGTTAATAAACTCAACCAATTCACTTGGAACCCTATGAATGCTTGAAATTGGTATTCTTATGATTTTTTTAATGCCCTTGAAGTGTTAGAGTGTTGATGTTGCCTTATGTCACCTTTCTACCATGTCAAAATGAAAAACATGCGCACACACTGAGTCATTTTTTGGGTGGTGTAAGATCACTCATTCACCTGGGATGCTCTTGCATCAGACACTCTAAGTAAACGGTTGCAAGCATAGAGCTCACAAAGGTTAGATGGTATAACCATTCTCTTGGCATGAACAATAAGGTTATGGTGTGCCTTTTCGCCATGTAAGGTACCTCGAAATATTATCATATTTCTCCATTCTCCTTTTCCAACCACGGGATGGCCCATAAACCATCCCACTCAACCTAACTCTATTGATCCCTCTCTTTATCTTGCTCGTTGCTTGGGCACAATCCATCAATCAACTTCCATTCTCTCATTCCATCCTTTTGTGGGTTTTTACCCACCTATATTTGTCCTCTTCCACTAAGATCCTTTCACACCACTGTCACATAATTCCTTCCTCAAATAATATACTTCAGCGACTACTCCTTTTATGGTTTTCTTTTCAAAGAATTCAACATACATGTTGGCATCAAAACAATTACCCATAACCTTCAACATTGGCTCTAAGATATTTGTCGTGCCCTCTTCTCTCATTGTCCTCATTGCAATATCAAACAACTCCACTACATCTACTACAACAACATATTCCTCTCAAAATTCAATTTTCACGATGGCTTCTATCAACTCATCCTCCTCGAATAGCATTTTTGTTGTAACAATATCTTCTTCGTGGTTCAATGCTCTCCAAATTTACATCATGTGCATTCACTTGCACCTCATTCACCTCCTTCACCTCCTTTGCAATACATGTTTATGCCACCCCTTCCTCAACTATATCATCTGTATACTCTTATGCAAAGATTTTGTCTTCCTCTTTTGTAGTAACTTATTCATTACCTATAACAAAATCAATATACAAGATATCATGGGAATCAAACATTCCCTCAATCACCCTTAACTTTTTTCAAGTAAAAGATAGACTTTTATTCCTTTGTCAAATTGGGACCTCCTTTAACCACCATCGTAGCTTCCAAATCTTATTGTTTGAAAAACTTCTCAACACCACCCTCTTTATCACTAAACATAGTTGCCTCTTGGTTTGAAAATAATCATTCCCTTTCCTCTTTTTCCATCTCTGTCATTGGTTCTTCCTTGTAGACACCTAAATTCAACAATTTATTAGTTGGCAATGACAACTTTGGTTTCACACTTAAAGCATGTCTTATGGGCACATTCTAAGCCTAGGTGACTTGTCCTTATCTCTCTTCTATGACTTGCTCATATATTCTCATTGCTAATTCACTTGCATAACTATTGGCATTAGTCCACATCAACATATTCCTCTTAAGCAAAATTCTCTAAAATTTTCAATTTCCCATAGACTGCCTATATAAGACCGTCCATCTCAACGGTTCATTTAAAAGCCAATGGTTTCATCCCTTGCCACCCAACAATCACTTTTCCAATTTATTATATTTTTATGGGTCACTTCATATCACATGGGTCAACCTTAATGTGAAATTAAACCTATGAACGCCTATAAAAGCAAACACTTTCAAGAGCACTCTTTACAAAATACATTCCAAAATCATTCTAAGCTCTCATAAATCCCTTCAAAATAGTAGCACAACCTAAGAGAAGCCCTCACACAAGTCTAAAGCACTCTCAACCAAGTTCAAGAGTCAAGGTTCTCAATTTAGAGACCTTCAAAGCCAAGTCAAGCTTAAATGTGCCAAGCCATTATTTCTCATTATCAAGTGAATGAGTTTCCATAGTAGTTGCATATATACCGATATCGCATGCTAGGTGAAGAACTACATATGGTTTGAGGCCTCTTCAAAGTAGTATCGACGTAGGTAGTGTACGAATTACAATCCAACCCAAAGATTAACCTTTTTGTAGTGTCTCTTACTCATAGTTCAGGGTTGAAGTTGTTTTGTATCATACAAAGGGTTCTGCAAATTTATGACACCCAGGGCTTCGATGCAAAGTTCATCACAAAATTTTGTAAATGCATAGAAAGTTACAGAGCACCAATTTACACTTCTATTTGAAACCATATAACAAAGTATCATATAATTCCATGCTTCAACACACGTTGTATGGTTCCATACTTTTTCATATTCTCACTCCAGTTTCAAAAATGAAGCACCTCAAGGTCATTCCCAATTTTCATAGTCATAATACATTGCCAATTTATCCTCTCACCTCTATAATTAATCTTTGTGTTTTAATAATCATTTTCGTGTTCAACCTTGTAATTTTCTAACGAGTGATATTTTAATTTGTGCATTAATATCTATTAATTAATCTAAATATAACAACCTTTTGTTAATCCTTTAAGCCTTGGATAAATAATAACAACCTTTTGTTGGTGTATATAACTAGATTTGTCATCATTTGACGTCTTGTCCACCTAGTTGGTTAGTCATCTCACTTAGTGAGAATAGGTCATAGAATGAATAGGTCAATAGGGTTAGTGTACACGTGTCATGCATAGGAGTTACACAAGACTCCTATATGTACCCCTTCATTCTAATTTATGAGCATGCCAGATACTTCGTTGTCTTTTATGTACTTAGTTTTCCTTATAATTTGTTCTCTTACTAATTACGAAGCATTCTTGTCTCCATTGGAAGTGCAACATGTCTTCAATGTGCATGAGGTTCCAGCATTGATCCTCACGAAACATTCTGATAGTTTTCAGGTTATTACCATAGACTAGGGGTCCCATATCTCATAACAGGGTGCCCACAGGTGCCTTACCCCTCTCTAGGTACCACAGTTCAGCTAGAGACTTTGGATCTGTACTTTCTTAGGCTTTTGTGTGATTGTTTCCTCCTCTTGTTTTCCTAGCTCATGTACTATGAAACAGTCCAACACTTTCATAAAATCAACTAAGTCCTCCTAACCCTCTTTTCTCATGAAGGTTTCACATTTTTATTTAATTAGTTGTTTAGGTCATTTTCTTTATGCATTTATCTATTATTTACTGTTGTTCTTAATATTATATTAACCTAGAATAATTCCACATTTTAGTTAATCAAAAACCACATACATAATTGTCTTACATATGAGGAATAAAATATGAAGTTCAAGATTGTACTAAACACTTGCAACAATGGCATATGGCCCTTCAATTAACCATATTCAATGCATTTGTTTACAATTTTTAGCAACACACATTGCATTGCAATTAATATTATAGCTTAGACTAAAAGATAATAGTTAAATAGTTTAATGTTTTAAAATGTTGATATTTCATTGCATGTTGAATGCTTTCACGTTCATAAATTTTCACTATTGAATATGCATGGCCCTATTACTTAGCATCGAAGCATATGAGAATACCTAAAATATTTGTAATATCCATAATCTTCTTTTGCTAAAATATATTAAAAACAAAGAAATTTATCATAAAATCAATTTACGGGCTGCGTATAGTTATAGATGTACATACTGGCATATTCAAGTTCCTTTCTTTAATGCTCTTACATCAGACGTCTTATATTTCTCTGTTATCCACTTTAGTATAAGAGCACCTAAAATAGGAAAAGCACTTCCATGCACCTCGTGCACAAAAATGTAAATTTCCTCAGCATGTAGGAACACAAGGTGGTTTAAACAAAATACCCAAAAATTTGGCTCACTAGTCAAAAATCAGCTCTAAAATGAGGGAATTAGGTGCAAATGAAACCAAACAAACATTTTTAAAGATAAATTATATTATCAACCAAATATTCATGTCAATATTAGAGTTTCACATTAAATGCACATGTGTATCTATGAAAATTAATGGGCCAAGGAAAATACAATAGTACAACTACCTGCATAAGGTACTAATAACTACATTTTGTTTCATGAGTGAAAGTTTGAACATGGCTAAATATTTTTTCACTTAAGTGTATTTATTGCAAATCAGGAGAAACAAAATCAACTTTTCTCAACCATCATCTACAACAACATTCAACAAAAAGATAAATGTGAGGCTTATATTTCAATCATGTTTTTAACTAGTCATTGTTTCTTTGACAACCATGATAACACTAGACAAATACTCTATTATTATCTATTTTCTCATCCATAATATATCAAGACCCAAAAATATCATGAGTATAAACATGATTTAACCTTCTAAAAACCATAAGTTTTTTCGTTTCTCCCATGTGGATTATTGATTGATCAATCCCTCACAATATAAAATTATTTTTGTCTTAAGAAACTATAGGATATGATTATCCTGAAAAATCGTTTGAGGCTCTTTGAAATGTAAGATTTTTGAGTGAATATTTTTAGAGGAAGCAAAGGCCAACATTTCGAGGCATTATTTTGAAAATGATCTTTGTTTTCAATGATTCAATTTTTCTTTTCTTTCTTTATTTTTTTATCCTATTATGTTCCATTATATCAATGAACCATTCATTTAAATATCCATAAAAGATTCTATAAGGGACTTGATATAAAAACATGTAGGACATGTATGATTCAAAGTGTAAAGCTGATATAATATCTAAAGACCATAGGTGGTGCAAGGTTGTCCACTTGCTACAAAGTGGTGCACAAATAAGTTGTAGATTTCTATTTATGTTAAGGGCCTTAACAACATCTATATGCATTTTTTCTCTATGAAACTTACAACTATCTCATGGAGCTACAAATAGGATCTTAATGTTCTCGTACGGACATGTATACAAAGAAAATGTAAAATAAGGGAAAGAAACAAACAATAAGCAAACTTGATACTCCCTTTATACCTCCTTACAACCTCATATGAGATTGACTGGAGATTGGAATGATGTACCGAGCTTGTTGAATCTCTAGATCAATTGTATGTGGATGCTCTAAGGAATTTTCCAAATGGAAGTGGATTTCAAATATGAGTAATGAAAATGATTGATCATTCAATTGATTTTCAGCTATTTTTGGTCAAATAGATATCTAACGACGTGTAGAATTGAATGTAAATTTGACACAATAACGATGAAAATTCTTAAGATTCAAAAGATATAAATGGAGAGGAATGAGTGTTTCTTTATTCATGAGGGAAGAGAATCTCAAATACCTTATTTAAGTGATTAATTTGTCTGATCTGAAGCTACCTAAAGCGTGATTGGAGATATTTTTTGATTTTCCAACTTGATTGGAAAGATAAACTATTGTTTTGAGATTCATTGAGTGAGTTTCATTGAGTTGGAAAAGGTGCATGTCTTTTGAATATTTTTAGCTTTTTCATTGAATATTAAATTCATGTCTAATGCAGGAGCATATGAATATAGCCTATGATCATAATGTAACCCTTATTATTTTTTAGTATTCATATTAATTTTGTTCAAAAAAGGATACAAATCTTATTGGTATGCAAGAGTTATGACTATCATTCAGAAGCTAAAGATTGATATGGAAAGAATTTCTCCTCTTGGGTTTTCCAAAATGCTAGATTTAAATATTTGAATGTAGTACAAGTGGTCATATGGAGGTATGAAATTTTATACAAATATTTTACAACTGTGAAATACTCTAACGACCTCAAGAACATGTTGGGTGAAGAGATAAGCAAGTTTGACAAGGTAAAAAGAAAGTTGAGAATATCTAGGAAATTGGTTTTAACCACTTCTAAGCTTGGAAATGGTTCTACAAAGATGGAATTTAACATCATAGGGATAGATATTACTAATTTAATAAAGTAAAAGCTGAATAATGTCCCAGAAGAGTGTCAGTGAGGTTTTCTAGGTGTATCAAGTCTCTAGTAGGATTTCTTGGCAAGAAAAGACTATTTTATGTATGAAATTTGTGTGATTAAGAAGAAAATTCAGTGAGAAATTTTATTGTCATTTGAAGTTGTGTTGATGTTGGATGATCTTTTTTTACATCTCATGGGTTAATGTTCCCATAAGTATGTTGATATGTGGATCTCAATTACTTATGTTTAACATGATATATCAACTTGGTGGAAAACACAGTAACCAACATCGGTTATGAAGGAATCGGCATCAGTTATGAATGGACCGACATCAGTCACCTATGACTGGCATCGGTCAGGAAAGTAGGAATCGATATTGGTTAGGGCTAACTGGCATCGATTACCTGTGTGTGGGTGT
The DNA here is from genome assembly GCA_019776745.2 of Taxus chinensis. Lineage (NCBI taxonomy): Eukaryota > Viridiplantae > Streptophyta > Pinopsida > Cupressales > Taxaceae > Taxus > Taxus chinensis. The sequence continues at coordinate 230,697,931 of CM034154.1, forward strand.
TTTATTTAACTCATGGAAATTATATCTAATTGTAGTATTAAAGAAAATCTATTGATTGTAATTGCATGGCTAAGTGCCCTAAGTTCGTATATGCCTATATAAGCATGAAAGATAGGGTTTAGAAGAAGGGATTGAGAGAATTGATGATTATTGTGAAATAATTGTGATAGAGATAATTCTTGTAGAAGGAGGAGAAGCTTGAGAGAAATAAAGTATTGTACATCGTGAGATGTGTGGAAGATTGTAGATCTTCAATTATATATCTTCTGAAAGCTCTGGATAATATATTGGCTTGTTTCTTGGTGGATATAGCCCACACTAGGTGAACCAAATTAAATCTGGTGTTGATTTATATCTCTTATTTTGTTTATTTCTTCTGGTAGAATATTTATTTTATTGCATATATGCTTAGATCTAATACATTATCTATACGACCTTATGCTAGCCCCAACAATTGGTATCAGAGATTTGTTTGAGGATTTTATGTGTTGATAGATTTACTCACAGAGGGTTTTCTGATTGAGTGGGAGCTATAGCAATGGTAGAAGAAAATAAATACAATGTAGAGAAGTTTGATGGATGAAATTATCAATTATGGAAGATGCAGATTGAGGATTATCTATATCAAAGAGATTTGTACTTACCGTTGGATGAAAATTCTAGACCTATGAAGATGATTGATGAAGAATGGAAGATTCTTGACAGAAAGGCTTTGGGATCTATAAGATTGAGCCTGACAGTATCGATGGCTTCTAATATTACAGAAGTGACATCTACAGTAGATTTAATGAAATCTCTTGCTAATTTATATGAAAAACCTAGTGCTTCAAATAAATTTTTAATTGATGAAGAAACTATTTAGTTATAAGATGCATGAAGATGGATCTGCATCTAGTCATTTGAATGATTTCCAATCTATTGCAAATCAGTTAAAATTGCTTGATATTTCGTTTGATGATGAAGTGAAAGCACTTTTATTCTTATGTTCTTTGCCTAATAGTTGGGATAACTTGGTAATGGTTGTTAGTAATACAACATCTGCTAATAATATTTTGAAGTTTGATGATGTGGTTAGTATAATCTTGAATGAAGAAATCCGTAGGAAAAGTACAAAGGAATCATCATCTGGGAATGCTTTGAATGTAGAAAGTAGAGGCGGGCAGAAGGAGAGATCCAAGAGTAAGAATAATGAGAAATCAAATTCAAGGGACGATAGATCTAAATCCAGAGGTAAGGGAATTACCTGTTGGAAATGTGGAAAGAAAGGACATGCAAAGAAAGATTGTTGGTCAAAAGATAGAGAGAGCCAACACCCAAGAAAAGGTTAAAAGGCAAACATTGCAGTAGAGGTAATGCAAGATGCTCTTATTCTTTCTTTGGATAATAGAATAGAATCACGGGTTTTAGATTCAGAAGCTTCTTTCCATGCAACCCCTAATAAGGGTTATTTTAGAAATTATGTCCAGGGAAATTTTGGGCATGTTTATTTGGGTGATGATGAACCTTGCAGTATTACTGGTAAAGGGGAAGTTCATCTAAAATTACAGAATGGAAATACATGGGTATTGAAATATGTGAGGCATGTGCCAAGCCTCGAGAGGAATCTTATTTCTGTAGGGCAATTAGGTGAAACTAGTTGCATGGTTACATTCACAACAGACTCTTGGAAAGTCACCAAGGGCGCCTTTATTGTCACAAGAGGAAAGAATGTAGGAACGTTATATTTATATACCTATGTTATTGATTCATTTTATGTGTTATCTACTTTAGATTCAAATGCATGCATGTGGAATAACTGGCTGGGCCATATGAGTCAAAAAAGAATGTAAATCTGAAAGGCTAAGGGTAAGTTAATAGATTTAAAAGATTTAGATCTTGATTTGTGTAAGCATTGTCTCTTTGGAAAGTAAAAGAGGGTGATATTTCTCAAAGTTGGGGCAACTAAAGAAGGAAAAAAAATGGAGCTTGTACACTCAGATGTGTGGGGACCAACCCAGGTAGCTTCTCAGTATTATGTTACTTTCATTGATGATGCTACAAGAAAGGTATGGGTTTATTGTATTAAACATAAATCTGATGTTTTTGAGACTTTTAAAAGATGGAAAGTCCTTGTTGAGAATGAATCAAATTCAAAGTTAAAGTGCCTTAGATTTGACAATGGTGGTGAATACTGTAGCAAGCTTTTTAATGATTATTTTTCATTGAATGGAATATGTAGAGAAAGCATAGTTCCAAGAACACCACAAGAAAATGGTGTTGCAGAAAGAATGAACAGGACAATCATGGAACATGCTAGAAGTATGAGGATACATGTTGGATTGCCCTTGCAATTTTGGGCAGAAGCAGTTGATACAACAAATTATTTTATTAACCGTGGGCCTTCAAATTCACTAGATGGAGGAATACTAGAGAAGCTTGGACTGGAAAAGAGGTAGATCTTTCTTTTCTCAAAGTTTTTGGTTTCAGAAGCTCTTGTGCATATTGATAAGAAAAATAGAAAAAAATTGGATGCAAAATCCAAGAGATACACTTTCATTGGTTATGGATCTAGTGATTTCGGATTCCGTTTTTGGGATTTAAAGAATTCTAAAATTATTAGGATTCATGACATTGAATGGAATGAAAAGAGAATGTACAAGGATCAAATTTTGGTACCCCAAGAATGAACCAATTGAGAATTTTGTGAATGAAAATGAACTCTCAGATTTAAAAATAATACCAATAAGGTTACATAGCAACCGGTGTCAGTTGACCCCTGACCAACATCGGTCAACTAAACTGGTATCAATTACAGAAGAGCCAAACATGCATTAGTTAGCAAAACTGGCGTCAGTTATAGGTGACTGACATCAATCACTGTCAGAATTGGAAACAAATGTCGAGGAGGTCCATAATGAGCCTCTGGTACCCCAAACTTCTGTGAGAAGGTCACAAAGGGTAAGTAAACCTCCAGAAATATTTACACCTTCTCTATCTTATTTATTATTGACTAATAATAGTGAACAAGAAAGTTTTGAAGAAGCAATGTAGGATAAGACTTACGTTCAGTGGGAGCATGACATGGATGAGGAGATGGACTCCTTGGAACAAAACTAGACTTGGGATTTGGTTAAGTTATCAGCAGGTAAGAGGACATTGCAGAACAAATGGGTTTACAGGATCAAGGAAGAAGAGGGGTGATAGAAAAGGTACAAGGAAAGGCTTGTAGTAAAGGGATTTACATAGAAAGCATGTATTGACTTTGGTGAAATATTTTTTTCTATTGTAAAAATGAATTTTATTCGTACTGTATTGAATTTAGTTGTAGTAGATGATTTGCATTTAGAGCAACTAGATGTGAAGACGAATTTCCTTCATGGTGATTTGGATGAAGAGATTTATATGCAGTAGCCACTTGGGTATGAAGTCAAGGGTAAGGAGAAATTAGTGTGTAGGTTGAAAAAGAGTCTACATGGGCTCAAGCAAGCTCCAAGGCAATGGTATATGAGGTTTGATAGTTTCATGCATGAGCATGGTTATTTGAGATGTGAATCTGACCATTGTGTTTATTTCAAGAAGCTTAAAAATGGGAGCTATATTATTTTGTTACTGTATGTGAATGATATGCTTATTACAGGATCTAGTATGTAGGACATTGGTGAGCTTAAGGGAAAGCTAGCTCACACATTTGCTATGAAGGATTTAGGAGCTGAAAAAAGAATCCTTGGCATGCAAATACACAGAGACATGAAGAACAAGAAATTAGATTTGTCTCAGGAGGCTTATATCAATAAGGTGTTAGAAAGGTTTAACATGCAAGATTCAAAACTGGTGAGTACACATATGGCTGGACACTTCAAATTGAGCAAAGATCAGTGCCCTTCATCACATGAGGAGGTCAAATACATGACACAAGTACCATATGCTTCAGCAGTTGGGAGTCTCATGTATGTTATGGTTTGTACCAGACCAAACATTGCACAGGAAGTGGGAGTTGTGAGTAGATTTATGGCCAATCCAAGTAAAGAGCATTGGAAAGAAATCCAATGGATACTCAGGTATTTGAGAGGGACATCTAGCATGCAGTTATGTTATGAAGGTTCAAATATTTCTTTATGTGGCTATGTTGATTCAGATATGGCTTGAGATTTGGATGGTAGAAGGAGCACTACTGGATATATTTTCACAGTAGGTGGCACAATAATTAGCTAGATTTTGAGATTGTATAAGGTTGTGGCTTTGTCTACTACAGAGGAAGAGTATGTTGCAACTACAGAGGCTAGCAAAAAGATGATATGGATGAGCAGGTTCATGGAAGAGTTGGGAAAGGAGAAAGATGATTGCAAATTACTCATTGACAGTCGGAGTGTAATTCATTTGGTAAAGAACTCAACATTTCATTCTAGAACGAAACATATTTAGTTGAGGTATCACTTCATATGGTAGGTATTGGAGGATGGGTAGCTAAAACTGGAGAAGATTCATACGAGTAAAAACCCTACGGATATGTTAATGAAACCATTAAAAAAATAGAAGTTGGAGATACACTCCACTTCTGTTGGTCTTCGAGTTTGAGACTTGAAGATGAAGAAACAAAGCTAAGCAAATGATCCAAGAATGATGTTGTACAGGTATAGTGCAATAATTTATCTCCAAGTGGTATATTGTTGAGTTGTGGAGCTCAATTACTTCATATTAGCATGCTATATTAAATTTGTAGGAAAGCACAGTAACCGACATCGATTATGGAGGGGCCGACATCAGTTAGGGCTAACCGATGTCGGTTACCTATGTGTGGGTGGTTTATTTAACTCACGGGAATTATATCTAAATTTAACATTAAAGCAAAATTATTGATTGTAATTGCATGGCTAAGTGCCCTAAGTTTGTATATGGCTATATAAGGATAAAAGTTGGGGTTTAGAAGTAAGGATTGTGGGAGTTAATGATTATTGTGAAAATAATTGTGAGAAAGAGAATTCTTGGAGAAGAAGGAGAAGCTATAGAGAAAGAAAGTACTGTACATCTGAGAAGTGTGGAAGATTGTAGATATTCAATTACATATTTTCTGAAAGTTTTGGATAATAGATTGGCTTGTTTTTGGGTGGATGTAGCCCAGACTATGTGAACCACGTTAAATATGGTATTGATTTATATTTCTTGTTTTGTATATTTCTTTTGGTAGACCGATTTTATTGTATGTATGCTTAGATTTGATATATTATCTATACAACCTTATGTTAACCCCAACAAAATGTTTAACTTTGTTTATTCGTGAGACACTTCAACTCCAGCAAAGAACACTCAAATTGAAGACCTCAACTACAAATAATTATAGGAATAGTAGTTCTTACCTCCAAATAACTGATTTCAGGAATTTGAAGAGATCTCATACACATACAAGTTGGTCCAGATCTGTCAGACAACGTACATTCTATTGCTTCCCAATTTTTCAATCTGCTCATTGTTGATTATTTGTTTGTTTTATTTATATTTTCCTTGGAAATGCTTTTGGCACTCCTTTATGTATTAGTCCTTATACTTCCTTTTCTATCCCATAGGTCATTCTTGGCCTTTTGTGGACATTAATATCTAAATTAAATTAAACCTATGTGGTGGTTTTTTTAAAAATATGTCTTTTTAAAATAAACTATGGCTTCCATAAAAAAAAACTTAGGTGGGCTTTTCAAAATAACATCAATATGACCTTTATTAAAAGGTAAGGCCATTTAAAACCTAGGTGAGCTTTTAAAATAAAGTATTTTTTAATCCTAAGGGGTGTTTTTTTTAAAGTTAGGTTTTTTTTTATATAAGTTAGTGTTTTAAATTAAATTTTAAGATCTAACTTATATATTTAATTTGGTAATTAATTAAACTGAATTATCTTTTTAAGAGATTTTAATTTTAGGCATATAAATTAATTTAGCTCTTTTAATTTTTATTAGTTGATTTAAAATTAGTCGTTTATTAATGTTCATAATCGTTTTTAGTCCTTTTTTGCTTTAAAATTAGTTGAACTAGATATTGTAAAAAGGTCAAATTTTTAGTGTTATTGTCGATTTCTTCTTCTAATCGTGTACTAGAGTGTACAACGCCATTCTAGCTATTTTTTGCCTTTTGGGAGCATTTTTGGCGCCCTATAGGTCCCCAGGACTTATTTTGAGCTCATTTTGTGCATTGTAATAATAACCATTTTTATTGATTACAGACTAGTGAGTGCGTCCACCACAGTCTTGCAGCAAGGGGGTTTCTATTGTGACGTGACACATTTTTTCTCACAATAGGACTGGATTTTGCCCCTTCTATTGTTTTTTAGCTTCTTGTGCTTGTTTACGTTGTCGATTTGATGTGTTGCACGAAACTTTATTGTGGTATCCTCTTTTGCATGTTATTAGGTTGATTGTAAGGTGAGTGACCAATTGTTTCACGACCTACACTTGCACCAGATTGTATCCAACACACTAAACTATAAAGTGTTGAAAGAAAGGGGTTATCATATTGTTATGGCTTGGTTGTGTCTCTTGTTCATTTCTTACATTTTGGATGTTTTTTCTCACTTAGGACCTTAATTTTTTGCTCCTCTTCCTGTTTCATCCTTTATTGTGCTTGTTACAATATAGCTTTAAGTTATGAAACACATTATGGTCTCTACTTGCACACTATTACCCTAATTACAAGGTGAGTGACCGAACGTTTCACACCATGTAAACACACCTAATTGTAACCTACGCACTATTTATAAAGTGTCGCAAACAGGGGGGTTAAACTAGTGTTCCTTGAGGCTTCTCTTGTCATGGACTTCGAATTTCATCCTTATGTGGTCCAACTAGATTAAGAAAACTACCTACAATGAAAGAATGGGATACTCAATCATTGCATTATACATGACTTGTTACCCCATCTTCTTGGGATTACACCTAGACCCATTGATGACATTTAACATAATTATTATGTGAATAAGAATGATATGACATATGGAATTATTTGTATTACTATACTAGAGAGCCTTCAACATCAAGTAGAGTTCACTAAGTCCACACATAGAGCTTGGACTTTCATTCATGACCTACATGGAGATTTTGACCCTCCTTCATCCAATTATGGCTCTTCCGATGATCTTACATCCATGGAGGACAATGAGTTTACCGATACTTCTTTTTACGAGGAGTCACCCATACATATTGCTCTTGATGCTCCTATAGAATTTAGTATTGTTTTTGTTAGAGTTCCCCACAACTCTCCTCCATATGACTCTTTGGTTGACCTTTCACTCACTTTTCATATTTATTCATATCTTCGATTTTCTCCTTCATGAGCATCTGCGGATTCATTTGATTATAGCCTAGAGATCCTTCCATCACATGTTGCTTTTGATGATTTCAGTGTCGCTTCTTCATAAGATTCCTACATTTCTCTACATCGGAACATTGATTTCTTTGACTTAGACTTAGATGATATGTTTGAGGACACTGACATCACCATCCAACATCTTCATCCTCCTCCACTTCTACTCGTTAGGGATAATTATGGTGTTCGAACATGGAATAATTTCTCATTCAACAAGATCTCTATCCGTACTTGTATGGACAAGTACCTGCTCCTAGTGATTCATATCAGCTCAATGATTGGCTTAACACTTGTGACATGGTTCTTAGTCTTTTGTTGATGCACATTTCCATGCCTCTTCACCATCATGTGACACACATGGAGTTTCCTCACATAGTTTGGAACATTCTTCAATCATTATTTGGAGACTCTTCAAAGATTGTCATGGCTACTCCTTCTAATACATTTGTTTCCACACCTACTTCATGTGATGATAGTTCTGCTGACACATATTTGTTTGTTCATATTTTGATGACGACGTTTTTTCTTCTAGTTATGGTGATGAGAGTATTGATGATGATACATCCCCTCCTCTCAATCACCCTTCAGAGAATGTTAAACCCCCTCTTTATCCATTGGACACCAAGCAATCATGTTCTCATCCTCATACTTTCATTGCACCCTTTACTCCTCTTACTTCTTGTGTTGATGATTCATACTTGTCAGACATTGCTTTTATATTTGTTGAGCAACATTTTTGGGATGAATATCGACCAGACCTCAGATGTCTCTTCGTAGAGCCTACTTATGTTGTAGTACAGGGAGTTTCTCTTATCGAGCCTTCACACATTTTCACTTCAGAGGAGTTCATTATCTCATTTGTTGAGAGTGACTCCTTTGGGATATATGTCACTTCTACTATTTTGGAGATCATTATTTATCCACCTCTTTTTGTGGATTATCATTCTACCACTATGATGGTCGTTCCTTCACTTCTTATGGACATTCTTTCGGTAAATGTTCCATACCCATACTTTGACATTTCTACTTCAGTGACATTACCTTATGTTTTTGAGCACCTTCTTGTCAGACCGATGTCATGCTTTAGCTATGGACTAACTTCAGAGCTTTTTGTATTGTTTCCTTCATGTTGCTTTGTGGAGTTGGAGGAATTTCAGTACACCATTTTTTTTCTTCTTAAGGGCAGAAAAATTGTTCGATGCAGATGGACCTTGTCCAGTCTACATGTGGAAGACCACATCATCAACGTTATTTTTGGAGACTTCACAAAGTTTTAGACTTTTGATATGGTTGCATACGTTTTTACCAAACCCTTCATTGAGGTGAAGTACTTTCACTTGTAGTCTCTTCTATGGGTGAGGTTTACTGAAGCAACCCATCTTCTTCAAACTTTCTAGTTCTCTTCTTTTCTTCTAGAAAGATTACAATTTTTACATGTGTACCATATCAGGCCTTTAGTTGTCGGGACTTATTTGACACATCTTTCTTAGGTTGTTTAGGGAGTTTTTTATCTCTTGTAAGTGGATGTTTTCCCTTGAGGGTTTTTCCTCCATTACTTGAGATCCTTATTGTACATGGGTACCTCATTAGGCCTAGTTATCACGACCCATTCTTCTCTTTTTCTTTTCCAGCAAGATGTTGTTTGTACATGGGTACCTTATCATGCTTAGTAGTCAGGCTCCATTGGCACACATTTCTTATTTTTCTAGGGAATTTCTTTTTCAGTTCTGAATTTTCATAACCTTTACCTCAACTTCAATGAGGGGGGGTGTTGGTGTATATCACTAGACTTGTTGTCATTCGATATCATGTCCACCTAGTTGGTTAGTTATCTCACTTAATGAGAATAGGTCATGAGTTGAATAGGTCAATAGGGTTAGTGTACATGTGTCATACACAGGAGTTCCACATCACTCCTATATGTACCCATTCTTTCTTATCTATGAGCATGCCAGATACTCTGTTGTATTTTTTGTACTTGATTTTCCTTATGATTCATGTTTTTGCTAATTACGAAGCATTTCCATTTCCATTGGAAGTGCAATCCTCTTTGATGTGCATGAGGTTCCAACATTTCTCCTCATGGAACAATCTGATACCTTCCCCCACCTCTTATCTATTCAAATTAGGGTTAAAAATTTGGTGAACTTGACTCCCTACTTGAATCGATATCCTCTTAGGCCTAATTTATCTCACACTATATCAGGTATCTTATACACCTTAGGGTTTCATAGTTATCAATATTTTAGGTTTTGTATGCAATATTTAATTATGATTCCTATCTATTTCATTCTCTAACTATTATTTCTCAAAAACCATCCTAAGGTTTCATGTTTAGTCCTCCTCTTAGGGTCTCTTTTTAGGGATCTATATTGGCAAAAACACCTTCCATAACATATCTAATAGTTAACAAATATATTTTCAAATTTCCCTAATGTTTTTCTTTATTTTGATAAATTAAATGAAAACCTCTTTTTGTTCTTCCTAATTTTAGCACAATTGTACTGGATTTCAAAATCTCTATTTTTCTTAATAAGGGAATAATTGGATGAATATAAAATTATTTGTAAATCCCTTCGATGTTTTTTCCATTACATTGAGGTACTAAAAAACCTCTTTTGGTTTTTCTAAATTCGTCTTCTATTTTTAACACTATTCATTTTATTGATTTGACAAATATTATATTTTTAAATCACATTTGGGCCTACCTATCTTTCCGACTCTAGGGATTACTCTTATTCTTGCCTTTATCCCCTATAGTTTATAAAATTTCAGTCTTCCACTTACTACTTGGTGTATGATTCCTTTTCTAATCTTAGTATTTATTCTCCTTTGTGTTTTCATGCCTTCTATTACCAAGGTTGCAATATCCTTCCTCGAGGTACTTCAAAAACAACTTACAATTACATAGACTCTCTATGGTGAGTTATAAAAAACTAGGATTTATCTCACTACATATCTCCAATATGTGGAATCTATTCTCTATGATGTGTGAAATTAATTTATTATAAAGCTAACCAACCCTTCTCCCCTCTTCAAATATCCCCTTATTTGTGATCTAACAATTGTACATGGTCTTGAGCATACACATTCTAACAATGATTTTAATTGTAAAGATTATTCTATTAAAAATTCTAATGATATTAGGCATGATGATACATCTTTTTCTCTTATGCATGATTAGGTGTCCAATTTTGGAAATGAGTCTCTATCTTCTCTTGAAAATGAAAATGATACAATTAGGGAAATACCAAATGATACAATTAAATATCCTCTTATTATGGACAATGTTACAACTGCACGTGTAATTAGACACAATGCATCTACTTGTGATACTTCTCTTAAACATGATAATGTGGAAACTACTTGTGAATTGAATCTTTTTCTACTATTGCACTAAACCATGTTACAAATGTTCTTTCTTATAGTCCAAATAATGCATTCGCTCTTTTTATTCCTATTAAAAATTATTCATATATTACTATTGATGATGTATCTATAGATCCTACATGTGGTATTAGATCCCTAGTTCATGATGCTATATCGTTGCCTACCTCTACCACTTCATCTCTCGTGGTTATATCTTTTATTGCTAGATCTATAGTGCATATATATATTTAGGGCAATCCACACCCCCTTCAACATGTTACAATGTACATGGATCCTACATCTATTACTATAAAGAAGGATATGTATACATCTAATGCTTCTACTACATCTATTTTTCAATGCCAAGACAAATCTACTTGTTGTCACTTTGCACCCTTGGAGAATGGTGTGATAACTCTCCTTTCAATTAACAAAATGGAAATACTCCTCAATTGTGGGTGACCTGTATGTTGGAGTGATTCTCCAGAGACGGTTGGTTCCCTTAATGAAACACCTTATCTATTTATATCCTTTAAGGCTAATTCTACTCTACCAAAACCGACGAGGAAAAGGGAGAAGGAAGAAAAAGAGAAAAACTAAAAAGATGGTAATACACCATAATGTTTTGAGGATCTCAGACTTATTTGGGTCACATAGATGATTCACATGAGCCACACACACCATACACTAGCTACAATTAATGGTATCAAAGTAAAAGCTATTCATATAAGGGTATGAAATGATTTGTAACAAGATAAATAAGGGGCAACATATGGCTCCACAAAAAAAATCTTGCATACGACCTATTTAAAAACAATCTATGACCTTCTATAGACATAAAATCATGCCCTTGGGTATATTTCTAGGTCATAAACACATACTTCCATTCATATGATTCCTAAGCGAGAAAACTAGTAATTGACAACTATTTTTGGCCTCTTTGATTTGTTTCTTGTCTTCTTTTGGGTCTTTTACACCCTACAGCCCACTTGGTACTTTACTTGCTTATATTTTGTGACTTTGGACACCAGTGCCCAGTCAGGATGCTAACGCCCAAGTGCCTTTGTCCCCTCTGGGCACCCCTGACCTTTTTCGACCTTATTCTCTCTTTTTGGGATTCTTTTATCTTTTTGGACTTTTATTTTCTTATGGGTTTGCCTTCTAGTTGTCAATTATGAAATTCAACTAAGGGAATCATATAAATACAAAGCTATGTGACCAAAATAAAGGACCAAGCTCTAAACACCTATTATCATCACTTAATCTTGCATTTAAAGGCATCTAAGAACACTAAAGGCATACATCTAGTATCCATACAAGGGACAATGGACTACATTTTTTGCATACATTGCATAGGAAAGGGGAAATTCATTTTCCATCCACACATCTATTTACATTGGTACATCTAGCTATCACCCACTATCAAGTACACTTGCATAAGGGATTCCTAAAGCACGATTCTTTCACACATGCACAAGAACTACATGGAGTTTAAGATGTAGTGCAATGCTCGGTTGTAAGTCCACTTAGTTAGGTGACTATCGAGGTCAGTCTAACTCCCCATATTGCATCTTTATTTTTTAGATTTAATGTGGTATTGTGGGTTTTGTAGGTGAATCTTTGTTTTGTAGGTTACAGATGCACTCAACAATCATATTGCAACATACATATGACCAACAACGAATATCAATGACACCTATGAAACACCAAAAAAATTAGATTATGACCATTTTCATAGTGACGGGTGCCTAGTAGCAGACTCTGGTGCCCTAGTCCGTCCTTATCTGACAATTTCATATTTTACAATGCACAGTTGTGATAGTCTACCCTTCTTGTTCTTCAGTTTTCTAGTCCACATCAATTTTAGGATCAAACACAAATCAACTAAGTCCTTTCCTCTCTCTCTTACACTTAGGCTTTTATATTTTATTAGCTTATTGGTTGTGTCAAATATGTAATTTACCATTTATTTATCATATATGACTTTACAATTAGGGTTTAAGATTAAAATTCTATTTTTTTAAAATCATTTGGTGAACCCATTGCTCGAATTTGACCTTCTTTCTAGGGTTTTCTTATGCCCATTACCGGTAGTGGTCATTTTGGGTATTTTGAGCATATAAAGCTTCCTCCATTTCCCTGAAGGGTTTCTAAATCAATGGTTGAATATGATAATCCCTTTGCTAACTCAAGGAATGTTTGCCTCAAAGACATTGAAACATCTAATAGTGAATAATCATATAATGAAGATACCAATGTTGATCAAGAACAATTAAACAAGCTTATTTTTTTCAGGCTTTGCGTGAAAATCCTACACATACTCTGCATATTCTCCATGCTTTGCTTACTACCAAGTTCCCTCAAGATGCTACTTCTCCACCTCTTGTAGGTTTTTCTTCGGCTTGCATGGCCTTCCCCCAACGCCTTAACATTCCTACTTCCATTCCTACTTCCATCCCTACTTATATTCCTAATTCCATTCATACCTCCACCACACCATTGCTTCATCTCAATGCTTCTAATACGCAACCTGGTTCCTCTTTGTTTGTACTCAAAACCTAGCCTCTCTCTATCAGGATCTCCAAGTTCAAATCTATCAACTTTAGTGGGCTACTTCTCGTGCATCTCCATGTCTTGATTCCACCCTTCTCCTTCACACTCCTTTCGCACCCACCATTTACACTTATGCACTTCCTCCAAACTTTGTTGCTCTTAAGGTGCCCACCTTCAATGGCCATGGTAACCCTCAAGAGCATCTCTGAGCTTTTCATGTGGCATGTCTAGATTATGTAGATGATCATACATTACTTGCTAAGCTATTTCCTAGGAACCTTCAAGATTATGTTTTGCATTGGTTCTAAAATCTACCTGTTCATTCAATAACATCATTTACACATTTAGATGATGCTTTTCTTTCCAATTTTTCTATCAATATCGGTTCTAATATATCTTATGCTCAACTTGCACAAATCAAACAAGGATCCAATGAGCATCTGAAAGACTATCTATTAGGATATAAGAACAACTTAGCTAAAATGACCCGTGTACTTGCGGATTCGAAATTGCTAGATATTTTTGTCCAAAGTCTTTTATCACCATTATAATAGAATGTTATCTTTGAAACCTGTTCATCATTTTATCAACAATGCCATATGATTAAGTTATGCGAAAGCAAACTCTTATTTATGGGAAATATCAAATATCGTGATTAGGCTTCATCCACTAATCGATTAGTGGATGAAGCCTAATCATGATATTTGAGCTTTCCCATAGATTAATCCACCGGCTCCTATTGGGGCGTGTTCTACTTCACTCCTTGTCTCTATCAACTATCCTCTCTCTCAAATTTCATGTCCAATTCCTAAATTTTATGGCTACATCAAGCTTCCAGTTACAGTTGGGCCTCTAAACATGCTTGTTCCATTCATTATGGCACCTTCAATCAAAGGTTGTGACCTTGTCTTAGGTATTTCTTAGCTTCATATCGCTTAAGCTATCTTGTCCATAAACCACTTGTATCTCAAATTCATTCACAACAAGCAAGTTGTCACTCTCCAAGGTGTTCCACCATCCACATCGTTACCTCATCCTCCTCTTGAGCATGTCTTTTCACTAGTAAGAACATCTAGGCCCCTTGGGCCTCTCAAATCTAAGGCATATTATGCACATATCTCTCCTATTCACACACGACCTACTCATTCTCACCTGTCTACTAGTCCATCTTCTCGGCCTAAGTCACCTACTGGGGAAACCCCTTCACATAGGTGCTCATCACCTCCTATGTATCTTTCACATAGGTTTTCATCACCTCCTAGTTCACCTTTACATATGTTCTCATCACCTCATAGGTCTCCTTCACATAGGTGTTCACCACCTAGGTACTCACATATACATCGTTAGTCTCATACACCACTGATCTTAGAGAATGGTCACACGTCTTTATCTCCTCAGAAATCGGGTGGAGGACCCTTGTCCTTCACTTTCATTGGATAACTTGCTCATCATCACACAATTAGGGGGCATCATGCTTATTTCTCTTCCCATTCCTAACATCATCAGTTGTCTATCATTTCTATTATTACGCTTCGTGCTTCATACTTCATATTTCTAAGCATCATTACACAACTTGATACACCACTTGTGTCATTATTACCCTATGAAACATTCTTGTGCTAAGGTTCACACTTGAATGTTGAGGGCATACTACATCCGTGAACCTCACACACTACACATTTCACACTCTACGCTTCATGATACATCTTTCTAGCATTATATTCTCACACATCATACTACCCTATGAAGAACTTTAGCTCCATGGTCATACTCGACTGATGAGGGTATAAATCTAAAGTGAACCTCACTACATTCACTCTTCATGTTCTATGCCTCATGTTCTATCTATCTAGCCCACTCTTTCAAACCATTTCCCAATGACACACTCTTGTTCTATGGTTCATTCTTGATTGTTGAGGGGTATTTTATAAATGAACATCATCTCATACTCATTCACATCCACTAGGAGGGCACTGCTCCTATCACATTCATATTTCAGACCATTCCATTACACTCATACACTGCACATTTCGTATCTTGGTTACACATACTCTTGTTTACATATACTAGTTACATGTTGCACTTTGCTTACTGTGCTAGACAAATAGTTAGTATGTTAATATCTTTTTCTACATACACATGCACGTTCACTTGGTCTTTAGTTATGAATGCATACTTTCTACAAATCTTTACATGCAATAATGATGATTGACACTATACCTCTTACCAATCCCACCAAGGCTCCTGGGGGCATCTACATTTACTACTCTTACACATCAAGGTGTTATTGTTTCATTATTTACTACTTCTTATTCTTACTAGCACACTACTTTCCATTTATTTATACATGCTTTGACATACTCTTTATCTTTCTAACATGTTAATGAGTGCTTCATGTGCAACATTTGCTTTGTAGGACTATTTGCCACCATGGTTATCTACTACACTTTGCTTGAGATTGTTTCCCATTATATGCTATTGTTTGTGGGCTATGCCCTTTGTCTTTTATGAACACTGCATACTTTTGGCCACTTCGGCCTTGATTGTCTCGTGATATTGTGAGAGATGTCCCACGTTTGAAACCCACTTTTCACGGTCCATCTTGTATGCACACTTACTTGTTACACTATTTTTCTATTACAATTTTGCTACTTTTCTACTAACACATGCATTTAGCCACTTCATTTTCATATGCCTTTATTTATACCATGGATATCCCCCCCTACAGGGACACAATTTCATATCATGATCCGGTCCTCTCTTTGGGCTACATTCTCCTAATAACATCGCATGCACCCCAAATGATGGTGACATATATTGGTTGAATCAGTATTCCCATACAACAACTCAGAGATTTAGTACATACCTACACAATACAGGAACAAAACATACTACAGTTATAGAAACAACCCAAAATATGACTTGGGTTCTCAGTTCAACACAGACACCAATGCCCAGCTTCAGACACTAGCACCTGGGTGCTCCTGACCTCTCTTGGATGCCTATGTCTTGGGGGTAGATACATCTAATTTCTTAGATCAACATAGTTTACAACAGTTCACTGAGAAGTTTTCACAGTATAGGCACAATCCTCTAGCAATAAACATGCATTCTATCTCCATTTCAACTAAAAAAATATGAAACTAATACGGTACAAGTGGGAACAAAATAGGATCACACCATCTATAATGGTGTATAATTGGGAACCAGTCATGGAAGGAGAGTAACACTAGATCTCTCTCCCCAACACTCTTTTGTTGTGGTGTGAGATCACCCAAAAAACTTGCACTTGGCATGAGATCACCCAAAAAACTCATTCTTGGCATGAGATTGCCCAAAAAACTCACTCTACATATTATTTTTAGGACATATTTCTCTCCTTTTACACTCATGTTCATCAGGTGCACACTTTCCATGTATTACTTTTACACACTTTTACATAGTTTTGCAAGAGTTTTCATAATACATGACTTTGACTACTCTTTATCTCTTCTTTTGTAGGTCCGTCCTTAATACACAAAAAGAAGTAACCCTACATCAAGCTATAAAAATAACATGTATAATATGGTACAACACAATACAGCATTCACCCCTAGGGTCACTTCCTCTTTCTTAGTATTCCACACTTCATTTTTAATCACTTCACGCTTTCACTTGTCTCTCCAGCACGCTATCGCCATCACACTCTACATGGTTATCTGGTACACATATATTATCTAGTTTATGTTATTGAGTATTCACTTAAAAATAAAAAGTGGGGGGAAAATGTAGACACAAAATCATGCATACTTGGGTACATTTTTAGGTCCTAAACATCATACTTGCATTCATATGATTCATAAGTGAGAAAACTAGTAATTGACAACAATATTTTAGCCTATTTGTCTTTGTTTATTGTCTTCCATTTATGGTCTTTTACACCTTACATTCTAAGTTGGAACTTTAATTGTTTATCTTTTATGACTTTGGTAAACCAGTTCAAGACACCAATACCTAAGTTCCCTTGTCCCTTTTAGGGGCCCTTGACCTCTTTCTATCTTACTCGCTTCTTTTGGGTCTCTTTTATGTTTTGGGCATCTTATTTTCTTATGGGTCGGCCTTCCAATTGTCAATTATGAAATTCAACCAAGGGAATCATATAAATACAAAGCTATGTGATAAAAATAAAGGACCAAGATCCAAGCATCTACTATCATCACCTAAGATTGTAGCTAAAGGCATATAAGAACATTAAAGGCATCCATATATCGCATTTATTCAAGGGACAAGGGACTATATACTCTACATACACAGCATAAGAAGGGGAAGTTTATTATTCCATCCACACATCTATTTACATTAGTACATCTAGCTATCACCCACTATTGAGTGCACTTGCACAAGGGCTTCCTAGGGCACAATTCTTTCACACATGCACAAGAACTACATGGAGTCTAAGATGTAGTGCAACGCTCAGTTTTAATTTCACTCAGTCGGGTGACCATCGGGGTCAATCTGAATCCCCATATTACATCTTTCTTTTTTGGATTTGATGTGGTTCTATGGGTTTTGCAGGTGAATCTTTGTTTTGTAGGTTATAGGCATACTTAATGATTATATTGTGATACATAGATGACTAACACAAAATGAATATCAATGACACTTGTGTGACACCAAAAAAATAGATTTCAGACCATTTTTGCAGTCATAGGAGCACTCAATAGAAGTACTCTAATGCCTAGGTGCACCCTCACCCCACTCTAAGCACCCTGGTTCGATGCCTTATCTGAAAGTTCCAGAATTTTATTGTGCAGCAATTGCGACAGTTACAATTGTTCCCTTCCTGTTCATCAGCTTTTCCAGTCTAGATCAGTCCTACAGGAGAAGCGTAAATCAGCTAAGTCCATTCCTCTCTCTTTTGCACTTAGGGTTTTATATTTTATTAGCTTATTGCTTGTGTCAAATATGTACTTTAACATTTATTTATCATATGTGACTTTGTAATTAGGGTTTAGCATTAAAATTATATTTTTGTTAAATCACCTACAAATTGATATAAAATTATATGAAGGCATGAATATTAAACTAACAAAACAAGGATAAACATGTATCACAATATAAAATTAGTCTAAAATAGAGTATGCACTAGATATAAATTGTAGGAAGGTAAAAATAACTCCTTTATTTCTCCAAGAGGTGGAATAAGCACATAAAGTCACTCATGACCCTTGCTTTCTCACTCATAAAAGTTAAATTGCTCCAAAAATATAAATGAATAAGCCAAGATATTTTTTACAATGTGTTTTGAATCTTTTATAGAAAATATGAGAGAGAGAGAGAGAGAGAGAGAGAGAGAGAGAGAGAGAGAGAGAGAGAGAGAGAGAGAGAGAGGAAGAAGTACAGATCATACATGTAAGTATAGCTTCTAAAATTAGGAAAAAAACATGTGCTCCATGTTCTTGCTTTGAAAAATATTTCACGCGTGAAAGGCACACTCCTTACTTTATTTGCTCTTCCTTATTCTAAAAATAGTGCTCCAAAATAGATATGTTCTAAAAATAGGAGAAACAACTTCACTGCATGCTTTGAATCTAATTTGGCTTCACCATGCATCATCATGAGTGAATCGTGCTAAAAATAACATCCCCAGTTTGAAGTAAAGAAATATAAAACACATGCATGATTTGTTTGATACATGCGCAAGGGATTCCTTGCTTTGATTTTCCTCTTATCTCATGGAATTTTGTGTGGATTTGCACACGGATTTTTTTCTCTTATGTTTTTGTGCCTTTGAACTTCTTACTTCTGCATGCATTTGCATGCCTTTATATTGTAAATTTCCCTTTTCATTTGTTTAGTAGATTTCTTCCTATGTTATATGGATTTTTTGGCACCTGGCTCTTTCTTCATTTACCTGTCTTTGTTACATGGGTATTCACTTTTTCTTACCCTCTCAACCTCCCGTGAATTAAATCTATATCGCGTGGCTTGTATTTCTTTGTCCCAAGGACCTTACACATCCTTCTGCGACCTTTCACGCATAGAACTCAATGGTTCTTCACTCTTTGTCATGTGGATTTTCATGTGGGATTCTTGTACTTGATGCAAACTTCTGCAGAATTTATATATTCATATTTTTGAATGTAGTTTCATATGGTTCTTCTTATGATGTGCATGGTCTTGCACAAGGCTTATATTCCCTTTGACCTCATATTTTATCCCTCATACTTTGCATGGATATATCATTGTCGTGCAGAGTATTTCTCTTGTAGTACGACATGCTCTATCACCTACATATTTTTGCAGATTCACCCTTTGTCATGCAGATCATTTATGTGTTGCGTGGCTTAGTGCGCAGACACTCCTTGGATTATTTAAGCACGGAGTGCTATGTCACCTACAACTTTTTGACTTCTATCTTTTACCACCCAAAAAATCCTTAAGCACGCGACTTGAACTTGTGGTATGAATAAGCATGGTAAGCTAATTTGGATAACAAATTGGTGACAGTCGGGGACATCTTTCATATAGATGCAATAAATCAGCAGCCTCAAGATATCCATTGGGCATGGAGTCATGAAGTAACTATTGCAACTTCTTAGAGTTGTAAGAGAATCAAGAGTACCTTCCAGAACAACAATAACTATGCTAGAAGCACATATTAGACAAACACACCAACAAAGTTCATAAAGCACACCAGGAAGGAAACTACTAACATCAATGTGTGAGAAACACTTGGAGGAAAATAAGTGCAACAATCTACTTTATATAAGGGCAAAACATGCCCTCAATAGAAAAGTTTGAGGTACATCCCATTAACTGGGATAGGTGGCTCATCACCATATAATTTGGAAAGCTGAAAGGAATTGTGTTGTTTGCAACTTGTGATCAAATATGGACCAAGCTCCAGAAATTGTCAAAATTTGTATGTCTTCTAGGCTTATTTTTTCTTCATCCCATTTGAGCATAATGTCCCCTTCTATGAATTTTCTCACATCTGATTTCTTATCAAAATACCTCTCGACCTATGCTTTATGGAGCTCTATTATTTTCATTGCTTTGTTTCTAACTTCTTATAACTCCATTAACTCTACAAATCTACTTTCCATGGAATATTTTTCCATCATTTCCATGTGTTTATTAAGGTCTAGAGTTGGTAACTCATTAGAAATAGACAACCTTGATTTTATACCATAGACAAACATGAAAGGAGAATTGCCTATTGATCTTTTAGGGGTAATCCTATTAGCCCATAAAGCTGATTTCAATTTTATATGCCATGATCTCATATTTTCTTCCACAATTATTTTGATTATTTTAATAAGATTCTTGTATGTTGACTCAACCAAACCATTTCCTTAAGGATAATAATTAGATGAGGTTGAGAGATGAATTCTAATCTTGACTTCCCATGTTATTTTGGTGCCAAAGAAAGCTAAAGCATTATTAGTGATCGTTGTAGGAACACTAAATCTTATGACTAGACCTTCATAAAAGTATAAAACTGAAGACTCATTTTCCTCTTTCAAAACCACTACTTCTGTCCATCTTGTGAAGTAGTGTGTAGCTATAAGAATCCATCTATGACTTGCACTAGAAGGTGGATTAATCATACTAATAAATTCTAATACCCATTGCATGAAAGGATGATTTACCTGAATAGGTTGAGAAGAAAGAGCTGTTAACTTTTGTTTCTCTGCAAAAATGGCACACTTACCCATGCATGAGCATCTTTGAACAAGTTTTTCCAATAATTACCAGCTCTCATTATCTTCAAGGATGTATCTCTTGGTGACAAATGGTCACCAAATGAACCATCATGGATTCCTTTCAAAACATGTTCAATATGATATGAATAAATGCATCTTAAAAGAATTCCATTTGCATCTTTTCTAAACAATTTTCCATCAAAAATAACATAAGGAATGTATTGTAATTGGAAATATCTCCTTTTTTCTTTGTCTAAACCTTGTGGGAATTGTCCATAATGAAGAAAATGGATCATATCTTGAGGCCAACTTTGAGGTAATGAAGGAACAATTGTGTCTAAGCCATCTTGAAGCATTAAAATATGATTTTTATCATTGTGCAAATCCTAAGCTAACTATTCACACAACCCTCTTCCTCTAACCAACTTAGTGACCTTAATATCAACATCATATTCCATGACTTTTGTGATCCAACCTTCTCTCTTTTAATTTAAATTCTTACTTAAAAGAAACTCCTTGACACTTGGATGAGAAACCTTCAGATGAATTTTATTGTTAGAAAAAATTGTCTAAATGTCATGAGGCTCCTAATAACTGAAAGAACTTGTTTCTCAACAAAAGAATATTTAACCTCATAATCATGTACTCCTTGACTGAAGAAGGCAATTAGTTGTTCTAATTTATCATCATTCTAATGAACTAACATAGCTAAGATTGTATTAATCACTCCAAAAGCATACAAAATAAGAATATTTGTTAACATTTGGGTTGGCAAGTGTTGGAGCTTGTAAAATAACATGTTTGATTGATTTAAATGCATTATTTCCTTATGCACACTAACTAAAAACCATGTTCTATCTGAGCATTTAGGTTATTGGCTTAACAAGATTTGCAAAATATGGAATAAACCTTTTGACAAATTTAATTCTTCCCAAGAAACTTTGCAACGCCCTTTTGTGATTAAGTGAAATACCAAATTATCTGCATCTCTCAAATACGTGTTTGAGATGAATCATGTGATCTGTAGCATGTTGTGAAAAATAGTTATATCATCTAAATAGACCATAACATAATTACTAATTAATCCTTGGAATGTTAAATCCATTGCTCGTTGAAACATGGTCCCTGCATTTGACAATCCAAGTGGAATTTTTTGTATATATATGTACCCCATTTTGTAATAAATGTTGTTTTAAAATGATCTAATTCCTGTACTAAAATATGATTGTAACCAGAATAGCCATCAAGCAATGAGAAATACTCTGAACCATTTGCCCTTTGCAAAATTTTATCTAGGTAGTGATATTTTAAATAAGCTATGTTAAGATCTTTGAAATCTACACACAAATGTATTTCTCCATTCTTTTTCCTTACAGGAACCAAATTGGTGACCCATGATGAGTGCTTGATAGGAAAAATAATGTTAGTTTTGATTAACTTGTCTAACTCTTACTTTATCAATAGTTCAATTTTAGGATTGATAGGTCTTTGCTTTTGGCATACTGGTTTTGTTTTTTGATCTAATTCTATGGTATGCTGAGCTAAATCTAGATTGAAATTTTTTAAGACACCATAAATCCATGCAAAAACATCATCAAATTCTTGATAAAGTTGAACAAAAACAAGTTTTTCATCGTGATTACATACCTTTCCCAATTTGAGTGATTTATCATTATCAATGTTGATTGCTTCATAATCCTTATGTTTGATCGTCATATTAGACTTCTAATTTCTGACCTGGTCATCTATGTTGAAAATAAATTCAAGAGTAACCAATCCTTGAGGTATCTTGTTATATTTCAGCTGAATAATTTGATTATCATATTACTATTATAATCTCTCTTGATTTTTGTATGAAAATTTAGCTTCTTCTTGTAATAAATTGACAATTTGTTGATTTGATTCAAATACTTTCCAATTGACATTATTATTTGGGATAGAAGGTATTATCACTACCTTGATATGCTTATGATATTTCTCTTTCTTGATTTGATTTGGAACATCAAACTAAGCACCAATGGCAGCTAGCCTATCTGCATGTTTTTTCTTTATTCTTGGAACAAACCGAATATTGAAAACATCAAAATCTTCAAGTAAATCCCATACCCTATTCTTATAGGATGTTAACAAGTTGTTCTTAGTTATAACATGTCCTCTGATTTGATTCACCACTATCTCACTATCACCTAAAACTTGTAGTTGCTTTACCCCTTTCCTCCTTGCCCACTAAAGACCATGTACAAGAGCTTCATAATTTATTGTATTGTTAGTGTAAGAAAAATGAAATCTCAAAGTTGAGAAATAATTTGACTTTGGTGGGGAAATTAGCACGATGCTTCCACCTATTCTATCCTTTCTTTTTGATCCATCACAGTGTAGTTTACACAAACCTTCATCTTGTTGATATGTTTTGACAAGGTTTGGAATAATAAAATTTTCTTCATGCAAACAATATGTTCCAAGATTTGATTCTTCAACATTGTAGACACCAAATCACGTACTTTGGGTAAATATCTAGTCCTGATTGCATACTACTATTCATATGATTCCTAAGTAAGAAAAGCACTAACTAACCCATGTCTTTGGCCATATTTGCTTTCTTTCTACTGTCACTTTTGGTCTTGCACACCTTCTTACTCAGTTTGACATCTGACCCTTCAGTTTCTCTGAGTCTGGACACTAGTGCCCAGTCAAGACGCCAGCACTAGGTGCTCCTGTCCCCTCTAGGAGCCCCTAACCTCTTTGTAGTCTACTCACATCTTTTGGGTCATTTCTAGTTGTTTGAGCATCTTATATTTTTTGTAGTTGGACTTTTCAGTGTTAATTACGAAATTCAAGCAAGGGAATTATATACATATAAAGTTATGTGATCATAATAAGGGACCAAACATTAAGCAATAACTATCACCACCTAAGGTTGCATCTAAAGTCTATTAAAGAGCATCAAAACATATATTCTAGTATCCATTCAAGGGCAAGGGACTACATTATTTTGCATACACTTCATAGGAGGGGAGTCTATTTTATTCCATGCACACATCTATTACATTTCTTTACATCTAGTTATTTGCTTGCTATCAAGTGTGACATGCACAAGAGACACGATTCTGCACACACACATATAACTACATTGGATCTGAGATGTAATGCAACACTCAGTCATAAGATCACCATTATGACAAATGACAACAATTTGACCCCTCATTCTGCATCTTTATTTTTAGGATTTGATGTATATTTGAGGGTTTTGTAGGTTTATATTTCATTATAGGTTTTTAGCGAGCTCGGTGATCATTACATGAACTCATAATGATAAAAAATAAGTAACAACAAACAACTTTTGACCCTAAAAATTTGAGTTTTTATAGGATTTTCACGTAGAATCATATGCTCGGAAGCCGACACATGTTAGGGTATGTTGGCAATCCTGCCCCTTTCTGGGTGCCCATGTCTAACTTGTTCTTCCAGGTCTGCAATATTCTAGTTCTCTAAATGAAGTTCACAATCATTGCAATGTGAAACCCAAAGTTCAACACTTTGGTACCCCGAATAGTCTGAAGTTGCGAATCAAATAACCCCATCAAGTCTCAAAATTCTAAATAGGGTTTTCACATTTTACTTGCAAAGTTTCAGACTTCAGAACTTTGAATTTTTAGTACTTCGAAACTCCGTTAGTGAAATTACTGCCACAAAAACAACGTGAGGCTCTAAAACCTGATATTTTCCGGACATTTCGCTTAATAATTTCAGTGAACCCGTTTCGGGATTTGAATATGTTTGGAACTTCATTCTCTTGGACTTCGAAAATGACTCAAAAAATACTATCAGAGGATCTTTGAAACTTCGAAAGTACTAAAAAGTCCACCCATCTTGTAGACTTTCAGCTTTTCGAAGTTCAGAACTCCAAATCAAAATATTTATTTCGCAATCAACAAAGTTCCTTCACAAAAAACAAAAACCCCCGAAACATGAAATCTGAAAAATTTGGACTTCGGAGTTTTGGAAAACCATTGAATCATTTTAAAAGTCACATTCAACCTTTATATTCTTTAATTCAAGATAAGTTTAAGGAATTTTGAATCAATTTTTAAACAACCCCTTCCCGTCTTAAGGTCCAACATCTTAAAGATGCTTAACAGGTACAATGTTTGGATGTTCCTTCTACAAAACTTCAAATTTTGTTTCAATACTCACGCCTCTTACCTTTGCAATAAACTCTTGCTCTTGTGCAATATGAGTCTGGTCTTCTGATTTTTTCCTTGGCTCATCATTTGATCTTCTTGTCCATCTTTAGCTCATTCTTTTCTTCTTCTTTTCGACTTACAAAATACTCTTGCCCTATCCTTCTTGTAATCTATCATTAAATCAATGTACATATTGATAATGATTGTTATGCTTTACAAAAAAGAATTAACCATCTTGAACCTCTTAGGTTTCTATCTCTTGTTCACTTCTTTTCATCTCTATTAGTATGTCCTTTGTACCCACTTGTCTTACGTAATCTGCAATGGGTTTCTATATCTTAGCATTTCATTAGTATGTCTTATGAACATCCAATTTTTAGCTTTCTAATCTTCCTCAACCTTATTCTATCCGCTTCATCTTCCTCATCCTTACAGTAATCCTATTCAAGTTTCAAAAACCGCCTATGTCAAAATTAGTATCACTTCACCTCCTCTCAAGTCATCCGCAAGGCTATCAAGTCAACCTAAACAATCTTCTCTAAATGTTACTGCATCTCCTTCTCCTTCTTAGTCTTATACAGCATCAGTATATTTTTTTCAACTCTTCAGCAACTTACTCTTTTTTATCTTTTGAAACTACTCCTGTATGTTGATGGACAAGTCAGGATTTAAAATTGCACTGGGATCTCTTGTGCACTTTCCTATATGATTTTTGGTTTGTATTCCTACCATTTATGGTTACATGCACTCTGGTCTGTATCACGACATAGATTTCACTACTCCCGTAATGGCATTGTATGTGTTGGTGGTGACTGGCATAGGGGAGAAATTACTAGAAGTTTATTGCATTGTTACACTTGGGGGCATCGCGCTTATTTCTACCCCCTCATCTAGAATTAACATACGTCTTATATTCTCATCACCTCACATTTAGTTTCTCCATTTTTTGTAGTGGTTTTCAGTCATATTGCGGGTACTCGATGATTCTAACTCTTGTGTTCATGGTTCACACTTGACTAGTCAAAGAATCTCTACTAGATATGAACCTCTCAAACTCCACACACTTCACTCACTACACATACTCAACCTCGTCTAGGAATGATATTGTGCATGAATTTGAATGGGATCTCTTATCTTGTGATTTCTTCATCCCCTATCCAAAAGCCTACACTTTCAATGGAGTTGTGGTTATATCCTCCTCTTCATTTGACCACGTTATATATGGTTGAAATTGTGCGCTTAGATTTTATATTTTTTCAAAGACATATTATGATACCCTTGTGCAGTATTTCACAACACACTAACCTATGATGCACACTTTTTCCATGGTCATACTCGACTACTAAGGGTCTACATCTCAAATGGACCTGAGGAAGAGGTGGTAAGTTTGATCATTTCACTCATTCCTATCAAATGTCCACATTACTTGAGCTCATCTGATAGCTTATACCATCATATATCTTCTCCTACACACTCAGGTGTGTATAGCCCATTTCCCGTTGACGCACGTCTCGTTAAATGCAATTGACTTTAGTTCTACTTACTGCTAGAGTTGGTCAAAAATTAGTTTAGTAAACCATCTTGGGAACCTTGGATTTGTTTCAATCTTTATCTACTCACTCGGTCGGCATGCGGATCCTAGTCACTCTCACTTTTCATTCCATTCCATCTACACTTCTCAACATTGTTGGCATATCTTAGGTGGACACTTCCTCATGGGGTTACATTTTCTCGTGTTACATGCACATCTACATTACACATGCTAGATAGATATATTGTATGGTCATGGATCTCTTTCCATGCACACATGCATGTTACATTGGTGTCTAAGTTGCACAATGGTGGGACATTATTATAGATCCGTATCATGCAACATATTTTCTTGGCTTAATTCAGCCTATTATCAATCCTATTATGACTCTTATGAAAATCCACTGTCATTGACTTTGGGGTTTCTATTATTTCATTTCACCTTCTTAACACACTACTTGACTCGGATTATATGCAACAATGATGATACTTCCCCATATGGTGTTCTAACGCTCTAACATGTGTACTTCATGTGGGGGATTTTGGGTTATACACTCAACGTGCTCCCTAATGTTTTTGTATTAAAAATGCTAGTCATTATTTTCCAGGTTATTGGTGGGAACATAAATTGTAAATCATTCATGAGTATAGTAGTCATCCTTTTGGATTCAAAAATCCCTTGATGGTGCTCTACCAAAGTCGTGAAACGTGGTGTCCCAAGAACTGCAACCCATTGATATCATGAATATACTTTGTCTTCTTGTGACGACATTATCTTCTCACATCTTCCATTCAACCCATGTGTCATTGCTAGCTTACATTTTTAGCATGAATGTTCCCTAGTAATCACTCATTAGTCTTATATCTACTTGTTTTTGTGTTCCTAGGGAATTCTACCAAGTACACTCCCTTTAAACAAAGTGTGGTAGAGCCTCAATGTCATCACAACGGTATGGTCCTGCACAATACGCCACATACTTGGAAGTTACATAATGGACGTCATATACACCCTAGATGAAGGGAGCATCAAATGGTTGAATCACTAAAACCAGAATTTCCTTATTGTAAAGATCCACAAAAAACCTTACTAGAAATCTCTAACCAATACAACACAATAATCTAGTATTCCAAAATCAAGGCTTTTATGCAATGTTCTTGACATTGGCTCCTTTACACAATCTAAGGTGAATGTTAGCACTTTTAGTCGCCTTCATATTCCCTTTATAGGTTACAATAGCACCTAAGTTTCATGATTCTCTTTATAGGATGCTTGTGAGTTTTACATATTAACTATTTTTTCAGTTCATCATAGACTTTACATAGACATTGACATACTACGCAATATATAGGACACATTATACAAAATACAGCAAGTCAACATGCATGGCGCTCAATTTTCCTTTTAAATTTTCTGCATGTGGCTACAAAATCCTTCTTTAATACATTCCCTTCATACTCACCATTAGCACTAGGTTCCATTTTCATTCATTTTTGGGAACTAAGCAGTTTAAGCCAAAAGTCCATGCCCCACACACATATAGGTATTCTCTCTACATTGTGTTTGCTTCAGTTCACTGGCATGCAGATCACTTTCAAAGTACATGTTCTTGGACATGTGTCTTCCAGATCTTTGGTGACTAAAACTTCACTTTTAACTCTTGACACTTTAGGAAAAAATGCACATGTTCTATATGTCAATATGTTGGACGTAGTTCTGAGGGAGTTCTTAGAAATGTGAAAAACTTGGGTACAAGTCACTATATAGGGATACTGTGTGGGACTACTGGTGGATAAATAGTTCAACTATTCTAGACAACATTTCATTCGTATGTGGATGCGGAAAAAAAATCCAACCATGCACTTTTTTTCATTCAAATTCAATCATGCATCATACATTACACATCAATGTAATTATAATGACACTTTTTTCTATATCTACAACATCTGTTTTACACCCTAGGGTTAGTATCTCTTCAGAGTTCTTACGGGGCTTATCATGTTTATTCTAAACATGCTCCTTTTTTTCTAACCAACACCCTTATATTATTTTATCATATGCCATCTAGTAAAGAATTGTCACCATCGAGAAGAAAGTGGAAATCATTGTACACAACATGTATCTACCAATTGGTGTTAACATGATACTCTCACACCAACAACAGAAGTACAAATAGTGCCATGACACACATCATATTATAGACACAAAATCACACACTTTGGATAATTATCCCAATCATGATTGCATACAACTATTCATATCATTCCTAAGTAAGAAAAGTACTAATTAACCCATATCTTTAGACCATTTTTTATTTCTTTATGTTACCTCTTTTGGTCTTGCACCCTTTCTATCCCATGTCTGTACCTTTCATACCTTCATAATTTCTCATTTTGGACAGTCAGCACCTAGCCAAGACGGCAGCGCCAGGTGCCCTTGTCCCCTCTGGGCACCCTTGACCTACTTTATACTGTGTACTCACATATTTTGGGTCCTTTCTAGACCATTTGAGTATCTTATCTTGTTGGTACTCAGCCTCTTTCGGGGTTAATTATGAAATTCAAACAAGGGATTCATATAAATATAAAGTTATGTGATCATAATAAGGGACCAAGCACTAAACATTAGCTATCACCACCTAAGGTTGCATCCAAAAGCTATTCAAGATCATTCAAGTGTCCATTCTAACATCCATTCAAGAGAAAGGGACTACATTATTATGCATACACTTCATAGGAAGGGATTATATTTTATTCCATGCACACATCTATTACATTTGTTTACATCTAGATATTTGCTCGTTATCAAGTGTGACACACATAAGAGCCACCTAGGGCATGATTCCACACACACACACACATAAAAATACATTGGGTATGAGATGTAGTGAAATGATTAGTCATAAGATTACCATTGTGATATTTGAGGACAATTCAACCCCTCATTCTGCATCTTTCTTTTTTAGGATTTGATGTCTATTTAAGGGTTTTACAGGTTCATTTTTCATTGCACGTTTCTAGTGAGCTTGGTGATCATTATGCGACCAAAATTGAGTAACAAAGAACAACTTACAACCCTAAAAATTTGAGTTTCTGAGCATTTTCATAGACACAGGTGCCTGGTTCCAATATGTAGTGCCCATGGGTGCTCCTTCCCCTTTCTGGGCACCCCTGCCTAGCCTGTTCTTCTAGGTATGTGATTTTTTGGGTCTCTCTGCTATGCTCCTATCTTTCTATTCACTTGATCAACACTATGGTACACTCCATATTTTATTACAAATCAAATAAGTCCCTATTTTTCCTCCTTGCAACTAGGTTTTTCACATTTTATTACTTAGTTTTCTTGAGTTTATTTCTATACTTAATTATTATTTATTTACTGCTATAATAACATTAGATTAAGCCTATATTCCCACATTTTGCTCAATCAAATATAACCACATGGATTAGTAGCATGGGTTTGAGTGGTTGATTCATTAAGCAATAAATCTAGAATTCCCTCAAGAAGTGTGGTTGGTTCCTGGTATATGGTTGGTTTTCTTCATCAATGATTAGTAATTTGAGTTAATGACACTAGGAACATAAGGCTCTATATGATCTGTTGAGATTAGTTCAAACCTTATGGTTACCTTAGTGCCATACCTTGTTCTAAATAACATGTGAGACCATTTTGATGATAAGTAACCTCTAATTTTGGCCATGAGATCTTTAGAAAGATACAAGGAAAAAAGAAGAGGAAGATCAATGATAAAAACATATTAGGGAATGGAGAAATTCAGGCATGCATGTAAGGTTAAACTCAGTCCTATAATGACTCCAAGAGTGACTATTGGTGTCCCATCAAGTTGAACAATTCCCTTAGAAAGAGGCTCATAATATAGACTAAGTTTGTCAATAAATTTCTTAGGCATAACTGAGCTAAAGGCTCCAAAATCAGCCATATAGTTGTGAACTAGATTCTAACCTATGATTTGTTGGCCCCATTATTGAGTTTTCATAATGTGCCCTAATTTCTTCTATCTAAATTTGCTCACAACTGTTTCAATTTTTTGATTTTATGATCTGAAACTCATTTATCCCAGTGGAATCCTTTGAAAGTGCCTAGGTTGTTATTATTTTTCCCTAATTTGAATAAACTTCCGAGTTCCCCCCTTTCTGTGCCCTAATTTCTTCTTTTCCATGGGCTGTGTCATTTTTTTCATTACCAATTTGTGCAAGAAACTCGGGCTTGATCAAATTCCATTTATGTGCAAGTGAAATCCCAATCCCATGGTCGAAACTAATGTCAAAACATGATTTAGTTGGTTTAAAACCAAGAAATTTGTCCTCCTTGTGATTTTTTTTGATTTCTAGGGCATCCCATGTATTTTTTATGTTTTGACAGGCATACAGGTATCATTTTCCCGTCAAATTAGTCATCACAAACTTTTGGTGACATGGCAGGCTCCTATTAGCTGAGGATATGTGGGAAAATGTTATAACTTTTCACTTTTTAATTTTTGGCACAAGAAAAAATTTTGCCCACGTCCCCGCATTGCTACAGTAAAATGCCTACGTGGCACAATTTGATTGACTGGAGGATCGGCGGGTGGCGGAGGGCACTTAGAAATTTTGCCTTCATTTTTGTAAATTTCTCAAAATCAATATTTTGCCCAAAGTCCCGCAATGAATTGGAAGGTGACACGTGGCACAGGAAGGTCAGGCGGGTGGAGGAAGGACTTGGAAAATTTTATTGTTTTTTGCCTCGGATGCTAAGGTAAAATTTTAACCCAAAGGCCCGCCTCCAATAAGAAGTGGACACGTGTCCAGGAAAGTCAGCATGGAGGGGTGGAGTTTGTGAAAATTTTGAAGTTTTTAACTTCAAAATATTAAAGTTAAAATTTGGCCCGAGAGCCCGCAACCAATTGGAGGAAGACACATGTCCAGGAGGCGAGATGGAAGAAGGGGCCGAAGGAAAATTTTATGAATTTTCGCCTTTATGTTTGCAAGGTAAAAAATGAAAAATGGGCCTGCCTCCAATGAAAAGTGGACACGTGTCTAGGAAGGTCAAATGGAGAAGTGGGAATTTAGAAAAATTTGTTGTTTTTGGTCTCAAAGTTACAAAGGAAAAGTTTTGCCTGAAGGCCCGTGTCCAATTGGAGGAGGACACGTGTCCAAAAAGAGGCGGAGGTTCTTACCCCGATAGGAAAATTTGGAAGTTTGCCCCCGCATCCAAATAGGGGGTGACACGTGGCACATTACAAGGGGTAAAAAGGAGAGCACGGGCCCGTAAGAGGTTTTTGTGCTCGTGGATGGTTGAAGGAAAATTTGGAGGGTCGACTCTGTAGCAAATGGGAGACCGCCACGTGGTAGGGGAGAGAGCGGGTGTTTAGGCCCACGGAGTTTTTTGAGAAAATTTTCCTTTTCTCAAAATGGTGGTGAAATTCATCAAATTGGATCGCAGTTTTGGTAGGGCCCACATGTGGACACGTGGCGGGTCTAGGGGGCAAGCGGGGAAAATTTTCAAAATTTTCCAAAGGTAAAAAAGGGTTAAAAATGTGTTTTTTAAGATGGGGACCCGCCCCAATCATGTTTGGACACGTGTCCACCTTGTCCAAATGGAAAAAAGGGGAATATATTTGACATGTGAAGGGCTAACATTAAAAGTTGATTTTTAAATCAACGGTTGTTGTGCGTTTTCATTTCTTGCCGCCATTGGAGCTCCAGGAAGCTTGGAATTGTCATTTCTTCACCAAATCACATGAAATTTTATATGGTTTTGCATCCCCTCGGCCTTTTGAATGCAATGGCATCATTTTTATGAGCTAATTCGGTGCCCTATGGTGTTTTTGATGAAATTTTTATTCAGGCCCGTGTAAAAAATGTGAAAGGCAAAAATTAAAGTTATAGAGGTGAAAAATGATGAAGTAAAAGGTGGAAAATGATTACAAAAGCATGCTGGCATGTCTGAATGCCAAAAACGTGACCCTGGAATGGATAAGGATCTGAATTCATGCAATATTTTAAAATATTTGTCCATCCCTGGCATTTTACGAGCTGTTTTACAGTTTAATGTCATTTTCATGAAATGGATAAGGTTTCTTGTAACAAATTTGATCCCTAAGTATATTCTTTGCTTGGGATGCAAGGATCCAAGCTGGCATGAGGTATAAAATGTATTTTTCAAGCATTTGTAAAGGAGGAGACAGAAGAGAGGAAAAGACTCATAATTTTCAAGCAAAAGGCTGGAAGAAATCCATTTCTCTGGAGAGAACCGCATGAGAGCCAATTTTTATTCCATTTTGTATCAGATTTCATTATGTTGAGTTGGTTTCAGCTGTAAATCCATCAACAGTCTCTAAGATTGTTCTTATAGCATTCCCTTGCTGATGTATTTGATCAGATTTTGGATTATGTGGTGTTATCTCTTGCAAATTTCGCATATACTTATGTCTCAGAATGTTTTCAATTTGTGTTTATTGTTCATGTTGCTATCTTGTATTTAGGATCTCTTTGATCATACAGGGTCTCATTTCTTGTTGATGGTTTGATGGCATTTGCAATCTTATATTCAGAGGAGCTGTCATTTGATAGAAGATAAATAGACTTAAAATCATTCTACTGTCCTTGAATAATGAGACTATTTGTAAACCTTTGGGTGCACCTTAGGTCATGACTAAACAAGGATTTCTAGATACTTTGTTGGTATTTTGCTTCAAGATTTTGTGGTAGGTTATCATAGGTTGTGTGGAAGAGTGCAGATATGGGCCTCCATTTGTGCACATATCCTGGTTGAAGGAGCATTTAAAACCCTTGGAAGCATCCCTGTTGTGTAGGTATTGCAAATTTCTTGCAAAAGTTTTTAAAGAAGTTGGTAATTTCCAGCTAGACTTGTCTAAGCATCTCCCACAAAATTTCATTCAAACTAACTCATCTTACCTATACTACCCCTGCATTTTCATTGTGTGTCAACAAAAGAATAGAATCCTTCGACAAAAATGCATAAATCATATCAGGGTTTCATCATGTCTTTAACAGTCCTAGCCTTGTTTTGAAAACATTTCCATCATTTAGTAGTGACAACTCCTTTGAGTTTAGATAATGGATAATTGACCATGTTCTCTAAGGCCATCTTCCTTACTATGTGCAAAACACAAGGATATCTCCATCTCCTTTACCATACAAGGGATGCAATATAGGTTCTCTTGCCTTGGTTGATAGGTACAACCTAAAACAGTGAGGGTTAGATAAAAACCCTTTTGAAGGTGCTATCCACTCCCCCAAATCTTGAATGCAAACAGGCAATATGTGTGCTCCCCAGCTATAAATGACATACAAACCATCTATCTATCCTTGAGTGTCTTGTGCAAGTTCAGGATGTTGTTCAAGTTATGAAGGAGATTAAATCTAGATACCAACACCCGAGTGGCACCGTGGCTGGGGACTTCTTAGAATTTCTTGGTGGTTTTGAAGTGTTTGAAAGGTTTGAGCATTTGTGTGATTGAGTATTTGAGCTGTTACATTCTTGAGATATCATTTTATATTTTAGATCTGCATATTTTGAGTAAAAGTTTCAAAGCTTAGCCTGCTCTTCTCATTTACTAGCAATTTATATAATTTGGATGCATTGTTTTTGGTTGAATTAAGAAGAAGAAGACCTGATTTGTGTACCCTTGCAAAGTTTTTAGTCATAGCATACATTTGATAGAATATTTTAGTGCTTTCTTGCACAACTAAGGTGAAAATCCTTAGTGGCGACTCCATGCCATTGAGATCTTGAAATACCAGTTGTCTTATACATCTCTATCATTTGAAACTTGTTGTTTAAATCTATCAAGCTGGAGGGAAGGAGATCCCACTTCATCAAGGACTCTTCTAAGAAGTTGCTCACCGAATCAAGATTATCCTGTAAAATTGACGAGGGAAATTTTACAGGTAACCATACAAAATTTTGTTCTGGTTCCTCGTAGGGGTCCCTCAGCATTCGAAATGTTGTAAAATCCCTTTCCGGGAAATCTAGTTTTCCGAACTTGGTCTTTTTGGTCCTTTTTTAGCTAGGTGCACCTTTTATCTATGCAACAAAAACCAAATTTGCGCCCTCTTTATTTCCTTGGCGCACCTTTTGAAGTGTTGACACAACAATTGATGTGCCTTTCTGTGATGCACCTTTCTTACATGCGTTAAGGCGCATGTGACTTCCTGTCAACAACAAAAATGTTGCACCGTGTTTTGGTGTGCCAAGGCGCTAGAAATCTAGTGTCGATAGTCCTAAATTTGTGCCAAAGGCGTAGATAATTCCATGTTGACAAACCCATATCCGTGCCAAAGGGCGCAAAGGTTCCCATGTTGACACATGTTTTGGTGTGCCCCTTTAAAAAGTGGTTGGCACATTTATTGCACTTTTGGCTATATATAGGCGCATCTTCCCTGTCACTTTCACAATCAAAAACACGTGATAATCTTTATTTCTCTGCACCTGTCAGCGTGCCCGTCATTCTCGTGTCACATTCGTGGACCCCGCTTCGTTCTTCTCATTCTATATATTCCGGGTAAGTGGTCCTTGTTTCTCTTGTGTTTTTGTTTTTGATGGTTATTTCTGAAGGTTGGTGAAATAGATCTGAGAAGCTTTAACCCCTCCTGCTCATTTTGCAAGTCTTCCCTCCCAAACCATTTTCACCCTCTTTCCAGATCTGCTAGCCAAGAGGGCTCTGCCTTAAAAATGAACCTAGATCCCTTTGCTGTGCCCCCTTCACCATCTAAATCGATGTGGAGTTAAGCCTAAAAGACCACAAACCCATCAAGAAAGGAGAGAAAACCTAAAAGTTACTTCTGAGCCGCATTTTTCTCTTGGCGCAATCACCACCCTTGTTACAGAAAACACAGTCACACCAAGAGGGCGCACTGACCTTGATTGCAGCACGCAAGATCCCTGCGCCATGCATGAATAGAGTAAATCCTAAACCTGGCGCAAGCGCAATCCCGCTAACAACAACAAAGTGCCATGCAAGCTTTCCCTGCGCCACGCCAAAGTCCCCCTTTGCGCACATAAAGTTAGTGCTACACGCATTAATCCTGCGCCCTTCGGCACACCAAAATTCCATGTTACATGCAAATTACATGCGCCATTGGCGCATCCTGCTCCCATGCAACACTAAACTTATTTGCGCCCAGTATAAAACTGCATATAATGGCGCAGGCGCACCCCTATCTATAATAACAATGATGTTATATGCAAAATCCTTGCGCCCTATGCCCTTTGGTGCTGATTTATTCCTTGTAACACTCTACTTCAGTGCGCCATACTATTAACCCTGTAGCCTGCAGTGTCCTTGCGCCCTGCGCCCAGAAGCCTTAAAATTGCTAACTCCTCATTCTATGATGCTTTAATGGAAGATCTGATGGCTAACATGGCTCTTTTGCATTGGACTTCACTCCTTCTTCTTGTAGATCAACAACTGAACTTAGATCCACATATGTCTACATCAAGCAAAAGGCCAACCAAGTCAAAGGGTAAGGCTAAGCTTACAGAGGAAGAGATGAAATACAAGTATCAAAGGGTCAGAATGCCCGAGTCCCAGGTAGAATGTGATCTAGATATTAGAGATTCCGAACTTGGCCACATTGACATGGAAGATTTCTGGGCCAGAACCAGGAGGGTCACAGGCAGTCCTTGGATGGACAAGCTGGTGGGCAGTGGTCTACATTTTGCTGGGGGGATCCCCGTCAGTGTAGTAAATAATGAATTTATGATGGTGGTGGCCCGCTGTTACAACAAAGACACAAGGTGTGTCGAAAATGAAAAGGGCGAGGTCATAATCAACCTCACTGCCCGGCACTTCGAGATCATGCTAGGCATTCCTCACCACCGACATTTTGTGGCTGTAAGCCAAGAGGACTGCATCAAGGCATGGGAGGATAATGAGGACAAATGCATGCAGCTGATGAACGAAGTGTACTTAAAGAATAAGAAGGTGATAACCAGGTGGCCACAGGTTATTCACCGTAGCGACTTCTCTGAGGAACTGAGTGATACCATCACGTTCCTAAGTAGAGTTTTTGGGCTTTCTGATGCCCATTACTTTCACAAATGGATGCTCAGGTACCTAGAAACCATGAATAAGAATGTGCCTGATCAGTGCTTTGAGTGGGCGGAGATCATAAGCAGCACCATATCTGAGCAGCTCCAACAACTCACCACAATGGGGAGGTTCTACATGAACTCCTACGTAGTCTACGCTGCAGCCTCAGAGAGGGATTATCCAGCACTGAGCCGATGCGGGGTTTGGCCTTAGGTGAAAGATATATGAATACTACTCAGAGCTGAAGCTCGAGAACATAGCATCTCACAGTTTACCAAGATCAACGATGCTTTCTTCTATGGCATCGTCTACCTTTTGAGGCCAAATATGACTCATGGTCGGATGACCAAGAGCATAGTCACAGCGACTGAGAAGTGGGGAGCACTATTTACCCAATTCCCCACCTTCACCTATCTCAGAGCAGCCAACTTCTTGGGGGAGCCCACCAAATTGCCAAGGTATGTTGGCCCTAAGCTGATCCTGTTGGAGCTGTCCAGATAGCTCATAACATACCATGAGAAGTGTCTGAAGAGAAAGAAGGGTGGAACTCCTTTCCCCCTTACAGTGGGAAGGTACACCTGCATTTCCCACCACAAAGCCCGGGAAATGTTCGCAGAGCTAGAACTGCTCAATCTAAAGCACAATTTCCCAACAAGGCCCACCTTTGATCCAAGAAATTGCCTCCCTAAGGAAAAACTTGATCCGATCCACATTCCATAGATCGAGGATATCTACATCGACCTGTATCATGAGGTCGAACTCAGAAGAAAGGATCACTCTCACCTGGCCCTGGCAGAGATTATTCAGTATGGCGTGGCCATCGTTCCAAAAGGTTATCAAACTACCGATCAAGAAGTTGATCAGGTGTATCTAGACACGGATGGGGACAACTGGCCATTTGCTGAAATAGATAGAACAAAGGCACCTCAGACCATTGAGGTAAGGGTTAAAGAAACATTGCAGCAGACAGAACACTGGTGCAGAATGAATGGCCTTATCTACCTCAGAGTAGATTTCACCACGTCCCCTTTGGGCAACACACCTGTCAGGCCGAAACATCTGCCAAAGAGAAAAGGCAAGGATAAAGAGGGAGAATCAAGCTCCACTCAAGAAGAAGCTCCTGAAAGTCCTCCCTCCGCTGCACAAGAACAAGTTGTAACTCTGGCATCCCTGGAGAAAGAAGCGGCGGAGAGTGTTCCAATGGGCACATCCATTCAGGATGTTGCCACTGCTACAACCATGGAGGTTCCCACCGTCCCTTCTCCCCCTTCTCAGGTGACTCAAGCAACCATTCCTTTGGTCGTATCCTCTCCCCCATCTTCTACTATTCCCCCTTCCTCGTCCTCCATCTTCTCTTCTCTCGCGGAGCTGTCCCCCACTATTTCTTCTCTCATCTCTCAGCTCCCTTCCATTCCCACGACTACCTCACCTGCAGTATCTCCCCCTCCCATGAGCACTTTCTTGGCCTCTCTCTCGATGCTGCCACCAAGTGTCTCTACGCATTTCCCCTCATCCACTGCAGTTGCTCCCTCTTCCACCACTGGTCCCGCTCCCTTAGGTCCAGCATGGCTTTCTCAGCACCTGAGCCAACATAAGAGGAAATTCCCTATTGCACCAATGGACTTCTCTGTCATCCCAGCAAAGGGGGCTAAGAAGCAAAAGCCGATAACTCGCTTCTCTCAGAGTGCATCGGGAGAAAGAGTGATGGAGATTGCGTATCCCGATCCTTCAAAGGATAAAAAGGATCTGTCTCCTACAGATTATACAGTGACGCAGGTCACAATGGGAACGTCTTCTGAAAGTCTTCAGGGAGAGGCCCTATCTGCGGTGGATGCCCTTTGCAAGAAGCTCCAAGAAGCAAAGGAAGAGAAGAGGCTATTAAAAGAGCAGAACAAGCATCTTCTCCATGCCCTATAGAAAATGGGAAGTGCACCTCCTACAACTGCCACCGAAACTCCTGAGGTCCTAAGCCAGGATAAGATAAATGAATACGCCAAAATTGGTGAACAAGGTATGGCAGTTTTCGCCTGGAGAGATCAAATCCTCAAAGACAACGAAGAGGTAATTGTCAAGTTCACCGAGTTGTATCAGAACATTAGTCAGGCGAACAAAGATCTCCAGGTGATTGCGGGACCTATCTCCGAAGAGTTGGACCATGCTAGGTTGCAACACGAGACGTTCCAGAAAATGCTCGACTGCTCAGTCGATGATTTGGTAAAATTCGGCATTTTCGATCACCCCAGGGT
Organism: Taxus chinensis; assembly: GCA_019776745.2. NCBI lineage: Eukaryota > Viridiplantae > Streptophyta > Pinopsida > Cupressales > Taxaceae > Taxus > Taxus chinensis. The sequence continues at coordinate 230,736,882 of CM034154.1, forward strand.
ACCCAGCAAAATCCTTGCTGCGTTGGACTACCGGGTCGATCAGATGGAATTCATCCTGGAGAAGATTGACAAGGTCAAGGAGGAAGCCCTGGATGCAATGCATCAAATGGAGAAAATTGTTCTAAGAATGTCTCCGAGCTTGCTCACTCCTTCTTTCACCTTGAGGAAGGCAGATGAAACTATTCGGATCTTCAAGGAGATCATCTCGCAAGGGCTAGGGCCAGAAGCCACTTTTGACACTGAATGCATCAATAACCTTCTGGCTTGCCGTGATTTTGTGGGGTACCTGATGGAGGCAGGTAATGAATATTTCAAGCTCCCTGAAAAACTCAGAGATGAGCGGGAGACTTGTGAGGTCATCGGCGATCATACAAAGGGTCCTGCCCAGGATCAACTTCAGCCAATGGTCAGTAAATTCATGGAATATCAGACCCAGTTCCACATCACCTCTCCCGAACAACAACAGAAGCAAGATACCCCCTTTCAGCCATGAGACGACGATGAATAGCCTTCTTCCTCTTGGCTTTCTTTTTGTAAATATCTAAGAGTATGTTGGCACAAATGATGACATCATCCATGTTGCACCATGGGATGTTGTCATCCACCAAGTTGCCCAAAGTCAACATTGACTTTTAGATATTTTGTAGATATTTTGTAATTAGTTGTTGGTTTCTTTTTGCCTTCTCTCTTCTCCTTCTTCTATATATACTTGGATACTTGTTGTATTCAAGGGGTGGACACTTTTTAGATAAAAAATAGAAGTGAGAAGAAAAGGCTTTGTACTTTTGTAGCAGAAGAAAATATTAATAAAATATTGAGACTTTGTGCTGAATACCTGTGTTATGCATCAGAACTTTCTTATGTTAGATCTGCATGTTTATTCTGTTGAATCTACTTCTACTTCTTTGTCATTTGTTCATCAGTATTGCTTTGTTCGTCTATGCAAGTAGGTTTGGCTCCATTTATTACCAATCCCAAAACATAGACCTTCTGATCTTTTTGCTTTGGAATTCATTTCTTTTCTCCTTTCAGATCTATCTTATCTTCGTTCTTTCCCTTCTCTCCTTCCTTTCATAGTTGGAAATACCTCTACTGGGATGAGATCCCAAACCCCGAAGGCAGAATATTGTGAGACTTGCACAGATTCCTGCTGGTAGAATAGCAATAAACCAGTTTCACTTTGCTGACTCAAAGAGGGGCTATGCCCTGCACACTGTTGGCTTGTCTATCCATAGATCTTGTCCACCCGACAGATTTTCGGACCAACAGTTTTTGGTGACTCTACTGGGGATCGAACAGATCTAACAGATCTATGGTAGTGGTATGTTAGAAAATCAGTAAAAATAAAAAAATCACTACCTGTTTGCAAATTTTAACTTTTGTTCAAAATCTAAAATTTTTGCAAAAGTGATCCAAACTGAAAATTTTCTTCAGGGATCCATAGATCGGGACTAGTTAGAGATCTTTAGTTCACTGAGTTTTTACAGAAACCCGTATTTTTCCGTAGATCTGAGTTTTTGACTGTTTTGTAAAATTCCAAACCCTTGCCAAAAGTCAACTCTAAGATCTGAAAATCATCCTACTAAGTTGTCTATCATTTTATCGTCATTATCATTTGTCATTAAACCGCAACCGGTTTCCAAAAAGGGGATAAAATTAAATATCTAGAAAAGTACATGCTGCTGATTTTTGTCAATAAAATCAGAAAATCAGCAAGTACAACCAAAAAGAGTTTTTAAAATTTGCTCCAAAATATTGCAGATCTGGAGGGTACACTGGCGGGTGAACCATTTACTCGTAGCAGGAGAGCTCGTGGAGAAGTTGATCCTACTTTTGATCTACTTCGAAGGCACAACTTCAGTGTGACACCGGCACGCTTCTCATCGCTAAGTTCAGCTAACCGGTCATCCAGAAGTGTCTCACCTCCACGAAGGAAGCATTTCTCACAAGGAACATCCACATCACTTTGCAGTGCTTTGCTGCTCAGTGGAACTGTGCTTCTGGCTCGCATCCTTTTTCCAGCTGTTCAAATGGCAGTACCATGGGGAAATGCTATGGGCCCTCACTTTGCCACATCCTGTTCATGCGCTCCCTCATGGAAACCGGAAGAATTTTCCCAAATTTGATGGGAGCGGAAACCAAAGCACGGATTCACACATATCCACATTCATCATGTCATGCAGTATCCTGGATGTGACCCATGAAGATGTGTCAGTTTTCCTCTTTCTAGAGACCTTGCAAGGACCTGCAGCAGAATGGTTTCAGCATTTGCCGGCCGGATCTATCACTAGTTGGGCCACCTTACGGACTGCATTTGAAGAAAGGTATAAGCCTTCAGAGGATGCGTTCGCGTTACTGTCCAAGATCACTCACCTGAAGAAGGAGGTCAATGAAACCATGCGTGATTTCATCACCCGTTTCAATTCACTAATCAACCAAGTTCCGCCTACCATGCTGCCAACGCCAGAAAATCAGAAGTGTTTCTTCGTAAACGCCATGAGCTCAAAAGTAAGTTTCTTACTCTTGCAAGAACAGGTCGCTACTTTGGTTCTCGCCTAGGCTGCTACCATTCGGATTGAAGATAACTTGCTAATATCTGGCGAATTAAAGCGAGAGCCATCCAAGCCAAAAGTTTCAACTCTTTCTCCCGCCACTTCGTCTGATCCGGTATTTCAAAAGATGGCGAATGACTTGCTCGCGTTAAAGAAGCAGCTAGCTCAGGCTTCTCCTAGCACTTCATACCGGGATACCCCACGGAGGAATTTCACTTCCAACAATGTCCCACAAAGGCCGCGCCTACCTGCAGCTGCTCCACGGTTGGCGCTTGAGGCCCCTCCGGTCAATGCTTTAGCTGAAATCGAAGAAGAGGAGAAAAATTATGAAGAACCTTCATCGCCAGGTGAAGATGATCAAGATGTCGGCGAACCGACTGGCGACTCTACTATTGGGTATATGGAATTTGATGAGGAGGAATCTGATGAAGAAGAGGGTACCCAAGGATATGCAAGCGGACAATCATATGCTGTTTTCACCCGCTCGCAAGGAAAAGAAGCAGAAGTTGCTACCAAGATGCAGAAAGAGAAGGCCGTGTCAAACACGCCTCCAACCATCGCTAAAAGAGGTAGTCCCCTTCCTGCTCAACCTGTTATTAAGTCTTTTTCGAAGAAATATTTTTCCCCTATCTCCCCTCTGAATCAGCCCTCTCATATTCCTATCAAGACTAGTAATCCTACCCTACCATCGCGAAATGAGGGACTCATTCCTTCATCAACACAACCCTTGGCCGCGTTTGACATAATTGATCATGCTAAAAAGACCAAGATCCAAATGTCTGAAGCCGAGTATCTTCAGTCTAACCCTGAGCAGCTTGTAAGGTTGACCGAATACATCCAAAGCCAAGCTGTCATAACTACTCAGGTTTCCCCAAAAGGAATCCTTTGTACTCCTTTTGCATCTCGCATAAATTTTTCCTCGACTTCTGCATCAGGAAAAATAGAACCTTTCTATCTCTCCCTCCTAATCAATGGTCACAAACTAAGCAACTGCATAATTGATTCTGGGGCTTCTGATAATATCATGCCGGCAAAGGTCACCCATGCTCTGGGCCTCACCCTTACCAAGCCTTTTGGCAGATGTTATTCCTTGGAAACCAAGCAGGTTCCGTTGATCGGTCAAATCAAAGACACGCAGTTTGCATTTGCGGCGTTCCCAGAGAAAAGAGTAAAGATGACCATCCTTGTTGCTGATATTCCAGCAGCATATGGAATTCTATTAGGAAGGAGTTTTTGTAGTGAGGTTGGTGGAGAGATTCATATGGACTGGTCTAAGGCTAGAATCCCCGTCAAAGGTGTAATGCAAACATTGGAGCCGGAATCACAAAAGAAATACTTGGTTACCAATTCTGACAACCCCAAAGCCCAAATTCTCTTTGAATCATCAGGGATGGGGAACTATTTCTTGTCTACTGAGTCTGAAAAAATGGATGTTCCCGTCCAAGAAGAGGATCTTAACAAGATCTAGAATTTACAGTTTGATGGCAGCTGCGCGACTAGTGGGTGCGGCGCTGGAGCCGTGCTAATATCTCCCGAGGAGGAGATTATTCCTCTCTCTTTCAAGTTGCAGTTTTTCAACATGAATAATACTGCTGAGTATGAATCTTTGCTACTTGGCATGCAAGCCACAAAGGAAAGAGGAATCAAGAACCTAAAAGTATAGGGTTATGCAGAACTAGTTGTAAATCAAGTTAAAAGGATATATCAAGTAAAAAATGAAAGGCTCAGGCATTACCGCAATGCAGTATGGGACAACATTGAGGAGTTTGACGCTTTTTCAATAAAATCCATCCCAAGAACTCAGAATGACATGTCTGACTCATTAGCCATCTCAGCATCCCTCATGCTCCCTCACCCAGGTTTGAAAACAAACACATATACCATTGAGGTAGTTTTCCGCCCAAGCGTGCCAGACAACTCTCAGCACTGGTAGGTGTTCAATGATGACAATCAACTTATTGCCTTCCTGGAAAAGGAAGAGAATTTCAGTGAGCTTCATTTTGAAGGATCCACTTCTGCATGCCGTGAATCGGTTATGGATCAGAACGAGGGATCCAAAGGAAGCGATGGCATATGTCAGCTCAAAGGAAATAAAATTCCAAAAGGCCTGGTTTCTCTAGAATGTTTGTTCGACAGGCACGATCATTTTGTTAGGAAGAAAAGGCTAGATGATCCTAACTCCTCCCCAGAAACCGAACCGGTCAATTTAGGTTCGATAGAGCATCCGTAGTTTGTGAACATCGGAAAATGTTGCACACCCGAAGAAAAGCGGAAATTTGTCAAATTGCTGAAGAAATACATGGATGTATTGGCATGGTCCTATGCCGATCTAAAGTCTTTCAAGCCAAAGGACGTCCAGCATGACATCCCGTTGAAAGAAGGTGTCAAACCCTTTCGCCAGAAACAGAGGCACTATAATCCCAAGATCTCAGGTACCATCCAGGCTGAAATTCAGAAGATGTTGGATGCAAGGATCATTTTTCCTATCCATCACAGTACCTGGGTCACAAACATTGTGCCAGTACGCAAGAAAAATGGTGAGATACGCATATGTGTAGATTTTCGTAACTTAAATCAAGCATCCTTGAAGGATAACTACCCACTTCCCATAATGGATCAGGTTCTGCAGGCAGTAACTGGTTCGGAAATGTTGTCCATGCTTGATGGTTTTTCAGGCTATAATCAGATTGAAGTCTTGCCTAGAGACCAATTCAAAACAACATTTACTACCCCCTGGGGCACATTTGCCTATAGCAGGATGCCTTTTGGTCTGACCAACGTTGGTGCCACTTTTTAGCGGGTAATGGACTTCGCGTTCAAAGGTATGATGGGAAAGGTTATTGTAGTCTACTTGGATGACTTAACTGTGTTCTCTAAACAATGAAATGATCATTGTGATCATTTGGAACAAGTATTGATTAGATGCCGAGAACATGGGATCTCCCTAAATCTAAAAAATTCTATTTTCGGAGTCATTGAAGGAAAGTTGCTGGGACATATTGTCAGCAACGAAGGGAAGAAGATAGATGCCGAAAGGTTTAGGGCTATTTAGAGCCTTACTTTACCCACAAGCAAGACCAACGTTCACTCTTTCTTTGGAAAGGTAAACTTTCTCAGGCGCTTTGTTCCCAACTTTGCTGAAAAGACTCGCCACATATCAAACATGATGAAAGGGTCACCAACTTTCCAGTGGAGCGAAGAAGGAAAGGCGTCATTCGAGGATATAAAAGCCTCTGTCGCTCATGCACCAGTCCTGGTATGTCCCGATTTCTCCAAGGATTTTATCATGTATAGCTATGCATCTGAGCATACTGTATCGACCATCCTAATGCAAAAGAACTCTAAAGATGTTGAATCCCCAATTGCGTTCATGAGCTCTCCTCTCAAGCCTCATGAATTAAAAATGTCTCAGTTGGAAAAGCATGCCTTCGCCATTGTCAAAGCAGTCAAGAACTTCAGGTATTATATTCTAAATTCTCACACAGTGGTGCTGGTCCCTGACACGGCAGTCAAGTCAATCTTAACTCAACAGGAGTTAGGGAGTTTGCGAGGAAATTGGATTGCAAAGGTTCAAGAGTACGATCTAGATATAAAACCAACCAAGTTGGTAAGAGGCAAGGGCCTATGTCAGCTCATGGCTGAAAACTGAGATTCAGAAGACCCTGAGGAAAAGGATGATTGCACCGATGGAGCACAAAGCCAGCTGGAGAAAGCCAATTCTCTACCCATGGTTCTATTTGTCGTGACTAGCGACGAATGGTATTCTGATATTGCTTTCTTTCTCACTTACGGTGAGTGCCCAGCTCATCTAACTTCAAAGGAGAAATGTGCTATAAAGCTCAGAGCAGCCAGATATGTCATCTGGGATGACTGTTTATACAAACGTAGAATAGATGGCATCTTCTTGCGATGTGTTGACAAGCCACATAAGATAAAGCTACTTGAGAATTTTCATGATTCAGCCTGTGGTGGTCATTTCTCCTCTTCTGTGATGGCACACAAGATCATCCGGGCCAGGTACTATTGGCCAATGCTGTTTCAGGATACAGCCACCTGGGTAGCAAAATGTGAGCTCTGCCAACAATTTGTTGGCAAGCCAAAATTGGCTGCTTTTCCCCTCAGACCGGTCGTTATTGATGAACCATTCAGGTAGTGGGGAATTGACTTTATCAAAGCACTCCATCCCCAATCGAGTGCCAGACATAGTTATGTCCCGATAGCAACATATTACTTCACCAAATGGGTGGAGGCCATTCCTGTCAAGAATGCCACCTCTGAAGTTGTTTGCAATTTCATCAAAGAGAATATCATCGTGAGATTTGGCGTTCCACACAAAATCGTTGCTGATAACGCTTCCAACTTCTCCTCACGAGAAGTTGTTGGTTTTTGCTATGAACACGGGATAATCTTGGCCCACGCCTCAGATTATTACCCCCAGGGAAATGGTCAGGCAGAATCCAGTAATAAAAACTTAGTAACTATCATACAGAAGCTAGTTGATGAGAGTCACCGAACATGGCACAAGTCATTGTATGACGCTTTGTGGGTGGACCTCATTACTCCCAAGAGGTCTCTCGGTATGTCATCTTTTCAAGTGTTATATGGAATCGACGCCGAGCTTCCAATTTCTACAGAACTTCCTGCTCTACGCTTGGCATGAGCAGTTGAAGATGAGACTTTCCAAAATTCTCTTGAAAAGAGGATCATGTATCTATCAGAGCTTGAAGAAAAAAGAGTAAGAGTGGTCGACAGGATCACCGAACATCAGAATCAAGTTAAGAGATTGTTCGATAAAAGGGCTAAGCAAAGAGACTTCCGAGTGGGAGATCTCGTCCTTTTGTGGGACAAACGAAGAGAGCCAAAGGGCATGCATGGGAAATTTGATTCTCTATGGAGAGGGCCTTTCAAGATCAAGCAGCTCAATGGAGAGAATAGCTTCTATCTCTCATATCTAGATGGAACTGATCTCCCGCTTCCCTATAGCGGGTAGCATCTCAAAATATTCAGGAAGTAGAGCTTGCTCTCTTCTTTGTACAGTTTGCTTTCATTGTGTGTTTGCTTTCGTCGTCACCCCTGTTTTTGACTCTGTAACCCAATGGATAGGCACATGTTGATCTGGGGTTCTCTACCCTTGAGCTTCACTCAAAGATAGTCCCCAGAAAGAGCCAGCTGTTATCCTGTAAAATTGACAAGGGAAATTTTACAGGTAACCATACCAAAATTTTGTTCTGGTTCCTCGTGGAGGTCCCTCAGTGTTCGGAATGTTGTAAAATCCCTTTCCGGGAAATCTAGTTTTCCGAACTTGGTCTTTTTGGTCCTTTTTTGGCTGGGTGCACCTTTTATCTATGCAACACAGACCAAATTTGTGCCCTCTTTATTTCCTTTGGCACACCTTTTGAAGTGTTGACACAACAATTGATGCGCCTTCCTGTGATGCACCTTTCTTGCATGTGCCAAGGCGCATGCGCCTTCCTGTCAACAACAAAAATGTTGCGCCGTGTTTTGGTGCGCCAAGGCGCTCAAAATCTAGTGTTGACAGTCCTAAATTTGCGCCAAAGGCGCAAATAATTTCATGTTGACAAAACCATATCCATGCCAAAGGGCACAAAGTTTTACGTGTCGACACGCGTTTTGGTGCACCCCTTCAAAAAGTGGTTGGCACATTTATTACACCTTTGCCTATATATAGGCACATCCGCCCTGTCACTTTCACAATCAGAAAACACGTGAAATCTTTATTTCTCTGCACCTGTCAGCGTGCTCATCATTCTCGTGTCGCATTCATGGACCCCACTTCATTCTTCTCATTCTATATATTCCTGGTAAGTGGTCCTTGTTTCTCTTGTGTTTTCATTTTTGCTGGTTGTTTGTGAGGTTGATAAAATAGATTTTAGAAGCTTTAACCCCTCCTGCCCGTTTTGCAAGTCTTCCCTCCCAAACCGTTTTCACCCTCTTTCCAGATCTGCTGGCCAAGAGGGATCTGCCTTAAAAATGAACCTAGATCTCTTTGTTGTGCCCCCTTCACCATCTAAATCGATGCGGAGTTAAGCCTAAAAGACCGCAAACCCATCAAGAAAGGAGAGAAAACCTAAAAGTTACTTCTGAGCCACATTTTTCTCTTGGCGCAATCGCCACCCTTGTTACAGAAAACACAGTCACGCCAAGAGGGTGCACTGACCTTGATTGCAGCACACAAGATCCCTGTGCCATGCATAAACTGAGTAAATCCTAAACCCGGCGCAAGCGCAATCCCGCTAACAACAACAAAGTGCCATGCAAGCTTTCCCTGCGCCATGCCAAAGTCCCCCTTTGCGCACATAAAGTTATTGCTACACACATTAATCCTGCACCCTTCGGCACACCAAAATTCCATGTTACACACAAGTTACATGTGCCATTAGCGCATCCTACTCCCATGCAACACTAAACTTATTTGCGCCCATTATAAACCGCATATAATGGCGTAGGCGCACCCCTGTCTACAATAACAATGATGTTATATGCAAAATCCTTGCACCCTGCACCCTTTGGTGCTGATTTATTCCTTGTAACACTCTACTTCAGTGTGCCATACTATTAACCCTGCAGCCTGCAGTGTCCCTGCGCCCTGCGCCCAGAAGCCTTAAAATTGCTAACTCCTCATTCTGTGATGCTTTAATGGAAGATCTGATGGCTAACATGGCTCTTTTGTGTTGGACTTCACTCCTTCTTCTTGCAGATCAGCAACTGAACTCAGATCCACATATGTCTACATCAAGCAAAAGGCCAACCAAGTCAAAGGGTAAGGCTAAGCTTACAGAGGAAGAGATGAAATACAAGTATCAAAGGGTCAGAATGCCCGAGTCCCAGGTAGAATGTGATCTAGATATAAGAGATTCCAAACTTGGCCACATTGATATGGAAGATTTCTGAGCCAGGACCAGGAGGGTCAGCGGCATCCTTGGATGGACAAGCTGGTGGGCAATGGTCTGCATTTTGCTGGGGGGATCCCCGTCAGTGTAGTAAACAATGAGTTTATGATGGTGGTGGCCCGCTGTTACAACAAAGACACAAGGTGTGTCGAAAATGAAAAGGGCGAGGTCATAATCAACCTCACTGCTTGACACTTCGAGATCATGCTAGGCATTGCTCACCACTGACATTTTGTGGCTGTAAGCCAAGAGGACTGCATCAAGGCATGGGAGGATAATGAGGACAAATGCATGCAGCTGATGAATGAAGTGTACTTAAAGAATAAGAAGGTGATAACCAGGTGGCCACAAGTTATTCACCGTAGCGAATTCTCAGAGGAATTGAGTGATACCATCATGTTCCTAAGTAGAATTTTTGGGCTTTCTGATGCCCATTACTTTCACAAATGGATGCTCAGGTACCTAGAAACCATGAATAAGAATGTGCCTGAGTAGTGCTTTGAGTGGGCGGAGATCATAAGCAGCACCATCTCTGAGCAGCTCCAACAACTCACCACAACGGGGAGGTTCTACATGAACTCCTACGTAGTCTACGCTGCAGCCTCAGAGAGGGATTATCCAGCACTGAGCATGATGCAGGGTTTGGCCTCAGGTGAAGATATATGAATACTACCCAGAGCTAAAGCTGCAGAATAGCATCTCGCAATTTACCAAGATCAATGATGCTTTCTTCTATGGCATCATCTACCTTTTGAGGCCAAATATGACTCATGGTCAGACAACCAAGAGCATAGTCACAGCGACTGAGAAGTGGGGAGCACTATTTACCCAATTCCCCACCTTCACCTATCTCAGAGTAGCTAACTTCTTGGGGGAGCCCACCAAATTGCCAAGGTATGCTGGCCCTAAGCTGATCCTGTTGGAGCTGTCCAGATAGCTCATAACATACCATGAGAAAGTGTCTGAAGAGAAAGAAGGGTGGAACTCCTTTCCCCCTTACAGTGGGTAGGTACACCTGCATTTCCCACAACAAAGCCTAGGAAATGTTCGCAGAGCTAGAACTGCTCAATCTAAAGCACAATTTCCCAGCAAGGCCCACCTTCGATCCAAGAAATTACCTCCCTAGGGAAAAACTCGATCCGATCCACATTCCACAGATCGAGGATATCTACATCGACCTATATCATGAGGTCAAACTCAGGAGAAAGGATCACTCTCACCTGGCCCTGGCAGAGATTATTCAGTATGGTGTGGCCATCGTTCCAAAAGGTTATCAAACTACTGATCAAGAAGTTGATCAGGTGTATCTAGACACGGATGGGGACAGTTGGCCGTTTGCCAAAATAGATAGAACAAAGGCACCTCAGACCATTGAGGTAAGGGTTAAGGAAACATTTTGGCGGACAGAACACTGGTGCAGAATGAATGGCCTTATCTACCTCGGAGTAGATTTCACCACGTCCCCTTTGGGCAACGCACCTGTCAGGCCGAAACATCTGCCAAAGAGCAAAGGCAAGGATAAAGAGGGAGAATCGAGCTCCACTCAAGAAGAAGCTCCTGAAATTCCTCCCTTCACGCACAGGAACAAGTTGTAACTCTGGTATCCCGGAGAAAGAAGTGGCAGAGAGTGTTCCAATGGGCACATCCACTCAGGATGTTGTCACTGTTACGACCATGGAGTTTCCCACCATCCCTTCTCCCCCTTCTCAGGTGACTCAAGCGACCATTCCTTTGGTCGTATCCTCTCCCCCATCTTCTACTGTTCCCCCTTCCTCGTCCTCCATCTTCTCTTCTCTTGCGGAGCTGTCCCCCACTATTTCTTCTCTCATCTCTCAGCTCCCTTCCATTCCCATGACTACCTCACCTACATTATCTCCCTCTCCCATGAGCACTTTCTTGGCCTCTCTCTCGATGCCACCACTAAGTGTCTCTACGCATTTCCCCTCATCTACTGCAGCTGATCCCTCTTCCACCACTGGTCCCGCTCCCTTAGGTCCAACATGGCTTTCTCAGCACCTTAGCCAACATAAGAGGAAAGTCCCTATTGCACTAATGGACTTCTCTGTCATCCCAGCAAAAGGGGCTAAGAAGCAAAAGCTGATAACTTGCTTCTCTCAAAGTGCATCGGGAGAAAGTGTGATGGAGATTGCGTATCCCGATCCGTCAAAGGATAAAAAGGATTTGTCTCCTACAGATTATACAGTGACGCAGGTCACAATGGGAACATCTTCTGAAAGTCTTCAGGGAGAGGCCCTATCTACGGTGGATGCCCTTTGCAAGAAGCTCCAAGAAGCAAAGGAAGAGAAGAGGCTATTAAAAGAGTAGAACAAGCATCTTCTCCACGCCCTGCAGAAAATGGGCAGTGCACCTCCTATAACTACCACTGAAACTCCTGAGGTCCTAAGCCAGGATAAGATAAATGAATACGCCAAAATTGGCAAACAAGGTATGGCAGTTTCTACCTGGAGAGATCAGATCCTCAAAGACACCGAAGATGTAATTGTCAAGTTCACCGAGTTGTATCAGAACATTAATCGGGTGAACAAAGATCTACAGGTGATTGCGGGACCTATCTCCAAAGAGTTGGACCATGCTAGGTTGCAACACGAGACGTTCCAGAAAATGCTTGACTGCTCAGTTGATGATTTGGTAAAATTCAGCATTTTCGATCACCCCAGTGTATCCAGCAAAATCCTTGCTGCTTTGGACTACTAAGTCGATTAGATGGAATTCGTCCTGGAGAAAATTGACAATGTCAAGGAGGAAGCCCTGGATGCAATGCATCAAATGGAGAAAATTGTTCTAAGAATGTTTCCAGGCTTACTCACTCCTTCTTTCGCCTTGAGGAAGGAAGATGAAACTATTCGGATCTTCAAGGAGATTGTCTCGCAAGGGCTAGGCCCAGAAGCCACTTTTGAAACTAAATGCATCAATAACCTTCTAGCTTGATGTGATTTTGTGGGGTACCTGATGGAGGCAGGTAATGAATATTTCAAGCTCCCTGAAAAACTCAGAGATGAGTGGGAGACTTGTGAGGTCATCGGCAATCATACAAAGGGTCCTGCCCAGGATCAACTTTAGCCAATGGTTAGTAAATTCATGGAATATCAGACCCAGTTCCATATTACCTCTCCTGAACAATAGCAAAAGCAAGATATCCCCTTTCAGCCGTGGGACGATGATGAATAGGTTTCTTCCTCCTAGTTTTCTTTTTGTAAATATTTAAGAGTATGTTGGCAAAAATGATGACATCATCCATGTTGCACCATGGGATGTTGTCATCCACCAAGTTGCCCAAAGTCAACATTGACTTTTAGATATTTTGTAGATATTTTGTAATTAGTTGTTGGTTTCTTTTTGCCTTCTCTCTTCTCCTTCTTCTATATATACTTGAATACTTGTTGTATTCAAGGGGTGGACACTTTTTAGATGAAAAATAGAAGTGAGAAGAAAAGGCTTTGTACTTTTTGTAACAGAAGAAAACATTAATACAAATATTAAGACTTTGTGCTGAATATGTGTGTTATGCGCATCTGATCTTTCTTATGTCAGATTTATGTGTTTATTCTGTTGGATCTATTTCTACTTTTTGTCATTTGTTCATCAGTATTGCTTTGTTCGTCTATGCAAGTAGGTTCAGCTCTGTTTACTACTAGCCCAATACATAGACCCTCTGACCTTTCTACTTTGGAATTCATTTCTTTTCTCCCTTCAGATTTGTCTTCCTTCCTTTCCTTCCTTCATTCCTTTATGTTCTTTGTCGAAACTACCTCTACTGGGATGAGATCCCAAACCCCCTGAAGGTAGAATACTATAAGACTTGCACATGTTACTGCTGGTAGAATAACAATAAACTAGTTTTGCTTTGCTGTCTCAAAGAGGGGCTATGCCCTACACATTGTTGGCTCATCTATCCATAGATCTACTCTCACGACATATTTTTGGACAAACAGGTTGCAAGAAAAGAGATCCCCATAGTTGAATTTGAAGGAGAGCAACCTGTTATTGAAGATTATAATTCTTCTTCAAGTAGATCTGATTCAGGCAATCTTCATGCTGATTTTCATTCTCCATCAGGTGAGGGACCTTCTTGTTTATTTAAAAAACTTGCTCCTAAATCTGCTCCCGTGGTTTCTAAGTTTTCTAAAGTTTTTCAAGAGAAAGAGCCTTTGGGGGGTTGTCATTTTAAAGATCACTCATCTATTCCAATCAGATCCATTACTACTCCTCACTAGCTTGTTTCACCTCTAAGATCACCCCCGCTAAACAATATGGCTCAGCCTAGACCTCCATTTGTTGTTAACACCTTTGGTCTTATAAATTTTGGAGGAATGGGTGGTTATCCAAATGCTGTCCCACAAGATGTGAGAAATAGGTTACCAAAATTCCAAGGTAACAATGCCATTATCGGTGATCAACATCTCAAACTGTTTGATAATATGATGGAAGATTTTGAGATAGAATTTGAGGATGTATATATCAAGTTGTTTATCCATACACTTGAAGAAGATGCTAGAGATTGGTACAAGGCTCTACCTGATAACTCTATTGATTCATGGACTAAGATGAAAAATACATTTAGGTTGCAATATGGTGACATGACTGATCCTAGATTCCTTTTGTCTGAATTTGAGAATATCAAAAAGAACCTAAATGAGACAGTCCATGACTTCAATACAAGATTTAATAAAACATTGAGAAGGCTTCCTTTCATTTTGAGGCCTTGTGATGAATCTTGCTTGATCAAATATGCAGATGCATTTGATAAAAAGGTAGCCTATTACTTGAGAGACAAAAATCCTACAAACTTGAGGCACCCTATTACTTGAGAGACAAAAATCCTACAAAATTGAAAATAATATTAAAGCTATTTGTAAACCACTTAAGAGGGATGGTGTGAAGCTGATAAACCCTGAGAAGCCTCAAGCTAGCAAGGGTGCTGATTTAGAAGATGTTGTCAAGACTTCTTACAAATTAGCCCGGGATGAGAAAGGAATTAGGCAAGGTTCACAAGGACAACAAAGAACTCAAAACCATGATAGATTTGGCAATCATACTAGGGGTTTTCAAATACAATATGATAGAGGTAAAGGGCCTGTTGGATTTGCAAACAGACAACCCCAAGCACGTGAAAATAGAGTGGTGGTTGACCCTCTAACTGTAAGAGTTCCTGCTGTTCAAGAAATTGCTGATATGGATTGGTGTGATAGATGTTTTCTTCCTCACCCTCCATGTGAAATGGACCAGCAAGTTATTGAAGATGATAATGAGAATGAAATGGATGATGAAATTTGTATGATGGGTAGCTCTTCAGGCTCACAACAAGCAACAACATCAACAGATGTGATAAGTGCAAGGACTATTGCAACCTTTTGGGATTGCATAAAGAGGGTACCATTTATTTCTCTTCCTCATGCTCATGATGTAGATGTAGTTCAGGCCTTTAAAATTCCTAATAATGACTTTGAATATATAAGGGATTTAATGATCAAGAAGTATGATGGTGGTATTCCTTCAGAGGAAGATAGACAATTGTTAATGAATGCTGTGGTTGGTCAAGAGAAAGAGTACAATACTAGAAGTAAAGTTGTTAGAGGAGCTGGTCCTCAAGCCAAGCCAAAGACACCCTTGCTCACAAGCATTCCCAAAGACAATCCTAGAAAAGACACAATTGCCAAGAACCCTACTGTCCCATGCAAAAATATCAGTCCTCTTCATGCCCAGGCTGCCAAGAATACTTCTCCATCTGATGAACCTTTTTTTTCCCTCCAATGCTGTTTTACAAAAGAATTTTCCATATGATATAGCCCAGGTTTTGAGCCAAATTAAAGTGAGTGTTCCAATTATTGAATTGCTTAGAATTCCTGAGCATAAGAAGAGAGCATTTGAGTATTTGGGATTGAAAGAAGAAAATATTACCCCAAGCAGAAATGTAAATGTTGTTGAGACTCCTCTTCAAAGCATTGCTGGCTTTGAACCACCACCACCAATGGAAGATCTTGGAGAGGCACCTGAATTATATTTGGGGACATCCTTAGTTGATTCCCAATTGAATGTTGATCCATTTTTCACAACTTTGCTCATAAAAGATAGGTTGCTTCACAATTGCATGTTTGATTCCGGTGCATCATGTAATGTCATGCCTCTAGAAGTCATGAATGAGTTGGATATCAAAGTGACAACAGCATATGGGAAGTGTACAACCATGGATTCAAGGGAAGTGCTGGTTGTTGGTTGTGTGAAGGGTTTAGTAGTGCAACTTGCAGCCTATCTGGGTAAGAATTTAAAACTTGATGTTGTAATTGTTGATTGCCTTGCCAAATGGGGTATGCTTTTGTCAAGAAAATGGGTTGCAAGTGTTGGTGGTAGTGTTCAAATGGACATGTCTTTTGCCACCATTCCCATTGAGGGCAGCCTTGTTCAAACTCTATGGTGAAAAGAAGATGTTGTACTTAATTGAAGATCCCAACAATGCTTCTTATGAAGTGTTGTTTGCTGATGTGGATGTTGAAAAATTCATTGGTTTTGCTTATGGAAAAGAGAACAGGATGGATAAATTAGAATGCCTTGATATGATAGGTTCTCCTTGGACCTTTCTATTTGATGGAGCTTGCTCCAAAGTTGGAAATGGTGCTGGTGTAGTTTTGCTTTCCCCTAGTTTGGAAGAGTTTCCTTTCTCCTTCAAGCTCAACTTTGAATGCACTAACAAATGTTGCTGAGTATGAAGCATTGTTGTTGGGATTAAGGATTGCATGGAAGTATGGAGTAAAGGATATTGTTGCTAAAGGAGATTCAGAGCTGGTTGTCAAGCAAGTAAGAAAGTTGTATGCTATAAAAAATCAGCATATGAAATAATATAAGCATGCTATTTGGGACTTGATTGAAATGTTTGATTCCTTTAACATTGTTTACCATGATAGAAGTCTTAATGATGCTACTGATAAGTTGGTTGTCCTTGGTTCTAGATTTGACAATTGCACCATTTCACCTTTTTGTGAATATAACATTGAAGTGCTAACAAGGCCAGCTGTCCCGGATAATGTGAAACATTGGCAGATTTTTGATGATGATGCACAAGTGTTGAGATTCTTGCAATTCCAAGGTGAGTTTTCTGGTCAGAACATTGATTGGGAACCAATGGTATGCATGAATGAAGGGAGAGAAACTTTTTTTGACAAGGATATTATACAATTGAAAACAAATACCATTCCTAAAGGTCTTATTGCACTTGAGGCAAATTTTAACAATGCTGATTGCATCATAAATAGAAAGATGTTTGCTTCAAGGGATGTGGAAGAGCACAACTTGGGAACCAAGGACAAACCAAGAAAGATTTGGCTAGGCAGCAATCTCAGCAAAGAGGAAAAATAGTCCTAACATGCCCAACTTTTAAAGATAATATCAAGGGACTTCCTTGCTTGGTCTCTATTAAAGCTGAAGGCATCATAGAGAAGATTCAATCGTTTCAGCATGAGATTGTTCTTGATGGGCCAAAACCAAGCGCATTTAGACAAAAACAAAGGCCCCATTAATCCACTTCTTCCATGAAAATGCAAGAAGAGTTGAAGAAATTGAGAGATGGTGGCAATCATTCAGCCTACTAGATACTCATCTTGGGTGGCAAACCTTGTCCCAGTTAGAAAGAAGAATGGAGATATCAGACTTTGTGTGGATTTTAGGAATCGGCAACAAAAAATCATTCATTATCACAGTTTATGCACCCCATAGTATAATATTTATACTAGTAACATCATAACCGTTTCCAGTTACGGTGTGATTGGATAACATGAAGTACTATCTCCAAGTATGTGTTACTTGATACTTCAGATAGACATCCAGCATACTTAAATTGGTGATAAGGACAATGCTACCTGTCACAATGCGATACTTTGCAGGGCAAATAATATTCTAATCTAATGCTTTCAAAGGGATCAAGGAGAACTGTGTATAATATGCAAAGACTAAATTAAAGCAGTGATACACAAGAAAAGGAGGGTGTGACTTAACGTTTCAAATGCGTGAGGAGACAGAAGCAAAGCACGCTAGAATCATGACAGTTCTCCATAATCTAGAATCGACTTGACATTCAATGACAATAATCCAAACAAGAGCATGATAATGGATTTTGCAATGAGACATAATAATAGCACAGATATTTTGTATCAAGGTTGAAGGGCACTTAACATGCCTGAAATCAAAGCAGGGGAAGATGCATCCAGAAAGCTTCATTTTCTGAATTATTTCCTTCCTGATAGCGACATTTCAAAAACGGTTACTCAACAATGGCTTTCTGGATCAGGCATAGCAAGGAGTCCTCAAAATCTGCATGAACAGTGACAGCTAGTCCCAAGAGCTTTTGGTGAGCTTTGACCAGAAAATCTACAGGCTCCCCTTTTACAATGAGAGCAACACTGCAATTTATAGCCCGAATCAAATGAAAGATGAAAATCAAATTTTCCTTCATACATTTGTCCAAGGTGATTAAATGCGAGGACCAAGGATTATTATTGCTTTAAAGGCTCTGCCTTTTCATAACTGTCCCAGGTGCTTCCAACTGGAGAAAGAATGATGGCGATGCCTCAAAGTTGCAACTTCCAACCAGCAAATAACTAACATTGTTATGCAGCCATTTGTAAACAGATACCTCCAATTTCTTACATCCCCGCCAAAACTTTCTTGCGTGTATACGTATGGTCTTGTGAGCCATTAAATTCCAATGAATACTCAATTTTGTATGATTATCCTTGAGAAATCCAAAAGTTACGCGGCCCTTTGAGATGCGGGAGCTAGTTTGGGTCTGGCATTAGTGTTCAACCTAGGTCACCAATTTAGACAGGAATTAGGCTTAAGGTTTATTTTCCCCTTTTTTTTATTGTAATATAATATATCCTCATTAAAAATAATAAATCCAGTTTAGGTTGCATAGTTAGGACTTAGGCTCATTAGCCAAAAAGTCTAATTTGTGACTAATCCAGCTAACGGAGTCAAAAACCTCCATCCAGTCGTTCCAACTGACAGTTCACGTTAATGCTGTGCTAAGGACTTTTCGTTCTTTGGATCCTTATGCCAAGTTTCGGATTTTCCGTGTCCTAAGAACGTGTACTTTTGTCCTCACGCTGTCCCGGATGTTCGAGGCGCATCAGGCTGATTCAAGAATTGAACCCTTGTCATCTGGAATTTACGTGCCAGCGGCCAGCTTTCCTGCAATGCAGGCGCTGCGCGTTCATATCAACTTTTTGTTCCCGAGTAAATCCCAGAAATTTCAAAAATCTCCGATACTTTGATCCATGAAATTGATTCAAGGTCTTGCTGGCAAATCGGCAACGAGATTAGCAAGTGACCATAACTACTGATTTGCAATAAATCCCAGGTCTGTCCAAGAATCCACAGTTGAAACACGATTCCTTTAAGATCAGAGGTTATCTTAACATGTTTGTTCATTTCGGCAGTTAGCAAACAGTATAAAAAACATTCACCAAGATGTCCCATCAGAGCCTTACAAAAAGTCTGACTATGCCCAACTTTTAAAGAAATATCAAGACCCCTTGCTTGGTCTTATGAGAGCTAAAGGCATATAGAGAAGACTTGTTCCAGACATGAGAATGCTCTTGAGGCCAAAAATAAGCCATGCAGACAGAGACAAAGGCCTATTTTTCCACTTCTCTCCATGGGAAAATGCATGGAAGAGTTGAAGAAATTGAGAGATGGTGGTATCATTCAGCCTACTAGGTATTCATTTTGGGTTGCATCAACCTTGTACTAGTCAGAAAGAAGAAATTTGGAGTATGTTATCAAAATTACCTTTGTGTGGATTTTAGGAATCTAAACAAAGCATCTATGAAGGACAACTATCCTTTGCCAAACATGGAGAATATGTTACAGCTTGTAACAGGGTCAGAGATGCTTTCTACTTTGGATGGTTTCTCTAGATACAATCAAGTAGTTGTCAAAGAATCAGAAAGACTTAAGAAAACCATCACTACTCCTTGGGGGACATGTTTTATTAAGGATGCCTTTTGGATTAATGAATGCTGGTGCTAATTTTTAAAGGGCAATGGATGTTGCCTTTTCTAGTTATATCAATGAGTTTATTGCAGTTTACCAAGATGATGTGACTGTTTTTTTAAGGCAGTGAGCAGACCATTTGCAACACCTAGAGAAGATGTTGATCAGATGTAGAGAGTATGGCATTTCACTTAATCCAAAGAAGTGTCATTTTGGCATGTAAAAGGCCAAGCTGTTGGGGCATATTGTGTCCAAAGAAGGTGTGATGATAGACCCTGAGAGAGTGGAAGCAATCAACAAAGTGCCCATTCCAAGAACCAAGAAAGGTATCCAATCTTTCTTTGGCCAAATCAATTTCATTAGAAGGTTTGTTTCTAATTTTGCTAAGCTAACTCTCCCAATCACAAGCATGCTAAGAAAGGATCAAGTTATCAAGTGGGAAGAGGCTTCCATTCAAGATTTTGAAGGAATAAAGGATGCACTTAAGCATGCACATGTTTTGGCAGCTCCGAACTATAAGAGGACCTTTCCAAATCTTTTCTTTTGCCTCTGAATTTACTATTGCTTTAGTTTTGTTACAAAAGGATGAGAATGGAGCTGAGAGGCCTATTGATCCTTCTTTAGCAAGGATTTACAAGCAACTGAGTTGAAGTATACAATCATGGAAAAACAAGCATTTGCATTGGTAAAAGCAACAAAGATTTTCAGGCCCTACATTTTGAGTTCAAAGGTTGTTGCTTATGTTCCCCACACCATGGTTAAAGACATCTTATCAGACATGGAGATATCAAGCAAGAGATGTAGATGGGTCAACAAATTACAAGAATATGATATGGATATCCAAACAACAAAGCTGGTAAGAGGTTTGGGTCTTGCCAAGCTCATGGCTGAGAGTAATTTGCAAAATGTAGAAGTGAATCAGCTAGAGGAAGAAAGGGCAGATCTTCTTGACAAGTTGATGAATTCTGAATGGTACAAGGATGTGATCTTCTATACCTCAAGACACCTATGCTGTCCTAGTCACTTGAATAAAAATTAGAAAAGGGCCCTCAAGTTGGCTTCTCATAAATATATCATAATAGAACTTGGGCTAGCTTGGAAGAACCCTAAAGGTGTCCTCTTGAGATGCATAACAAAAGATGAAGCTCCCAAGTTGATTGCTGATTTCCATGGGGGAGTTTGTGGAGGACATTTTTCTGGGAAAGTGATAGCACATAAGATTTTAAGAGCTGGTTATTGGTGGCCTACTCTTTTTAAAGATGCAACCCAGCTGGTTAGAAAGTGTGATAGTTGCCAACGTTTCTCTGGAAGATTGAAAGCTTCAGGCTCCCTTCCTTTGCAACCTGTATCAATTGAAGCTCCTTTCAAACAATGGGGAATGGATTTCATTGGTGAGATTTTAGATCCTTCTAGTGCTGGTCATAAATGGATCCTTGTAGCAATTGATTATTTTACAAAATGGGTTGAGGCAATTCCATCTAGAAAGGCAACACACCAAGTGGTAATGGATTTCTTATTGAATCATATCATATGTAGATTTGGAGTTCCAGTTAAGATTGTATCTGATAATGCCATGTGTTTTAGAGCCAAGCCTTTGATGGAAATGTGCAATGAATATGGGATAAATCTGACTTATTCTTCAAACTACAATCCACAAGGGAATGGACAAGCTGAGTCCAGTAACAAGAACTTGCTCAAGATCATTAGAAGGACCTTGGAAATCAACAAGAAGAAGTGGGGAGAGTAATTGAAATTTGTAGTTTGGGCTGATAGAATAACTCCAAAAAGAGCAACTGGTAAAAGTCCATTTGAATTGGTGTATGGAACTCAAGCATTGCTGCCCTTACACCTGTAATTATCCACTTTTCAGTTTTCCCAACAGTTGGAAGATCAAGAACATGGCCCATATGAATCAAGGATCAATCAGATCATTGAGTTGGATGAAGAAAGGAGAACATCTCATCAAAGGCATATCAGATTTAGAGAGAAATTGAAGAGGTTGTTTGATAAGAAGGTCACCCCTAGAGCCTTCAGTGTTGGAGATCTGGTTTTGTTGTGGGATAGTAGGCATGAAGACAAGGGAAAGCATGGCAAGTTTGATGCTCTATGGATGGGCCCTTATGCCATTGATATTAGGATTGGAGAAAATACATTTTTTCTCAAGGATTTGGATGGGGATTTGCTGGAGTTTCCTGTTAATGGTGCAAAGACATTTAAAACATTTCTTGGATTAAATCCCCATGTGAGGTATGCACAAGTTGTAAATTTTGTATAGCCCTTGTTTTTCCTTTGTTTTTGCTATTGTTGGCTTGTGGTTTGCCCTTTTGTCCTTGGCAACCATTGTTGGTCTATTTTTCTTGGTCCATTTTTGGTGAAAATTCTGGTTTTTGGGTTGCTCTGCATTTTTAGACTCCTTGCCCAATGGATTTTTGGCACTTGGTCTACGTTGTGATCTTGTGGCACTCACTGGGAGTGCCCATCCCCAAGCAGGAGCCAATGTTGGTGCAATTATCTGAGTTTTCACAATGTGCCCTAATTTTTCATGTTCCAAATTTGCTCACAAATGACATTTCATTTACTTGAGTGGGTGATCTGCAACTCATTTTTTCCAAGTTGAATCCTTCGAAAGTGCCTTTAGTCTTGTTATTATTTTGCCCTAATTGAAACAAAATCCAGTTCCCCCCCCCCCCCAACATGTGCCCTAGTTTCTTCATTTTTGTGGGTTGTGTCATTTTTTCCTTTTCAAAATCGTGCAATGAAATTCAAAATTGATTGAATTCTGATTTATTTGCAAGTGAAATCCCAATCCCAAGGTCAAAATCAATGTCAAAATCATGATTAATTGGTTTAAAACTGAGAAATCTTCCTCCTTGTGAAAAAGTTTCTGATTTCTAGGGCATCCAAATTTGTATTTTTGACGTTTTGAGTGATCATACGGGTATCATTCTGCCCATCAAATTAGTGTATTGACAACTTGTTGGTGATATGGCAGGGTTCCTATTGGCCAGAGGATTTGTGGGAAAATGTTATAATTTTTCACTTTTTGAAATTTTCACAAGGGAACAATTTTTTGCTCCGAGGGCCACATTGCTACAGTGAAATGCCTACGAGGCATGAATTTGATTGGCTGGCAGGATCAAGCGGGTGGCGGTGGGGCATACTTAGAATTTTTGCCTTCATTTTTGGAGAAAATTCTCAAAATCAATTTTTTCCTGAAGGCCCAAAACGAATTGGAAAGGTGACACTATGTCACAGGAAGGTCATGCGAAAAAGTGGGGAGGGACTTGGAAAATTTTATTGTTTTTTTTCCTCGGATGCTAAGGTAAAATCGAGTTTGACCCGTAAAGGCCCGCCGTCCAATAAGATGGTGGACATGTGTCTAGGAAGGTTAGCCAATGGAGGAGTGCAAAGCTTCGTTGTACCCCAAGTTATTTTGAAGTTTTTTCCTTTATGGAAAAAGTTTCAAAGTTAAAATTTGCATAAAGAGTCTCTGGTGACCAAATGGTCAAAGTGACACGTGTCTAGGAGAAAGATAGGGGGAATGTTCTCAGGGGCCGAAATTTTTGTTTTTATGAAGGCTTTGCACCTTTGGTTTAGGGAAAAATAAAGCTCCTAAATGAAAAATGGGAAAGCTTTGCCACAAAATGAAAAGTGAACACGTGTCGCTAGGAAGGTGGCGGAGGTTCGGAAAGTCGGGGAAATATTGAAAATTTAGTTACAAATTTTGGTCTAAAAGATTGACAAAGTCACAAAAGGCCCATGTCCAATTGGAGGAGCGACACGTTGAAAAATTGGAGGTTCTTGCCCCGACAGAAAAATTTGGAAGTGTGCCCCTATCCAATCAGGGGGGTGACACGTGGCATTTTTCAAAGGGTCAAAAGAGGAGAGCGCAGGCCTGCAAGAGTTTTGATGCTCGAAAACATGATTGAAGGCAGGAACTTGGGAGGATATGTCGGCCCGTGAAGCGAATGAGGGATATGCCACGTGGCAGGGGAGAGAGCAGGTGTTCGGGCCCATGCTTGAGTTTTTTGAGAAAATTTTTCCTTTTCTCAAAAAAGGTGGCAAAATTAGCAAATTGGCTTCTTACCCAAATTTTTCAGCTAGGGCCCACATTGGACATGTGGCGGGTCCTGAAGGCTGGCAAGCCCAGTGGAAGAATTTTTCAAAATTTTCCAAATTAAAAAGGGAAAAATGCAGTTTCCTAAGGATACATGGGTTGATTTCTAATCGTGTTTCAAGACATGTCTTCCACCTTGTCCAAAGAATCAGAAAGGGGAATATCTTTGAATCACACATGGAGGGCTTGGCATTAGAAAGTTGGTTTTAAAATCAACGGTTGCTGTGTAATTTCATTTTTGGTTGCCATGGAGCTCCAAGTAGCTTGGAAATCATCATTTCTTCATCCTAAATCACATGAAATTTTATAAGATTTTGCATCCCCTCGGCCTTCTGAAAAGTGAATGGCATCATTCATTTATGAACTAATCATGGTGCCTCTATGGTGTTTTACCATGAAATATTTTTCAGTAGCCCATGTATAAAAAAATGTGAAAGGTACATGAAAAATTAAAGTTGCATAGTGAAAAATGATGAAGAAAAAGGTGGAAAATGATTGTTAAATGCATGTTGGCATGGTGGAATGCCAAAAACGTGACCCTGGGATGGATAAGGATTTGAATTCATGCAATATTTTACAATCATTTGTGCATCTTGTGGCAATTTGGGCAAAGTTTGTTTCTCAGTTTGATATCATTTTTCATCAAATGGATCAAGAGTTTTGTGACAAATCATGATCCCTTGAAGCATATTCTTTGCTTGGGATGCAAGGATCCAAGTTTGTATAGAGGTATACATGAATGTAATTTCCATAGCATTTTGTAAAGGTCCTGATGGGAGAATTTAGTCAGAGGAGGCCAGAGATCCATTAGAATTTTCATGAGATAAAACACAAAGAAGTCCATTTCTTTTCTGGAGAGACTACCTGAGAGTCATTTCCAATTCCATTAAAATTTGCATCAAATCTTCATCATGTTGAGTTGGTTTCAGTTGTAAAACCATCAATATGCTCTGAGATTGTTCTACCACAATAAACAGTTACCCTGCACTGATATATTTAATCAGAAATTCAAAGGCATTGCGATTTACCTAGTTTAGCTTCTCTTGGCAAAGTCTGTCAGTATACTTATGGTCTTCATCAATATAGTTCTCAGTCTCTATCTTCTTTCTCATATTCCCTTCCTCTCTCTAGAATCTCTTTTCTCTTCCATAGGCC
This sequence comes from Taxus chinensis, assembly GCA_019776745.2. NCBI lineage: Eukaryota > Viridiplantae > Streptophyta > Pinopsida > Cupressales > Taxaceae > Taxus > Taxus chinensis. Next base: position 230,761,622 of record CM034154.1, read on the forward strand.
TCATTTCTTTGTTGATGGTTATACTATTTTGTTTTGTATTATTCCTATATTCAGAAGATCTTATTCATCTGATAGAATGTTACTACAGGTTTATAATGTAATTTTATTATCCCTTAATTAGTGAGACTATTGGTTAATTATATTACTAGGAATACGAAAATTCAGGTCATGATGTAAACAGGGATTCAAATGAAAAGGCGTGTAGGGGTAGGTGAAAATTCTTTCTCTAATCTAGAAATTGTGGTATGTCACTCAAAGGTTCTGTGGAAGAGTTGTCAGATTTTCTATGCCTCCATTTGAGCAGATTACTACTTGTTTAAGAAGAAAAAGCAGATAGAATTTCATTCTAATTCTCTCTTATCTGTGTAAGTCTTACAAATTTCTTACTATGTACAGCTTTATCAAAGAAGTTGGTAATTAAAAAGAAAGGAGTTGTCTTTCCTTTTCCCCATAAGGAGATTTCATTCAAGACTAATTCATCCTACCAATACTACCCTTATCATTGTCATTGTTGCTAGTCATCAAAAGAATGTGTTCTTTTCATCTATTTGCACAAAGCATATCAGGGTTTGATTAATGGCCTGTAGGAATCCTTAGCCTTGTACCTGACAAGCATTAATCCCCCCTCGTTTAGTAGTGACCACTCCCTTTCCTAGTCTCTCAACATAATTCCTCCCTTGATCAAGAAATTCACAAGGCCTTTTCCATCACCATATGCAAAACACATGGAGTGTCTCCTTTTTTCTCCTTTCACCATACTAAGGGCCACTAATATAGGTTCTCTTTAGCCTTCAGTAATGCATAATAAATGGAGTTACAACCATTCAATAGTGAGGGTCCTAGAGTCTCAAACCCTTTTGAAGGATACCCTCCAATTTGTCCACCTGACAAATCTTTCTAGCCAAAAATTTTTGGCAGTCACCATGGGGAAGACTTGGTAGAAATATTCACCCAAACTATGAATCATAAGAAAAAATTAAAAAAATAAAATAACGAAAAAAAATGGAAGTTGAAGATCACTAAGCCTTATGTCTCATATTCATGGCTATTCCCAGTAACCCTCTTGTCTAAAAAACCTGAATTACTTTTTCGTATTCAAGAAAATATTGTATCTTACTTGAGGGAAGTTGTTTAGCATAACAAAAATAATTTTGCACATTTATTCATAGCTATAAAAATGTTAGACACTAAACAAAAACATCGTTGATCCCCAAGGTGAGAAAGAACAAGACTTATCAGCCCAAGTTCAAAAAGAAGAGCTTGTAACTGAGCCTTTAGCTCTACAAATTTACAAGATGGTTGATCATAAGTATAACAGGTGCCTAAATGATAAGGAGGAAATACTCCATTCCAATATTTTGAATAACTATCAGTGAATTCAAACTCACGTTAATCAGAAATTCAAGCCCCTGGCCCTTCATCTAGAAACACGGTCTCACTTGAAATCCCTGAGCAACGTGTGTTGTATTTTTTCCACTTTTAAATCATTATCTTCAAAGATTGTGCATTTTCTGTAACCACTTTTACTGCATACAAAGTGCAGCCTCTGTTTTTAGCCCTTTTTAGTTGCAAATAGCCGTCAGTTTCCTGACTGTAACTTCCCGTTTTACACCTTGAATGACTATTTCTGCATCAAAGCATAGAAGTGCTTATTGATCTGAAAACGTGATGTGTATTTTTTTCACTTTATAACAAAGATTGATTTTCTTAACCAATTTTAAGTATTCTTGAATCCACAAAATAAATAATCGATAGAAGTGTGGAAAAAACTCCGAAAAACTGAAAATACTCAGATAACAAAAGAGATTGTTTATGGGGTTCAGAATTCCTACGTCCCCAGGTTCAGATTGAACCGATCCATTAATAATATTGAAATGAAAGTACAATAACTCTTACAAACAATCAATAATGAATCACAACCTACAAATGAGCTGATCAATGTCCCTAGAACTTTGAAAAATAGCAGAAACTGTCCCAAGAACGATCCATGGCTCCTACAGTGTTTTCACAATGTGATCTCCCTACAACTGTGTTAGAAAAACACCTACAAATGGATATTTAAAACATTCTATGAAAAAAAATCATATTTCTGAGATTAGATCTGAATTTTTAACACTTTTCATGTTTACACCAAGTCACAATTCGGACTAGAAGTGCATTGAAATTCGTGTTTTCCAACTGGCTGTCTTGAAGATCCCTGTTAAAATCTGCATTCAAAGCTTCCAAAAACAGGTTAAAAGTCATCAAAAAATATCAAACCTTACATCGTTGGAATCATCTCAGAATTCTCTACATTTCATCTTTTTACTCTGAATGCCCAATCTGAGTGTACGGCCTTCAAAAATGGAGTTCTCTGCAATCTGGTCCTTAGGCTTCTTGCACAGACCTGTACCCTCCTAGTATAACATGAAGCGACCCCATTTTATATTGTTTATGCGCCCAAGCCCCTAGGTTTGAGTTGGTTCAAAGGCACTTGATCTTGGGGACCCATGAGGCCCACCCGGGTTCAAATCCCTTCTCCTTCTCCTATGCCACCTTTTGGTGGATTTCCCACATCCTTTTAGGTGGAAGGTCTTAAAAGATAGGGCAGTTTTATTTATGCGATTGGATAACTCCCATCTGGAGCGGCCGTTTGAAGTGGGTGTGGAATGCACCATTTTGTGGCACTATGGATAGCCATGTTAAGAGCTATGTAAATAGGCTGCTTAGACTAAGGGCATAATGCGCATGGAGTTAGGATAAAATCCCATTTTAGGCACCAATAATGTAATGCGGTAGGAGATATTGGTATTGTTTAGATAACTCTCACCGTTTTTGAGTGGATACATTCATGAGATATCCATGGTTGTTGATAAGCAATCCCTAAATTTAGTGTTATACCCTCAAGATCTCCAATTTGGAAAATAATAAGCAAAGAATAACATTAAAATGTGGCTTGGTAATTAACATGGAAGTTAATATCAAAGAATCAGGTAATCATGGAATTCGACCCAATGTAAGTATAATGACATTACAAATGAAATATGGCAATAAAATACAACTTTTTGACCCTCGTAATAGGAAAATCGAGTGAATTATAACGAGTGGTGGCAAGCCATGTGGTGGCATTTGGACCCATCACGTCCGGACAATAATACCTTAGTCCTCACGGCGGCCGGGCTCCCCTCCGTAATAGAAAGTTGAGCCTCTTGTTCCTGTAGCACCTTTACTTGCTTTTACATGTCGTCGAAGACTAGAGTTTGAAAACCAACAAACAACTCCCTTTTGCCTTTTCGCCACGTGTCGCAGCGCAATTGGTCCATTATTGACCAGTTGACTAGAGTTGACTTTCTGTTGACCGAACTTTGACCAGACATATCTAGAGCTCCCGATGTCTGTTTGTCGCATTCTTATAGCCATTGGAAATATCTCGAGATGATCTTCTGCACTGACACCATTTAGGTAATGTTTAGGGAACTTTTTAAAAAATGATCCCCTGATCACACCTCCCCACTGAGAAAGGCTTTTTGTCCACAAAAAGTTGTGTATCAACCCACAAAAACATGTTATCTCTTCCTGCATTGCACAAACACATACAAGAACCCAAAATAACATTATAGGTTAAATAAATGCAAATAGTTGATTAGCTAGTCACATAACCGATCAGATAATAACACCCAATTAAGCTAGTGTTCAACTGAAACGCTGCAACCCTGTCAACTCTACGCACAACTGTGAACTGTCATACCCCACTGTAATGCCATCACAAATAACTGACCAGATAATAACACCCATTCTATTACGAAAAGCTAGTGTTCAACTGTCACTTTGTGATATGTCCGATTACCATTACAATTTCCATGACACAGATCAGTATACAAGACATCTAAACTGCCCAAATTTAGGCTAGTGCCCACGGCAAGTATTCACTATCAGAATATAATAGACTATCAACGCCCAAAAAAGCTATAGTCAATAACTGAATCAACATGAATATGCCAAAACACTGTATCGCCATCACAAATAATAAGTCAGATAATAACACCCATCTATAACAGAAGCTAGTGTTCAACTGACACTTTGTGATTATGCTGATTACTACTGCAAGTTTCAAATTTAGACATGCTACTGATGCCTATCCCTGCATAGTGTTTTCAACAATGGAACTACCAACCAATATGAGAAAACAAAACATGAGTATGATGAACCTATCACTCAAATCTTCTCTTCAGCTGTTTCCATTCATTTTCAAAGCTTAAATATCAACTTAGGAACAAATCCTTATCAATCAACAGGAATCCCTAAAATATAGCTCTAAAAAAAACAATTTGCTTGCCTACTATCAACAATTTACTGTAGTGCAAATATAAAGTTGAGGAGTGTTTTTCCAAACCAATCACTTGGGTTTTTCCGTTTTGGTTGTTTTACCTCCTCAGTACCACATTGAGTTTTAGTTAGGTTTAGCACTGTTGGTTTTACAATACTGTTCTTTTTAACAACTTTCCAATTTTGTTGTTTAGGAACAAACCAACAAACCTTAACATCATGACCATTCCTATTACAATGGGAACAAAATTTAACTTCCTTGTTTTTAGGATTCTTACCCATTTTACCATTCTTAGAACTCTGTCTACGAGAATGATTCCCCTGTTTAGGAGAGGTAACATTCTTTCCATTTCTCGCCTTTCCTTGGTGAGATTGGTCTTTAGCACCTGCCTTATCATTCACAAAAGGCGTTAACTTCTTAATCAAATTTTTCCTCTTCCAACAATATGCAACAGAATGATTAGTACCTTCACAAAATGTGCAAGGGAAAGCATATTTCTAACCTACCAAAGCTATATTGTTCCAAACTGAAAGAGTGTATTAAGAAGTTTTAGGATTTGATTTTCCCTTAGTGCTATTTTTAGTGTAAGTGGAAGGAGGTGGAATCTGATTACCTCTTTTACCTATTTTCTTACACCTTTCATTGTTCCTCCTGATGGCGGAATCCTGCAATTCTAGTGGTGTAGATCCTTGGTTGTTGGAAGCTTGTCTTCCTTCAGCTGCTTTGGAACTTTCTCCAATTTCCATTTTCCCACTAGAATAACCCAAACCTGCAAACCGAGGCTGATCCTCTACCTGTATTGGGTTAGCATCACCTTGTCCATTTTTACCAAGGCCCGTTCTGTTAAATCCCATCTTAACCATTAGCTTAGACCCAATTCCCTTAGTGTGTTTTTCAAACTGACCCAAAGGAACATCTGAAACTGAATGAGAGGAAGAATTAAAATGTGAACAACTTACAGTGCATTCTGTCATAGTACCTGCATCTGATTTGGAAGGCATTTCCTTCTTGTATTCACCTCGTTGCAGCTTTTCCAAGAGGGCATCCTTGGTTCCGTATTTCTTCCTGCAACTCTTTCACAAAGCCCATCAACTTCTTACTCTATTCAAGCATCTTGTTGACATACTCCTCTTTCTTGGTTATAGAGGATTGTGGCTCAGATTTTAACCACACGATTTCCTCTTCTAAGGAATAAAAATTAGCTCTCAAGAAAGAGTTTTCTTCTTGGAGTTGGCGGTTTATGGCTTCAAGCTCACCCAGTTGCTCTTGTTTGGATGACTTGCCCATGATTCCCTGTTCCTGCAAACACAACCTGTACTTCCCAAAACTGCACACTGCAAAAGAAGATTAACAAGCCCCAAAATGTCTGCACACCTGAATACTGAAATCAATACTGAAACTAAAGCCAAATCACAATTAGAAGCTAATCCGGCAATCTAACTGCTTTGATACCTAAACTTGATCTGAAAAATGTGATGTGTATTTTTATCACTTTTATAAGTTTCCAAAGATCGTGATTTTCTTAACCGATTTTAAGTATTCTTGAATCCACAAATTGATTAAATTATGATTATTTTGCATCCATAGAAGTGCGTAAAAATTGTGTAGCAAATAAATAATCAGAAAAAACTGAAAAGACTCAGAAAACAAAAGAGATTGTTTACGGGGTTCGGAATTCCTATGTCCCCGGGTTCAGATTGAACCGATCCATTAATAATATTGAAATGCAAGTATAATAACTCTTACAAACAATCAATAATGAATCACAACCTGCAAATGAGCTGATCAATGTCCCCAGAACTCTGAAAAATAGCAGAAACTGTCCCAAGAACAATCCATGGCTCCTACAGTGTTTTCACAATGTGATCTCCCTTGAAAATGTGTTATAAAAACACCTAAAAATGGAGATTTAAAAACAATCTATGGAAAAAAATCATATTTCTAAGATTATATCTGAATTTTTAACAATTTTCATGTTTACACCAAGTCACAATTCGGACTAGAAGTGCATTGAAATTCGTGTTTTCCAACTGGCTGTCTTGAAGATCCCTGTCAAAATATGCATTCAAAGCTTCCAAAAAAAGGTTAAAAATCATCAAAAAATATCAAACCTTACATCTTTGGAATTTTCTTAGAATTCTCTACATTTCATATTTTTACTCCGAATGCCCAATCTAAGTGCACGGCCTTCAAAAATGGAGTTCTCTGCAATATGTTCCTTAGGCTTCTGCACAGACCTATACCTCCTATTCAAATAGAATATAGCTCCTTTTATATTGTTTATGCGCCCCCTAGTTTGATGGCTGGGCACTTATCTTTTTACTCGGCCCACCCGAGTTCCATTCCCCTCCTTGTCTTTTGGCTTATCCTTTTGGGAATAAAATCCCACATTGGGCGCTTGGAGATTTATCTAATGGTTTAAATTAGAAGGTAGGTGCGCTTTTCAAGTGGCAAGGAAGCCACCTAAGCCTATGTAATAGGCGCTTGACTTGGGGGATGCGGATTTTGGTTGGTTTTTAGGGGCAAAATTCATATAAAGATAACACCCTTTTTTTTATGGGCCTTGGAAAATGCATGGGAATGGAAGTTTAAAATAATGGCGTGGGAATGTTTTGGAAAATATATGCGTGGCATTTGGAAATAAATGGTTATGAATATGAAAAAATGGTCTTATCAAGATCATATATAATTTCGACCCAATTAATATAATGACATTCCAAATGAAATGAAATGGGCAATAAAATACCACTTGTCGACCCTCGATAGGCAAATCGAGCGAATTCGACGAGTGGTGGCAAGCCACGTGGTGGCTTGTGGACCCACCACGTCGGCGATAATACCTTGGTCCACACGGCGGCCGGGCTCCCCTCCGTAATAAAAGTTGAGCCTCTTGTTCCCGAGTACCTTTATTTTTTTACGCTCGTCGAAGACCGGTGGTCGAAAACCAACAAAAACAACTCCCTTTTGCCTTTTCGCCACGTGTCGCAGTGCGATTGGTCCATTATTGACCAGTTGACTAGAGACTAGACATCTGTAGCTCCAGTATCAAAAAGTATAACTAAAGGTACCGAATAACTTACCCGTAACTTCTATGGGCGTCACTTGCTTTTCAAATTTTCTGTTAGCCACTGCAAGTGTATCTTGCTGCTTTTGTCCGTGATCATCCTTCTTCAGAGGACAGTGATTTGCATAGTGGTCCTTTCCACAGTTGAAGCATCCTCCAACTGGCCCTTTTCTAGGCTCAAATTTGTTACCAGCCTTGAAGTTATCATTCTGGCTTCTGGCTTCCATAGGACTTCTGTCCAATGCCATTAACTTTTATGAAGCTGTTCCACACGTGTATTTACAGGTCTTTCATCACAGGTTTCTTGTTGTTATCTCACAACAATTTTATTTTTCACACCAAACCTTTTCCAAGGTCCCCTTTTTGGTGCAAGAGATGAACAAGGATTGGAATCTTCTTCCTTCTCTTCCCTGTGAGCAGATATTTGCCCTCAATTTCTGTTCCTGTCTGATTGCCTTTTCAAACTCCATCCATGGTGGTTGGGCCGTGGACATCCACTTCGCCACCAATGATGGGATTCAGTCCCATTATGAATTTCCGTATTCTGAACTCTCTCATCAGCTTGGTACTGCGGCACATACTTAAGGAGTTTTAGTAAAAAACCCTTCCCAGTATTCCGTCACCGATAGCCTTCCTTGCGACCAGTTCTGAAATTTAGTCATTTTCCTATCAAAATAGAGTTGAGGCAGCCATCGTTGCCTAAATAACCCTTAAATTGATCCCAAGTTGTATGTATGATTCGACAATATTCAGCTCAACCTTACGGTTGTCCCACCATGATGATGCTTCATGAGAAAGCTGATATGCTCCCCATATCGCTTTAGTCTCTTCGAAGAAGTTTCTTATTGCAAAGTATTTCTCCATTTCACTGAGCCAGTTCTCAGCTCCGTCCCCAAGAGTTGTTCCATCAAACTTTGGAGGACTTATTCTCTTTATATCATTTGTAAGTTTAAAGCTGCTAATCTTGCCCTTTTATTTTCAGGGGGATTAGGAGCAATTACATTATTATTATCAACACCTAGATTCCCTCCGTTGATGTTGTCCACAGGAGGCAGCTGATCATTTATTTCAGCTTCATTCCTCCTCTTTCATTGCCCATTGACTGTTGTTCCAGAACAGTCAAACGATCCCTCGTATCAAGTAGGGCAGCAAGGATTTCATCCAGCTTTTGGGCAGTCGCTGCTTCTCCACCCTGTAACGGGTTATTCGCAGCATTCCCTCTTGTCCTGACCATTTTCTGTTCAATAAGAAAATGTAAACTTATTAATATCGTGGACTCATTAGGTCCAAGAGCTGCAACCTTCAGCTCTGATACCAAGATGTAACATCCCCATTTTAAGATACCAGAACAAGGGAATTATTTTTTTTTTTTTTTGATAACGTTCTCTGTTATGAATTATAAAATTCAAAACACACGTTCTAATTATTTTTTTTTAAAAACAAGTTTTAATTGTTCTCTTCCAAACAACACAGTTTGATCACACAATTTCTTTTTAAAACTAATGTTCCCTGTTCGCACATATTTACAATATGGAACACACATTCAATGCCATTCAATCTTATAACAGATTCTATATGCTGCTGCTGTAAATGACTCGAGGAACTGCCGATCTTCCATTTTCATGGCTCGGAGTTTCAACGATCCTTCATTTCATGACTCGGCGACAACAACCGATCCTTCATGTTCGTTTATGCATAGTATATTATATATACCTGTTCTCATAACCGTTTCCGGTTATCGAAGTGATCCATTTAAGAAGCCTATCTGAATATCTGTTACTGATATTCATCTGACATCCTGCATCTTAAATTAAGTGATAAGGACAACGCAACCAGCACTTGCGATACTTTGGCCAAAGATTTTCACATGCTTTGCATGATCATATTCCTGGATGTGATACACATCAACGGAATACGTCCTTCACTTCACTTCACCTGTTATCTAGAATGGTCTTTCCTGGTTCCTACCAGTCCTCTTCGTTTAAGGTCAGATTTAAACTTCCAATTTCCAACTAGTAATATAAACGAATATAGGAAGGCACTCCTGGTAACTAAAGATACGCAGACATAAGGTGTCATTTCCCCATGACCCCATGTGTCTAGTTATCTTTAGTATTCCGGAGTCACTATGTATACCTGATCATACTCCTATCCCCTGCCAAAAGTTACACATTCAGCCTATGTATTCTTGATGTTTTAATTCGGGAGGGCATTGCAATATGTCAGCTACAACATTGTGTCGTCATGAAGACCCCATCTTCATGGAGACACCTTGTTGTAGCTGGTGTATGCCAATGTCCTACAGAATCCTCCCATCGAGAATACACATCCTGCTCAAATGATTTGGATATGATCTTAATAATTAAGAATCAACTTTCAACAACCATGTTGATCCCTTGATCCTCGTTTCTGTTACAGTTGTATATAACTAAGAGGGACTAAATCCGTCCATTAGCTTGCTATGCATATTCTCCTTCATGTCAAAGGGCTGCATTTCCCTACTTGGTTCTCTTCTTAATCATTAGATTAAGCAGTCCATACCGACCGACGTGATAAGTTTAACCTATTAAACTTAGGCAAGATTTTTCCAACTGTAACTAAATTCAGAATTCTAACTTATTAGACGTCATTTAAATGAGGTCTAATTCCCAAGAAATGTATTCATTTGTTCTCCTTAACGTTACGTAGTTAAGGTCCATTAGTTATGGATATACTTGTCCCTATATCCTTTATTCTGAATTTAGTATACGAGTTCATTAATGGAGTTCGAAAGCGAAAGTTCGATTACTCCTGAAGTTAAAATGATATTCCTTAGATCCTAAGCTAATCCTGAATACCTGTCAGTTATGGAATCATATTCTTCCTAATCCTTTTTAATGTCAATTAAAATTCATCTTTATCCAAGTATGATCTAATTGCATATTTCAACTTAAAAGTTGCATTTAGGTAAGAATAGATATCAGTTCCCATTTAGCATCCATCCAAGGACAATTAAACAAATCCAAATCAAGAAATAACATTATATTTCCAATTTAGTCAACAATATCAAACTGATAATAATTAAAATATCACACACTGTAATTGTATTCATCATTTCATGTCATAATCCATACATTTTGCCAATCCAACTGAATGGACATGGTTTACATAAAAACATCATTACAACATATAGATAGAAGAATATACTTTCTTCTTTTCACAATTCCTCGAAGAGGAATAAAAGCAAACAATTACAATTCATCTTTAAAACTAATCAAGAAGCATCAGAAAACAGCCATGTCTTCATTCTAATCAAATTCCATCTGCAAAAAATGATTTGCACGGGTCAGTTCAATGAACTGAGCATATTAAGCACTTATCATTAAAATGAGGTGCTTCAACTAACTGTCTCAATAAAAGAACCCTGCTTTTATGAAACGACAGTAAGACATCAATCACGAAATAGGCACAAAAAAAAGATCAGCATAACAACTGAACTATCAAAATATCATCACAATCAGCCAAAGAACTGCTGTCCCATTTTCCACATAACCGTTACAAGTCTCAATTCACAATATTTGTAAAGTTAGGAATACAAGTAGCTTACTGCTGATATAACATACTGTTATCCTTTCCACGCCTTTCATTAATAATAAATGCAAAGGATGAAAACTAACTGAAACGTAAACCCATTACTTTCCTTTCAGTTCATGCATCATATTAGATTCCAAGCAATCAAGCACAGACAAGAAAGCGAACAGCAATGCAGATAGTTGCTCCTATCTAAGCACTCCAAAATTCATTATTAACGAATTACAGATTTCCAACTGAACGAAAGAAGAAAAAGATCATTTTTTTCCAAGTCATTCATCCATATCCCTATTTCTTTTCCACATGACTGTCCTAAAAAGTAATGTCTTGCCTCTAGAAGGCATGAATGAGTTGGATTCAAAGTGAAACAGCCATATAGGAAGTGTACCACCCGGGATTCCAAGGGGGAGTGCTGGTTGTTGTTGGTTGTGTGAAGGGTTTAGTAGTGCAACTTGCAGCCTAGCTGGGTAAGAATTTAAATTTGATGTTGTAATTGTTGATTGCCTTGCGAAATGGGGTATGCTTTTGTCAAGAAAATGGGCTGCAAGTGTTGGTGGTAGTGTTCAAATGGACATGTCTTTACCACCATCCCATTGAGGGCAGCCTTGTTAAACTCTATGGTGAAAAGAAGATGTTGTACTTAATTGAAGATCCAACAATGTTCTTATGAATTTTTGTTTGCTGATGTGGATGTTGAAAACTTCATTGGTTTTGCTGATGGAAAAGAGAACACGATGGATAAATCAGAATGCCTTGATATGATAGGTTCTCCTTGGACATTTCTATTTGATGGAGCTTGATCTAAAGTTGGAAATGGTGCTGGTGTAGTTTTGCTTTCTCCTAGTTTGGAAGAGTTTCCTTTTTCCTTCAAACTTAACTTTGAATGCACTAAGAATGTTGCTGAGTATGAGGCATTGTTGTTGGGATTAAGGATTGCATGGAAATATGGAGTGAAGGATTTTTTTGCCAAGGGGGATTCAGAGCTAGTTGTCAAGCAAGTAAGAAAGTTGTATACTATAAAAAATTAGCGTATGAAATAATATAAGCATGTTGTCTGGGACTTGATTGAAATGTTTTATTCCTTTAACATTGTTTACCATGATAGAAGTCTTAATGTTGCTACTGATAGGTTGGTTGTCCTTGGTTCTAGATTTGACAATTGCACCATTTCACCTTTTTGTGAATATGACATTGAAGTGCTAACAAGGCCAACTGTCCCGGATAATGTGAAACATTGGTAGATTTTTGATGATGATGCCAAGTGTTGAGATTCTTGCAATTCCAAGGTGAGTTTCTGGTCAGAACATTGATTGGGAACCAATGGTATGCATGAATGAAGGGAGAGAAACTTTTTTGACAAGGATATTATCCAATTGAAAACAAATACCATTCCTAAATGTCTTATTGCACTTGAGGCAAATTTTAACAACGCTGATTGCATCATAAATAGAAAGATGTCTGCTTCAAGGGATGTGGAAGAGCACAAATTGGGAACTAAGGAAAAACCAAGGAAGATTTGGTTGGGCAGTAATCTTAGTAAAGAAGAAAAATAGTGTAACATCCCCATTTTAAGATATCAGAACAAGGGAATTTTTTTTTTTTGATGACATTCTCTATTATGAATTATAAAAATCAAAACACACGTTCAAGTTTTAATAATTGTTCTCTACCCAAACAACGCAGTTTGGATCACACAATTTCCTTTTAAAACTAATGTTCCCTGTTCGCATATTTACAATATGGAACACAAATTCAATGCCATTCAATCTTATAACAGATTCTATATGCTGCTGTAAATGACTCGAGGAACTGCCGATCTTCCATTTTCATGGCTCGGAGTTTCAACGATCCTTCATTTCATGACTCGGCAACAACCGATCCTTCATGTTCGTTTATGCATAGTATAATATATATACTAGTTCTCATAACCGTTTCGAGTTATCGAAGTGATCCATTTCAGAAGCCTATCTGAATATCTGTTACTGATATTCATCTGACATCCTGCATCTTAAATTAAGTGATAAGGACAATGCAACCAGCACTTGCGATACTTTGGCCAAATATTTTCACATGCTTTGCATGATCATATTCCAACTCGATTCGTGCAAAGACAAATCAAAGCCTAGCAACCAGAAGCGATTCTACTTAACGTTTCCAAGAAAAGAAAGCAAGAATCAACGAAATCCAAATCAAATCGACTTGACAACAATCACATAATCCAAACCCAAGAGCAGGGTTGTTTTAATGAGACACTTAAACAAAGCAAGAATTTTTAAAGAGAAGGGCTTAACATGCCTGTGATCTCTTTTCCAGAACTCGAAGAAAGCTTCATTTGCCGAATTATTTCCTTCCATAGCGACAACAAAAACTTCTCAACACTCCTTTCTTCTTCAGGCTTAGCAACAGCCTCAAAATCTCCAAGAACAGTGACAAATCCCAAGAGCTGGTTTGACTGAACCAGACCAGAAAAACCAAATGCAGAGCAACTTTGCAAAAGCCCGAATCAAAAAAATGAAAATCAAAATTCCCTCATACACTTTCCAAGGCGAGCTGGTCGCGAGGACCAAGGATAATTAATGCATTAAAGGCTCTGCCTTTTCCTAACTTCCCACGCCACTGCCAACTTGAGTTGGCGAACTCAAATTTTCAAATTCCACAAGCAAAAACTAAATTTAGCTCCATCTCTAAACAGATACCTCCGTTTCTTACCTGCCCCGCCAAAACTGGCGCTGTCCACGTATGGACTTTCCATTAAATGCTAATGAATACTCCCCTCCATCCTTATCCTCTCCCTCCAAGGGTCTACGCGGCCCTTAGATTAGGATTAGTTTAGGTTGCACATTAGTGTTCAACCTAGGTCATAGTTTAGCCTTAGGTTATTAGGACTTAGGTTTATTTTCCCCTTTTTTTTTTTGTAATTTAAAAATCCACTTAGGGTAGTAGTTTAGGATGCATGTTAGGACTTAGGATTAGCTTAGGATTTTAATTCCTACTAACCACTAACACCAAACAACCTCCATCTAGTCTTCCAACTGACATTCACGTTAATGCTGTGCAGGACGTTCCGTCCTTTGGATCACATGCCAAGGTCACCCGTGTCTAGGCATTTCTTGCCTCACGAGGTCCCAAGTTCGACAGTACAGGGTTCAAGAATTGAACCCCTGTCATTGGAATTTACGTGCCAGCGGCCCATACCTGCAATCAGGCGCTGCACGTTCATATCAACTTCTGGTTCGGTTCCAGAGTAAATCAACACAGAAATCACAAGAAGCCCTCAACATACTTTGGATCAATGAAATTGATTCAAGGTGTGCTGTCAATCAGCAACGAGAGTTTAGCAAGTACAATAACTACTGTCCTATGCAATAAATCACAGCATGCAAGAATCCAAGTTAGCAACACATTCCTTTAAGATCAGAGGTTATCTTAACATGTTTACCTTCATTTCAGCAGTTATAACAGTATAAAAAACATTCACCAAGATAACGTACAAAATCAGAGCATTACAAATAGTCCTATGCCCAACTTTTAAAGAAATATCAAGACTGCCTTGCTTGGTCTTATTTAGAGCTAAAGGCATATAGAGAAGACTTGTTCCAACATGAGATTCCTCTTGAGGCCAAAAATAAGCCATTCAGACAGAGACAAAGGCCTATTAATCCACTTCTCTCCATGAAAATGCAGGAAGAGTTGAAGAAATTGAGAGATGGTGGTATCATTCAGCCTACTAGGTATTCATTTTGGGTTGCAAACCTTGTGCTAGTCAGAAAGAAGAACAGAGATGTCAGACTTTGTGTGGATTTTAGGAATCTAAACAAAGCATCTATGAAGGACAAACACCCTTTTTCAAACATGGAGAATAGGTTACAGCTTGTAACAGGGTCAGAGATACTTTCTACTTTGGATGGTTTCTCTAGATACAATCAAGTAGTTGTCAAAGAATCAGAAAGACTTAAGAAAACCTTCACTACGCCTTGGGGAACTTATGTTTTTGTAAGGATGCCCTTTGGATTGATGAATGCTGGTCCTACTTTTCAAAGGGCAATGAATATTGCCTTTTCTGGTTATATCAATGAGTTTATTGCAGTTTACCAAGATGATGTGGCTGTTTTTTTAAGACAGTGAGCATACCATTTGCAACACCTAGAGAAGATGCTGATCAGATGTAGAGAGTATGACATTTCACTTAATCCAAAGAAGTGTCATTTTGGCGTGTAAAAGGCCAAGCTATTGGGGCATATTGTGTCCAAAGAAGGTGTTATAATAAACCCTGAGAGAGTAGAAGCAATCAACAAAGTGCCTACCCCAAGAACCAAGAAAGGTATCCAATCTTTCTTTGAACAAATCAATTTTGTTAGAAGGCTTGTTTCCAATTTTGCTCAGATAACTCTTCCAATCACAAGCATGCTAAGAAAGGGTCAAGTTATCAAGTGGGAGGAGCTTGTCATTCAAGATTTTGAAGGAATAAAGGATGCACTTAAGCATGCACTTGTTTTGGTAGCTTCAAACTATAAGAGGATTTTCCAAATCTTTTCTTTTGCCTCTGAATTCACTATTGCTTTAGTTTTGTTACAAAAGGATGAGAATGGAGATGAGAGGCCTATTTCCTTCTTTAGCAAGGCTTTACAAGAAGTTGAGTTGAATTATACAATCATGGAAAAACAAGCATTTGCATTAGTGAAAGCAACAAAGATTTTTAAGCCTTACATTTTGAGTTCAAAGGTTGTTGCTTATGTTCCCCACACCATGGTTAAGGACATATTATCAGACATGGAGATATCAAGCAAGAGATGTAGATGGGTCAACAAATTACAAGAATATGATATGGATATCCAAACAAAAAATTTGGTAAGAGGTTTGGGTCTTGCCAAGCTCATGGCTGAGAGTAATTTGCAAAATGTAGAAGTGAATCAGCTAGAGGAAGAAAGGGTAGATCTTCTTGACAAGTTGGTAGATTCTGAATGGTATAAAGATGTGATTTTATACCTCAGACACCTATGCTGTCCTAGTCACTTGAATAAAAATCAGAAAAGGGCCCTCAAGCTGGCTTCTCAAAAATATATCATAACAAACCTTGAGCTGGCTTGGAAGAACCCTGAAGGTGTCCTCTTGAAATGAATAACTGAAGATGAAGCTCCCAAGTTGATTGCTGACTTCCACAGGAGATTTTGTGGAGGACATTTTGCTGGGAAAGTGATAGCACATAAGATTTTAAGAGCTGGTTATTGGTGGCCTACTCTTTTTAAAGATGCAACCCAGCTGGTTAGAAAGTGTGATAGTTGCCAACGTTTCTCTTGAAGATTGAAAGCTTCAGGCTCCCTTCCTTTGCAACCTGTATCAATTAAAGCTCCTTTCAAACAATGGGGAATGGATTTCATTGGTGAGATTTTAGATCCTTCCAGTGCCAGTCATAAATGGATCCTTGTAGCAACTGATTATTTTACAAAATGGGTTGAGGCAATTCCATCTAGAAAGGTAACACACCAAGTGGTAATGGATTTCTTATTGAATCATATCATATGTAGATTTGGAGTTCCAGTTAAGATTGTATTTGATAATGCCATGTGTTTTAGAGCCAAGCCTTTGATGGCAATGTGCAATGAATATGGGATAAATCTGACTTATTCTTCAAACTACAATCCACAAGGGAATGGACAAGCCGAGTCCAGTAACAAGAACTTGCTTAATATCATTAGAAGGACCCTAGAAATCAACAAGAAGTGGGGAGAGTAATTGAAATTTGTAGTTTGGGCTGATAAAATAACTCCAAAAATAGCAACTGGTAAAAGTCCATTTGAATTGGTGTATGGAACTCAAGCATTGCTGCCCTTACACCTGTAATTATCCACTTTTCAGTTTTCCCAACAGTTGGAAGATCAAGAACATGGCCCATATGAATCAAGGATCAATCAGATCATTGAGTTGGATGAAGAAAGGAGAGACTTTCATCAAAGGCATATCAGATTTAGAGAGAAATTGAAGAGGTTGTTTGATAAAAAGGTCACCCCTAGAGTCTTCAGTGTTGGAGATCTGGTTTTGTTGTGGGATAGTAGGCATGAAGACAAGGGAAATCATGGCAAGTTTGATGCTTTATGGATGGGCCCTTATGCCATTGATGTTAGGATTGGAGAAAATACATTTTTTCTCAAGGATTTGGATGGAGATTTGCTGGAGTTTCCTGTTAATGATAAACATTTAAAACATTGCTTGGATTAAATCCCCATGTGAGGTATGCACAAGTTGTAAATTTTGTATAGCCTATTGTTTTGCTTTGTTTTTGCTGTTGTTGGCTTGTGGTTTGCCCTTTTGTCCTTAACAACCATTTTTTTTCTATTTTTCTTGACCTGTTTTTGGTGAAATTTCTGGTTTTTGGGGTTGCTCTGCATTTTTGACTCCTTGCCCAATGGATTCCTAGCACTTAGTCTACGTTGTGATCTTATGGCACTCACTAGGAGTGACCATCCCCAAGCAAGAGCCAATGTTGGCCCCATTATTGATTTTTCATAATGTGCCCTAATTTCTTCTGTCCAAATTTGCTCACAAATGTTTCATTTTTTTGATTTGATGATCTACAACTCATTTATCCGAGTGGAATCCTTCGAAAGTGCCTAGGTTGTTATTATTTTGCCCTAATTTGAACAAACTTCTGAGTTCCCCCCTTTCTGTGCTCTAATTTCTTATTTTCCACGGGTTGTGTCATTTTTTCCATTGCTAAATCGTGCAAGAAACTCGGGCTTGATCAAATTCCATTTATGTGTAAGTGAAATCCCAATCCCTTGTTCAAAACTAATGTCAAAACATGATTCGGTTGGTTTAAAACCAAGAAATCTGTCCTCCTTGTGAAAAAAATTGATTTCTAGGGCATCCCATGTATTTTTTACGTTTTGACGGGTATACAGGTATCATTTTCCCTTCAAATTAGTCATCAAAAACTTTTGGTGATGTGGCAGGCTCCTATTGGCCGAGGATATGTGGGAAAATGTTATAACTTTTCACTTTTTAATTTTTGGCACAAGAAATTTTTTTGCCCGCGGCCCCACATTGCTACAGTGAAATGCCTACGTGGCATAATTTGATTGGTTGGAGGATTGGCGGGTGGCGGAGGGCACTTCAAAATTTTGCCTTCATTTTTGCAAATTTCTCAAAATCAATTTTTTGCCCGAAGGCCCAAAACGAATTGGAAGGTGACACGTGGCACATGAAGGTCAGGCGGGTGGAGGAAGGACTTGGAAAATTTTATTGTTTTTTTCCTCGGATGCTAAGGTAAAATTTTGACCCAAAGGCCCGCCTCCAATAAGAAGTGGACACGTGTCTAGGAAAGTTAGCATGGAGGGGCAAAGTTTGTGAAAATTTTGAAGTTTTTAACTTCAAAATATTAAAGTTAAAATTTGGCCCGAGAGCCTGTGACCAATTGGAGGAAGACACGTGTCTAGGAGGCAAGATGGAAGAAGGGGCCGAAGGAAAATTTTATGAATTTTCACCTTTATGTTTGCAAGGTAAAAAATGAAAAATGGGCCTGCCTCTAATGAAAAGTGGACACGTGTCTAGGAAGGTCAAATGGAGAAGTGAGAACTTAGAAAAATTTGTTGATTTTGGTCTCAAAGTTACAAAGGAAAATTTTTGCCCGAAGGCCCATGTCCAATTGGAGGAGGACACGTGTCCAAAAGGAGGTGGAGGTTCTTACCCCGACAGAAAAATTTGGAAGTGTGCCCCTGCATCCAATCAGGGGGTGACACGTGGCACATTGCAAAGGACAAAAAGGAGAGCGCAAGCCCGCAAGAGGTTTTTGTGCTCGTGGATGGTTGAAGGCAAACTTGGAGGGTCGGCTCCGCAGTGAATGGGGGACTGCCACATGGCAGGGGAGAGAGCAGGTGTTCAGGCCCGCGGAGTTTTTTGAGAAAATTTTCCTTTTCTCAAAATGGTGGCAAAATTCATCAAATTGGCTTGCAGTTTTGGTAGGGCCCACATGTGGACATGTGGCGGGTCCATGGGGCAAGCAGGGAAAATTTTCAAAAATTTCCAAAGGTTAAAAAGGGTTAAAAATGTGTTTGTTAAGATGGGGACCTGCCGCAATCATGTTTGGACATGTTTCCACCTTGTCCAAAGGGAAAAAGGGGAATATCTTTGCCACATGAAGGGCTAACATTAAAAGTTGATTTTTAAATCAACGGTTGCTGTGCATTTTCATTTCTTGTTGCCATTGGAGCTCCAGGAAGCTTGGAATTGTCATTTCTTCACCAAATCAAATGAAATTTTATACGGTTTTGCATCCCCTCAGCCTTTTGAATGCAATGGCATCATTTTTATGAGCTAATTCGGTGCCCTATGGTGTTTTTGATGAAATGTTTATTCAGGCCCGTGTAAAAAATGTGAAAGACAAAAATTAAAGTTGCAGAGGTGAAAAATGATGAAGTAAAAGGTGGAAAATGATTGCAAAGCATGCTAGCATGTCTAAATGCCAAAAGCATGACCCTGAGATGGATAAGGATCTGAATTCATGTAATATTTTAAAATATTTGTGCATCCCTGGCATTTTACGAGCTGTTTTACAGTTTAATGTCATTTTCATGAAATGGATAAGGTTTCTTGTAACAAATTTGATCCCTAAGCATATTCTTTACTTGGGATGCAAGGATCCAAGCTGGCATGAGGTATAAAATGCATTTTTCAAGCATTTGTAAAGAAGGAGGAGACAGAAGAGAGAAAAAGACTCATAATTTTCAAGTAAAAGGTTGGAAGAAATCCATTTCTTTGGAGAGAACTGCCTGAGAGCCAATTTTAATTCCATTTTGTTTTAGATTTCATCATGTTGAGTTGGTTTCAGCTGTAAATCCATCAACAGGCTCTGAGATTGTTCTTATAGCATTCCCCTGTTGATGTATTTGATCAGATTTTGGATTATGTGGTGTTATCTCTTGGCAAATTTTGCATATACTTATGTCTCAGAATGTTTTCAATTTGTGTTTATTGTTCATGTTGCAATTTTGTGTTTAGGATCTCTTTAATCATACAGGGTCTCATTTCTTGTTGATGGTTTAATGGCATTTATAATCTTATATTCAGAAGAGCTGTCATCTGATAGAAGATAAATAGACTTAAAATCATTCTACTGTCCTTGAATAATGAGACTATTTGTAAACCTTTGGGTGCACCTTAGGTCATGACTAAAAAAGGATTTCTAGATACTTTGTTGGTATTTTGCTTCAAGATTTTGTGGTAGGTTATCATAGGTTGTGTGGAAGAGTGCAGATTTGGGCCTCCATTTGTGCACACATCCTGGTTGAAGGAGCATTTAAAACCCTTGGAAGCATCCCTGTTGTGTAGGTATTGCAAATTTCCTGCAAAAGTTTTCAAAGAAGTTGGTAATTCCCAGCTAGACTTGTCTAAGCATCTCCCACAAAATTTCATTCGAACTAACTCATCCTACCTATACTACCCCTGCATTTGCATTGTGTGTCAACAAAAGAATACAATCCTTCCACAAAAATGCATAAAGCATATCAAAGTTTCATCATGTCTTTAGCAGTCCTAGCCTTGCTTTGAAAGCATTTTCATCATTTAGTAGTGAAAACTCCTTTGAGTTTAGATAATGGATAATTGATCATGTTCTCCAAGGCCATCTTCATTACTATGTGCAAAACACAAGGATATCTCCATATCCTTTACCATACAAGGGTTGCAATATACGTTCTCTTGCCTTGGTTGATAGGCACAACCTAAAAAAGTGAGGGTTAGATCAAAACCCTTTGAAGTTGCTATCCACTCCCCCAAATCTTGAATACAAACAAGTAGATAGGTGTGCTCCCCAGCTACAAATGACATATAAACCATCTATCTATCCTTGAGTGTCTTGTGCAAGTTCATGATGTTGTTCAAGTTATGAAGGAGATTAAATATGGATACCAACATGATTAATGAAACATAGAAGGGAGGTGGTTTAACACTCTTGTTTATTTTAGATTCATTTGGATCAGATGTATTTGTAAGTACAACCTTGGATGGTTCTTTGGATGATTGGATAGAAAAAGTGAGATTAGACAAGATTTCTTGTAAGAGGTCTTTTTGTCTGGGGAGAGAAAAAGTATCCCACACTGACATATTAACTTTGGTTTGCTTCATATGCTCAAGGATATTAAAAGATGGAGTACTAACATTCTACTGTAATTTTCTAACAACATCACCTTCTTGCATTGGAGGAATGGAGATTGGAATCTCTTGTTGGCTTGGAGATTTTGTAGGCTAATATCTTTGATTATTTTTCTGATTTAAGGATGGAACAACAACTTATAATGATGGAGAAGGTTGAGAAATTCTC
This sequence comes from Taxus chinensis, assembly GCA_019776745.2. Classification (NCBI taxonomy): domain Eukaryota; kingdom Viridiplantae; phylum Streptophyta; class Pinopsida; order Cupressales; family Taxaceae; genus Taxus; species Taxus chinensis. Next base: position 230,782,877 of record CM034154.1, read on the forward strand.
TTACCAATAGGCTGTGCCACTTCTAATGCTCTTTTCTTGGACCTTATGTTGGTTGCCACAAAAATGAAATTATGAATTTTTTTACTGTCAAGTTGATTCATTCCATAGAAGTCACCTTCTTTCCAATTGAGGAATGTAACATCACTTTGCACTAATTATTTTTAAACTTCTTGTTGTGGTGGATTCTCAACTGATATTATTTATGACATAGTAGTTATTTGCATCATAAGTGCTTGATTATGAATACCATTAAAGCATGAATTCTGATTATGGGGTTGATTACATGGGAAACACCACTCATAATATTGGATCAAATTGTTTTGGATGGGAACAATTACTTTGGATGTGTTGGCAGCATTGGGATTGATTGTTTGGATAGGCTTTGGATTAGTAAGCTGACTTGGGCCTTGGAAACTTGATTAGAAAGGTGGTATGTTCTATTGGTTAGGAGGATAGTAAGGTTTGAAACTTTGGTTTTACTACCTTTTAATAAGAACTATCTCATTTTCATACTCTTTTAATATGCCTTTAATATCTTGCAATTCATTTGATTGGCTTGGAGTTGCACCAACTTAATTCAAAGGACAAGAATTAGGCGTTGGAATTAGAGCTATTGTAGATACTTGATAGGAAGTGGAAGGAGGAATCTCTAGAAACATGGGCATTTGAGGCCTTGGATATATTTTCCATGCTTTTATAAGACTATTTGTAGCTCTGATTGATATGTCATAAGCATCAGGTAGTGTCATTCTTCCCATCAATTGTATCATTATTGAAATGTCAGAATTCAAAGCTCTTAGATAATACAAGAAATAATACTAAGAAGTAGGCCTTACTATTTGTGGAATTACATCCTTATTCCTCTCAAATATGTAGTTAAAACCAGTCATGAACTCTTTTGGTGCTCTTTTGATAGTAGTCAGTTGTTCCACTAATGATAAATAATTTGATTTATCCTCAAAGTGCCTACAAAAAAATTCTCCTAGCTGATCCCAATTGGTGATGGAATTTAATGGAAACCCTCTGTACCATTGTAATGATTTTCACTTGAAGGGAATTGTTAACAATATGAATACAAAATCATCTTGAGTAACATGATAAATAAAGTACATATTAGCAACATATTTTACATGTTTTATGGATGTAGCTTGATTTTCTCTAGTAAATAATAGAATGCTCACAAGGGAGGAAACTAGAATATCATCATTTTGAGCTAGTAATAATGGGCTATCAAAATTGAAAGGGACAAAAAATTGATTCCTTGGAAGGGCCATATTCATATTGAAGCTGGGTATATAGAATTTGGAAGATGAAATTGGCTTTTATGGAGTGGGAGAAGATTTAGGATATGGTTTGAAATTTGAAAATATGCTCCTCTTCACTAAATTCAAAGGCAATTCAATGAAATCAAATTAAATACCTTTTGTAGATGATCTTGTTGAAACCTTTGGCATGAAATATGTGTTGATTTGCTACTAGAAATGTACTTGAAAATACAAAGTTGCCAGATGCTAAAATAATGTGTCTACAACACTGATATTTTTCTAAAAATCATCAAATCTTGACAAATTCTTTACTGATGCACACATACTTTTGCACACGGATTTAAATTTATGCAACAGAACACCTAAAAATATGGCTGAATTTTCAACAAGCTCTCACAGGGTGTGCCAAAAATTGTTATCACTTTGAAATGCACCCTTGGATAATGGTGTGATAACTCTCCTTTTAATTGATAAGATGAAAACACTCCTAGGATGTGGGCAACCTATATATTGGAGTGAGTCTCCAGAGAAGGATGGTTCCCCTAGTATAACACCTAAACTATTTCTAGCCTCTAAGGATAACTCTACTCTACCTAAATCGACAAGGAAAAGGGAGAAGGAAGAAAACGAGAAAAATTGAAAAGATGATGATACACCAAAATGTTTTGAGGATCTTAGACTTATTTGGGCCACACAGATGAAGCATAGGAGCCAAACACACCATACACTAACTACAATTTATTGTATCAAAGAAAAAGTGATTCATAGAATAGTTTGGAATGAGTTGTAACAAGATAAATAAGGGGCAACATATGACTCCTTAACAAAATCATGCATACAACCTATTTAAACACAATATACGACCTACAAATTGATACAAGTCTACATGAATATTAAACTAATAAAACAAGGATAAAATGCATCACAATATAAAGTTAGTCTAAAACAAAGTATGCACTAGATATAAATTGTATGAAGGTAAAAACAACTCCTTTATTATTCTAAGAGGTGGAATACGCACATAAAGTCACTTATGACCCTTGCTTTCTCACTCATAAAGGTTGAATTGCTAAATAAATATGGATGAAAAACCCAAGATATTTTTTACAAGGTGTTTTGAATTTTTTATAGAAAATGTGAGAGAGAGAGAGGAAGAAGGAGAGCTCATACATGCAAGTGTAGATTCTAAAAATAGGGAAAAAAGCATGTGCACTCTATTCTTGCTTTGAAAAATCTTTCACGCGTGAAAGGTGCACTTCCTACTTTATTTGCTCTACCTTGTTCTAAAAATAGTGTTCCAAAATAATTGTCTTCCAAAAACAGGAGAAATAGCTTCCTTGCATGTTTTGAATTTACTTTGTCTTCACCATGCATCATCTTGAGTGAATCGTACTAAAAATAACATCGTGTGTTTGAAGAAAAACAAGATAAAACGCATGCATGATTTGTTTGATACATGCGCGAGGGATTCCTTGCTTTGATTTTCCTCTTATCTCACAAAAATTTGTGTTGCTTTACACATGGATTATGTTTTCTTATGTTTTTGTGCCTTTTAACTTCTTGCTTATGCGCGGGCTTGTGCACTTTTGTATTGCGTATTCAACTTTTCTTTCCTTCCGTGGGTTTTTTCCTGCGTTCTGTGGATTTTTTGGCACATGACTCTTTGTTCATTTATCACTCTTTTTTATGTGGGTCTTCACTTTTTCATACCTCTCAGCCTCCCACGAATTGGTTCTATATCACGGGACTTGTATTTCTTTTTCCCGTGGACCTTTCGCATCCTTCGACGACCTTCCATGCATAGACCCTGACAGTTCTTCACTCTTTGCAAAGTGGAGTTTTGCGTGGGATTTTTACACTTGATGTAGTCTTGTTTCATGTGGTTCTTCTTCTGAAACACATAGTCTTGCATGGAATTGTGTAATGCTTGTAGTCCCTTTTTGACCTTGACTTCTGTCCCTCGTACTTTGCGTGGATTTATCCTTGTCACGCAAATTGTTTCTCTTGTAGCATGACATGCTCTGTCATTTACAACTTCTCGTGGATTCACCCTTTGTCATGTGGATCATTTCTATGTTGCGTGGATTCGTGCGCAAACCCTCCTTGGATTTTTAAAGCGTGACATGCTCTGTCATCTACAAATTTTTGACTTCTATCTTTTTCCACTTAAAATATCCTTAAGCACACGAATTGAACATGTGGTATTAATAAGCATGGGAAGGTTATTTGGAAAACACTACTTAGAGGAAAATTTAATGCTATCAAGGCTTATGTTAAAGATATCATTCATGATATATCTAAATCCTAAAAAGCTTCAATTACAAGTTACTCCTAGGGGGAAATTCACACTATTACCTTTCTCATTCAAAGTCATCCTTTAAAAGTTGTAAGAGTGTAACCTTGTATTTGATTTAATAAAATATGAATTATTATTAAATGTAATTTGAGAGTCATTACAATAATATCCAATAAAATATAAATGCTATGCACCTCAAATATGTAATTATGTAAGAACATGGAAGAGATAGTGTACTTATCTAATTTTTGCTTATCCCGTAGTATACCCGAATGGGAACAATTGATGAACAGGTTGGGCAGGATGTTGGAAATGCTCGATATAAATTCTAGAACTTGCATAATGGTTTGGATAGGGGCACTTAGGCAGGGGCGAGGGAACCTGGGCTCTAGAGACCTTTTGTAGGTTCCCATGACTGCGCAGAGGGTCAGAACCTGATTTTTCTGGTGTCGCTAGGGGTTTTCTAACCTTCTCTGTTGATCGCTTGTAGGTCATTAGAAGACCACTAAGTTCACTGGTAACCTGTAAAACAAATAGTATCCTGCAAAACCCTCAAACTACATCAAATCCTAAAAAAGAAAGATGAAAATGCGGAGTTGGACTAACCCCGGCGGTTACCCGACAAAGTAAACTTATGACCGAGCACTACACTACATCTCATACTCCATGTAGTTCTATGTATGTGTGTGTAGAATCATTTCCTTAGGTTTCCCTCATGCCAATGATGCCAATATAATGAGCTATAACTAGATAGAATGCAAATGTGTTGATGGAATTCAGAAACTTCTCCTTCCTATGTAATGGATGCAGAGTAATACGCCCAAAGTGTATTCCCTTTGATAATATGTAGATATAGAGCCCTTGATAAAATTTCCCGCCCTTATAATGGTATGTATATTGTGTTTATATAGGGATCTCTTGTTTGAATTTCAACACTAGTGATATGACATGATAACTAGGACCTCAGGATAGGAGTACGAAAACCAAAAAGGCTGACAAAAAAATGTCAAAAATGTTAACAAAAACAAAGAGGTCAGGAGCACCCAGGTTGGACAGGAGTGCTTAGGTACTACTATCCAGTCATGGGCGCTAGTGTCTCGAGATAGATGACAAAAAATGTGAGAAGACTAACAAACAAGGATCCCTGTGACCTGACCAGAATTAGGTGTAGAAGTGACAAATGTGAGAGATAAAAACAATATAAATAATCAAAGCAAATGGATGGACTAAGAATTGTGTCACCAGTGAATACTTTTCTTAATCAAGATCCATACATAAAACAACATACTTGGAGGTATAGTAAAATAGTAGTATGTGCATGATTTTGTGTCTACGATGTCTCTCTCTCCTATTGTCGAGGTTAATACAAAAAAGCCTCACAATAACTCTTTTTATTTGCGTGCCTATTGTGACTTTCATAGATATATTGTACACTGCACTAATTAATGCTTTAAGCTTCATCATGGTATACATGATCTTATTAGTGTTGATGTTGGTCATGAATAGCTTGTTCTCATTCTAGTCGAACATGTTACAAATTACTTTTTCTTCTATTGATTTTACTAACAATTATGTGTTTGCTTATTCTACTCGTGTTCATAATGGATTACATGCCATTGTTACTAATGTAATCATGCTACATCCTAATCTCAAATTAATATATTATACTCCTAGTGTGCACAATGCCATTTCAAGGCCCAAGCTTCCTCTCCCTCTTGATCCTATCATAAGATAACACCTTCCTTCATATGAATATTTTAAAATAAAAAGGCATTCAAATAATTCAAATAAACACAAACATTTAAATATTTTCAAAATACAAAATCAATGCCTACATATGACTTGATTTGTTATCTTTTCACTTTACATATGTTGTTTGTCATGCGATTTGATAGATAACACATTTTCTATATACTCTTTACACATGTACATTCATGATGTATTGTGAGCTTGATGCAGGACACATACATGACAATGCATAATGAAAAGTGTTAGCCTAAGTTCGTTCTAATGGCCTTGCTAGTTTGGGGGCATCTCCTACACTATTCAGGTGCTTCTGTTTTAATATAATTACATTCAATTCCTTATTATGCTCAATTTTTCCTATTTTGTTGTATGATAAGGATAACACATGTTTTTGTGTAGTGATAACTTCTCTTGATCTATGTACCTTAGGGATAATGTCTTCTATTGTATTGTTTTCATTTTGTTGTATGTAATATGTGGCCTTTACTCTGATTATTTTTGTGACACTTTTGTGTTCCTTATTTGTAGCTTCCAATGCATTTACTCATGCTTCTTGTATGTGTGACACTCTCATGTCCGTTGCTCGTGGCCTCTTGGGATTTCTTGGTGACTAACATATGTGGAATTGATTTTGTACTTGTATGTTATATTACTCAAGTATGCTTAATTATTTCTCCACTTATGACTTCATATTTGTGGCATGGTTTCTACTATGCACTTTCTTGTAAGAATACAATTTCAACATTTGCCACCTATAACAACCCTCCATGTGATCCAACACTAACTATCAGATGAATACAACATGGATACACATCACTTATTTTGATCTAATCATTCTTTTTTCACATTTCACTTGCCTCAAAGGAGAGGTCATTCAATGGGATTTATTACACAAATATCTATGACACAAATAGAATTCAAAATTAAGGAATATAATGACAAAAGGTATAAACATGGGTGAATATAATCATATTAAAAATAGGAACGAATTACACACAACTAAAAAATTGTTCAAAAAGGACAAAACCACTATAATTTATGGTCTAGGATGGACATTTTCATCCTGGGGTAGATTATTAAATTCTTAAATTCTCACAGATAGTTACAGGTTCAGGAATAAAGTACATGGTTTAGATCAAGGTGTATTACATTTTGGTAAGAAATTTGGGGAGTTTGATTACTTCATTCCTTTTTGGTGTCACATAAATTGAGAATAATTTCATTACAAGGTATGGGGGCATGGGCCTCCATTCTCCTTCTACTATATTCATCATTTCACACATGATACTCGCATGAAATCACATGATGGGGGCATGATACCAATCATTCCCTTTCAACTTTATGTTATTTTTCACTTGGATGTAGACTCACCTATAGTAGTGTGGTCTATGGGATAAGAAGAATATCAATGTGACTAGAAAAACTTGTGGCAACCTTCTTATCACTTTATTTGGAAGATATCATAGTGACTAGAAAACTTTGTGGCAACCTTCCTTATTTTAAGGTTTTTGGGATTATTAGAAATTCCCATGGTACCTTTCAGCATTGGGTCAAGTGACACCCGATTCCCATAAAAATATAACATCTCCTTAATTAAAATGAGGTATTGATCACTACCAATCATTCATCAGTTCAATTCCAATCCAAATCTCAGAGTGTAATAAATTCAAGAGCTCCTCCTTCAACAAAGAAAATGAGTGTATTCCATCCATGCTTTTGTCTTCATAATTTACTGCTTACAAAATCAATTTTCAAATTACAAATACATTTTCAAATATAAGTTACAGTTCAATTCTTATATGTACATTGACTAAAATTCATGGCTTATGTTTCATCATGGAGCATGGAAACATTTTAGTGAAACCAACAACTTCGAACAAAGACAAAGTGTATGTACACACTCATGTATTGTTTCCTTCAAGCGGGTAATTTTCATTTCATACTCAAAGGGGGGAAATATAGACACCTAAATTTGACAATTTATCATTTGGTAACAACAATTCTGTATTTGCACCTAAAGCATGACTCGTGTGTAGATTCTAATCCTTCGCGATCTATCCTTGCCTCTCTTCCATGACTTGATAATCTATTCATATGGCTCAATCACTTATAAAGCTTATTGCATTAGTCCAAAACAATATATTGCTCTTAGACATCATTCCCTAAAACTTGCAAAATCCCACAAACTACCTACATGAGATGGAACCATCTAACGATTTGGTCTAAAGATGGTTTCATCCCTAGCCACCCAATGATCACTTTTTTAAATTTAATATCTTTTCACGAGTTGGTTCATATCCCATAGGCCAGCCTTATTATGAAATTAAACTTACGAACACCTATAAAAGCAAGCCTAATCCACCTATTTACCTCACCTCACACCTTAAAGATAAATCATTGAAAATTACATTCCAAAATCACTTGAAACACTCATAAATCCCTTTAAAGTAGTAACATAAGATAGGAACATCCCCCCTAGGTTTGAAACACTCCTAAACAAGTTTAAGAGTCAAGCTTCCCAATTCAAATAACTTCAAATCTAAGTTAGGGTTAAGTGTGTCAAGCCATTATTTCCCATTGTTAGGTGATCAAGTTGTCAAAATAGTTTCATACATACAAATATCACATATTAAGTAGAGAACTATATGTGGTTTGAGGCCTCTTTAGAGTAGTCATGCCGTAGCCAATGCAAAAACTGTGCTTCAACCAAAACACTAACCTTTTTGTAGGGTATATTACCCATGGTTAGATTTTGAAGTTGTTTTACATTATATAAAAGCTTTCGTAGTGTGTCAAACCTAGGGTTTTAGTGCTAAATTAATCATAAAGTGTCACAACTACACAAAAAATCATAGAATTCCAACATACTCTCATACCATACAATAGATGACCAAATTGTAGCACGCTTCAACATGGGATGCACAATTCTATACCTACTTAGATTTACACTATAGTTTCAACAATGAAGCACCTATAGGTCATTTCTAGTCTACATAGTCACTTTGCACTACCAATTTAGCCTCATGCATGTACTTCTTTATGTTTTCACATTTTTTCCATGTTTAATCTTGTAATTTGTTAATGAGCATTGTAAACACCCTAATTATACCACCACATAAATTAAATTAGTTCATTCATCTCCATTTTAATCCCACAACACCCATGAACAATTAATTAGCTAGTTAATTGCTATTAATTAGTCAATCATATCCTCGCCCACTTAATAAAATCCTTCACCTGATAGATTAAAATAGTATTTAAATAATACACCCTATCCTCCACTATCTCATACACCTTATCCTACACTATCTCATCCACCTCAAATACTACTATTTCAAAGTATTCACCCGCCTCCACCAATAGCAATAAAATAAGCCCCCTCTTATCTCAAATTCTCCACCAACCTCCACTATTGATAATAAAAAACCCTCCACTATCTTAAATTCAACACCTACCTCCCACAAAAAATATAAAATAGTTCCACACTGTCATCCCCCACTATCTCAAATTCAACACTAACCTCCATTATCAACAATAAAATAACCCTATACTATCACAAATTCAACACTTACTGTCATTATCGATAATGAAATATTCTTCATTATTTTCAAATAAATAATTTAATAATCCACCTTAAAGCCCATTACTTTGTCCCTAAAAAGATATAAAATAGATCCCTCGAGCCTTCATTTGGTAACCATAATTTAAATTAGCCTTATTTTCTAGGTTTATCATCTAAGCCATTCATCAAGCAAACTAAACACTCGAATCATCTTCTTAAGGAAACAATGTCAAAGTCTTGCATAAGTCCTTTAAGCCTCTACAACCCATTTGAACACATCCATATAATGAGGTTGATACACATTTGATGAGAGAGGGTAATATTCCTTCATCTTTTGCTCAACCAGAAGTTTTATTTGGTTTAAATTAGGATGTGCATTATTTTTTATTTTCTTGTTTGAAGTCTAAATCTAACTCATACATTTTGGCATGCTCGATGGGACACCCCTTCACCCTCTTAACATTTTTTGAGTGCTTGTAGATTTTTTTACCACTAGTTTTTGCTCTTTTTCTTTGTTTTTAAAATTAATTTTTCCATCTTTCTATACATTGATGTTTCTATTATGTGTTTTTACATTTCCACTCACGAAAATAACATCTTTTATTCACACAGTAGAATTTTCACCCCACGTGCCTATGTTAACATTATTTTATGAGCCCATAGAATTTTTGATCTATCTGTAATGTTTTTAGCACTATCGTGACATTTCTTATAATCTTGGTCATGTTTTTGCACCATTAAGGGTCCAATTGCATAGAGTGGTATTTTTTAATTTTCTGATGACATTAATGCACATCATAATGATATTTCTACACATATGAGTGACATTTTTGCACTCTTGGTGTTTCTAATTTCCTTGTGGAATTTATACACATATTAATGATGTTTTTGCATCAATTAGTAATGTTTCTGCTTCTTTGAAGCATTCATTAAGTTTTATCATGTCAAGTCTTTATTTTCTCTAGCTTGAAACTTTTATTTTCTATTATGGATTTATTCTAACATGTTATGCAATAAACATATGTGCATTGAAGACATTATAATCAAAATACTAACCTTATTTTTATAAATACATTTTTAGAAGATGCTAAAATCAAACCAAATTTAATAGTTGATTTCTTTATTTTTATAAGCATTACTTTGTTTATCTTTTTGTTTGCATTCATTATTTATGTGTATCCCTAGTTTTAAATTTTGTATTCTCTTCCCATGCATCAAAAGGAAATCTTGGTGATTTCACTTTTTTGGGAAGTGAATCTCAACCTTTTAAATTAAGAATGTTTTAATTAATATACTTAAAAAGGGTGAATATTGTTACAAGTGGATATTATGATTTAATTAACTTCCAACAGTAATTGTACAAATCAAAATAATGATTTTCAAAGTGACGATTGATCTAGAAACTATAAAAACAAATAGGAAAGAGTTCTTTTAGTTGATTATGCATGGATTTGGAAGAGCTTGGGTGGTCAGAGTGCAAGAATAGGCAGATTTAGGATTGGAAATGTTTCGTTACTAAAACTGTAACTTGAAATTCAACTTGGTCAAAATTGTATAACTCAGTGGAAAGCATCCATATGGTACTGACCCTTTTGTATGATCTTGGAATTTCTTGGAATCTAGGTCTAAAAATTCTTGAGTGTTTTACCTTCCAAGAAATTTGTGTTGATATGTGTTGATATTCTTTGTTCACCTTCATAATGGCTCTATAAACTCTTCTCAAACCCTAAAAACCTTGTAGTACAAGGAATTCCTACAAAAAAGTTAGGCAGGTTGTTGGCTACCCTGTGTGTCATTGACATCACCACTACTCTAAAGAGGGCTTAAACCACACATCGTTCTCCTAGTATGTGATATCTACTATACTATAATCAGACTTGATAGTTTTACTTTGATAATGCTTCACTTGAATTTCACACTTGCTCAAATACTTGGGAAGGGTCACTTTTCTTGCTTGTAGGATGAAGATGGAGACTCCTAGATTTGAAAGAAGACTTCAGAATAGTAGAGGGTGTTACCCTAATGGATGTGCATGAATTATTTCATATTTTAGGGAGCTTTGAGTGCCTTTAGTGTTTTCTTTAATTTCACACTTGCTCAAATACTTTGGAAGCGTAACTTTTATTTCGTGTATGATCAAGATGGAGAATCCTATAAATGGGGAGGAAACTTAAGACCAATGGAATGTTTTTCAATAATTTATTTACATGAGATATTTTTTAGTTTATGGAGCTTTGGATGTCTTTTATGTTAAAAGTTTTCAGAAGGAGTTCATAAAGTGTTATGTCCCTAAATAAGATATAATTTACTTACTTAATATTATACTTTTAAATGTTTTTATGACATGAAAGGTTGACCAAATGGGTATATTTGTTCATATGAAAGATGATTAAATTGAAATAATTAATGCACAACATATCAATAACCGTAAAAATAGTATAGTAAGGACCTTATTATAGGAAATTTACAAACTGACTATAATAAATGTTTTTGGACCAGAGGGAGAAAATAATATTTTGAATTTATGGGCGTAAGAATGATTATTTATAGGTGTATTTTATGAAATTAAATTCCAAAAACTAATAAAATAGAGGCTTGCAAATATAAGCAAGTACGTGAAGTGTTTTCAGGGTGTACTAAGCAAGAGTATGGAGAGTTTTTCCTTGCAAGTGTACAATGTCAATATCATCAGTGTCAAAGGATAGATTTAAAAATTCAAGTACCTATATTTTCCCCCTTTTAAGTATGAAATGAAATTACATGCTTAAAAGGAAAATATACCTGAGTGTGTAGACACACTTTGTCTTCACTCATAATAATTTTGTTTTCATAATTATCCCATTATGTTGGTGTTGGCATTCTCTATAGATGAAACCTGCAACAACATAGTGTAGTCAATTCCAAGATAGGAAATTGAACTTTAATCAAAATGTAATGAAAGTAATTTAAAGAAATGTGCAACAAGAAATGCCAAAAGAGATGCAAAAACATATTAAGGAATACACCTATTTGTTTTGTGATGGAATGTTCTCTCGTTCTTGTGCCTTGGAGATTCTTGATTTTTAGAACTTTGATGAATAATTGGGGGTGATCAGTACCCAATTGTTCCAATCATTTCAATGCATTAGGTGTACCAACCCAACACACGAATGTTGAAGAGAAGAAAAAAAACTATGAGGATCAGAAGCACCCCTCCAAGGAAGAATACTGTGTATCAAATTCATTCAACAACTTTGATATCTTCCCCTTAAGGGTAAGAGGATGGAAAAGTTTTACTTGCGAAAAACTTAACCAATTTGATACCTTCCATAACCCCACGAACCATACCACTACAGATGGATATAATGCCCAATTTTGTAAATTAAGACACAGTAATTAGAAAAGAGAAATAATTGCCCTCATACTCTTTCCATGTTCTGCACAAATGAGTAGAAACTAAGTAGAACCGTATGCATGAAATATGAGTTGAGAAAGGAGACCCATGCCTCTAATGTGTCCAAAACTTGAAGTGAAACTAAGTACATGGAGAAAGAGAGAATGAAATACTTCATGCTCCCTGAATTTGTCTCAAATCAAGTCAATTTGAGTATGAGACCATATGAAAATGTTGTACTAGTGATGAAAAACCTAAATCCTTTTGAAATATATGGATAAATTCCCTCTGGGAAAAACAGTATAATAGGGTTAAAACTATTTGTACAATTCTTGACTAGGTTATACATTTTTGAAATTGTGTAGATTTTGTTGAATTTCATGTGTTTGAGTCCAATTATGATACATTTTTTTCTGCCCATGCATATGTCCTGTGCCCAAAAAAATATTATTCTACTAGATATGTAGAATAAACCCTGGATTTTTTCCCCCTCTTTTGAGGCATGTGTGATGAATAATTTGAGTGCATGACTCAAATGAAAATATGTATACCCATGTATGAGAAGCTAAGAACCTAGTGTATAACCTGTGAAAATGTTGATATGGTGGCCATCAAGAAGAAATTGTACCTTTAAGGGGATGTGCATGGTAGAAACCATGGCACAAAAACAAGAGAAAAAAAATAAGAAGCAATAACCATAACAATGTTAATGTAACAAAATAAAAAAATGTGATAGAAAACCATGTGTTAGTAGAAAACAAATGCATTCAATGCAGAAAAACGTGCACTCATATAAAATAATGTCACAAAAAAGTGAAAGATTCTATAATCATGGGACACCCATAGTGTTAATAATAAAATCAAGGCCCTTTATCCTCCAAACAAGAGATACACAACCACACGTAAGTTATGATGCCACAAACAGGGAACACCTATAGTGTTGCAAGACAATGAAGGCCCTAAAGCCACAATTAGAGTAGAAAACAAGAATACACACACATAACTAACAATCATGTATTAAAAGTAAGTGTATACAAAGGTGATGAAAAAAATATAACATATGATATAAAAGAGATATCAATAATTGTGAGAACTCCAAAAAACATAAGTGTTAGTCATGTTATTCCAAAAGATAGAAAGTACATAATGTGTGTGTGTGTGTGTGTGTGTGTGTGTGTGTGTGTGTGTGTGTGTGTGTGTGTGTGTGTGTGTGTAACCAAACATAACGAGGAATGAAAGGAACTATAGTGGGAATATAACACCTAGATATTGTTTGAAAAATTAGATACCCCCGGAGGTTAGTAGTTTCAGTAAAGAGAAGGGCATAATGTTTCATCATGTAACACTATATGTATGTCGTACATCATTATCAATATACAAAGTGAATGCATGTTGTAAGGAATAAATTATATCTATCAAACTAAATGAATAAAAACATGTATAATGTATAATGTAAACAATCTATGCCATAGAAACATGTCCTGATTTTGTATTTTTGTAAATATTTGAATGTTTTAACATTTTAAGGATATTTAAGTGTTTGATAAATATTATACAACTAAAATATGGGAAACAAGGTCTCCCCCAGTCTATGTTGTGTGTGTGTGTGTGTGTGTGTGTGTGTGTGTGTGTGTGTGTGTGTGTGTGTGTGTGTGTGGGTGTGGAGTGATGTTCTGATGTGGAATTGCTCCCTCAATAGGAAATATGAACCTATAACTAGAGTGTCTCATCGAGAAACAAGGGAATAATGGGTAACACAAGAGATAACATAAAATAATGTGAACAAATTGATGGGGGAAAACCCTATATAATGTAACATCCCAATTGCATAACTATTAATTTTAATGACATAAAAAATAATATTGTGTTGATTAGGAGAAACTAGAATTGGCAGGATATTAGGAATTACAACAATAATGGTAAAATTTACTAAAAATATAAGGATACAATATGTGATTCAAGAGATTTGAAACATATGTAGTGTGAGGAGGCTCGTCAATTCCAATCTCAAGCAATGAAGGGAGAGACAAATGAGTTTCCGTAACCAATAGGTGTACTATGGGAAGATTGAAAGCATTAGAACTGTATGTAGTATCCCATATGACTATGGGAGAAACCATAGATAGAAATATGGAAAGAGGGGGAAAGTAGGATGCCCCCAAATATTGGAGAAAAAGTCACATAGTTAATATTTGATAGGCATACTTAGGATTTATCGTATATTTACCCATGCCAATAGAGATATGTAGATCATCAGGTAAGTCATTGATTTGTTTCTTTTTGTATCTATAATAGACGTTTTTATGCTAATAATAGGTGTAAAATCATTTTTATTGTTATTGCAATCAGTATTTAAAAGTATATTAGAATCTATAAAATCCTATTTGGAAGGAGATATATCCATAGAAGAATTGGTTAGCATATTAACTTGTTCATCATTGTTGCTATCATAATCCGAAGCATCAACCCATTTATCATCTTTTTTTCAATGGATCTATGTTTGTAATATGGTTCCATCCTTGGTATGTTTCTTTGTATTCTTTATATGCTCCCAGACCTATGATGCCATGTGTAATATGTCATGTTTGATTGGTGATAATTTTGTGTTAGTTTGTGCAATAGTAGGATGTAATTCTTTAGCTAAGATGGGTTCTTTTGAAGGAGGTATTTAATTTTTCTATCTTTAATAGGTTTATAGTGTATCGGAGAAGTTGTATCATTCACTATTGCATTATGTTCACCAAACATATATGGATCAACTTTAGGAACCCATTCAGATTTGAAAACTTGAGATGAATGTTTAGTAGAATGTTGGGTAGAAAAAAAAATAAATCCCTTACACGTCAAGTTATTGGCATTTTTATGTAAAGCATAAAAATCATTTTCACAATGTCCATAAATTTCCTTGATAGTTAAAAAATGTTTGATCTTTGAGTTTTCTAATACAATATTGAGGGTAGTAATGAGGAGGTAACAAAGTAATTAACCTCTCATCTATTATATCAACATAGAATATCGTGTTTAGTATAATTCTTTTCAAAATTGAGAGGTTGATATTTTGGAACACACACATTATTGCTTCAATGTAGGTTATGAACCTTATTTGTATGAGCACATGTAGTAGACATAAAACATGTATCATAGTGCATAGATTTGGCCTTAGAAAGAGAGATAATATGTGTATTGGAAGTTTCCTAGAGATTTTGTATCTCTTCCTTGAGAGAGGTAATCATCATATTCATAGTTCTATATTTATCTTGAAAAACATGGTGCAAAACTTGAATAGAATCTAAGAGAGCCTTATCGAATATGTCATCATTTCTAATGAAAGGATCTAAAATAAGAATCAAAATTTCATTCACATGGGAAGGTGTCATATTATCAAGGATATTGATTGTGTGCACTATTTATTTTAGAGTATTTCTACATGTTGTGTGTTTTTGAATTAAATGATACAAAACCAAATAATGAAACCATAAGGCCACTGAGGTTATAGACATGATGTTTGATTAGAGAGGGTCGGGTTCACCAAATGATTCACTTTTTTGGGAAATGAATCTCACCCTTTTTAAGTTGAGATTTTTTAAATTAATATACATAAAAAGGATGAATATATATTTTTTAATTATTGGCAAATAGTTTTTTGAAAGGGACTATACCCTTGAAAACAAAAGAAGGCCTAAAAGCCAGGATGAGCAAGAAAACTAGAGCGAAAAGGATCAGAATCCAAATGTTACAATGATGCTCAAAGTAGCTAAAAAATAGCTACCAAAATGAGACAGAACAACAAAAATACTGCAAAAAAGCAGTAAAGGATTCGCAAAAAAATAGCAAAAAAGCAAACAAGGACAGCAGAATCAACTATAGCTACTTCCTAGTAGCTTTGTCTAAGATGGTTTTGATATTCTTCTAGGAATTAAACATTCCCAAAGTAGTCATATGGGCAGCGTCATTAGAATCCAGCTGCTCCAAGGTCTTCTTTCTTTCTTTATCAGTACCCCAAAGAGTTGCCGGCACTCCGCTTAGGTTGGAGACACTTCTGACGTGCTGTTCAATAAATTCCTCAATTTCCCTAAAGATGACAATGTTGTAATCATGCCTAGTCTTGGGCTTCCCTAAGTGAGAGTCCAAGGAGTGCAATTTCTTGTATATATCTTCAATTTGGCTGCAATCCACGTCCTCCTCCTCCTCCTTCTTCCTCTTTCCTTTCTGTTTTGTCAAGTTTTTAACTTCATCCTTTAACAATTTTATATCTGCCTCTAAGGCTTCCAGCCTTTTAGTATGGCTTTCCAATTGCACTTCCTGGGGGCTGGCACTGCTGATATGCAGGAGGTCATGAGCAATTTCAAAATCCTGAGAACCCTTCTCCACAGCAAGGGTCTCGAGGTTGAGCTTCCTAGAAGCCTTGGTAACCGGTCTCCGCGAGGTAGAGGCCAAGTGGGGGGCAGGAGCCTTAGAAGGGGGAATGGGAGAAGAAGCCTGAATGGCTGGCATGGGGGTGACAACAGCGGTGGCAGGGACAGAGAAAGGAGAAACAGGGCTGGCAGCAGCAGAGCTTGGCAAAGGAGGAATCGAGCTAGGGGAGGATGGGAGACCAAGAAACCTGAGAAGACAACATTTTTGTAGCAACAAAATGAGCCCCTGGTGCAAAGGAACTACCTAGGAATGCTTTTGAAACTCAAGAATGGAGCGTTCAAGAGAGTTTAATAAGTAATGGGGGAAACAAACCAGCCGATCCCTACGAAAATGATTAAGAAAAATAAGGTGCTTCGTAGGAACAGTGACAAACCTCCCTTCCAATGAGATGAACCGTATCATCATGCGGGTTACTTCATCATATGGTGGAGGGATCGAGATGAAAAGAAGGCCCGCTGTTAAGTGGGTCAGCTTCTCCTCTCCCTCAACAAATCTTCTCTCTTCCACATCTCTATCAACCCTTTTGTTAAAGAATCTGAAGCCCTCTAAGCCAAGGCCGGTCGCTTCAACAATAAGCTCTTCATTGATTAAGACCTTCTACCCCCCATACTCCACTATCTTCTCCTTCCAATATTTTGCAAAGCGCACAGAGATGCTTTGGTCATGTCCCTAAACTTTTTCCATGAAGTTTGTTATGCCACCCTTGCTAAGAATGTTCCACAGCTCAATATTGTCTTTCCAATCTGGGTCCACACTAGGCTCAATTTGACAAGGAGGACCCCCATCTTCTCTATTCTGAGCTGTTTGCAACTAATTCCCAACTGATTGCCAAAGCCAGTCCACTCTTTGCTAAAGTAATCCATACAAAACTGGAAATGAGAGCCGTTGTTATTTCCACGATCGGCTGCGTGTATGCTGATCTGAGCCTGCTGAACACGTGTGAGAATAACCCGCTCCCTTCCATCAATCACTTTATCACTACCTTCGGTTTCCATGGAGATTTGAATCCACCTTTTAACAGTCACATTATAGCCCACATGTGTGATTTTCAAAATCGTGTATCTCCACTTGTAATTCCCCATATGAATCACACTATCTTGATTATTAGACATGAAATGCATAAACCAATACTTTAAATCAACATGTGTGGGAGTATTTTCCACACCCAAAATTCATCATTCATTTCAAGATATTGCTTACGTATGGAGCTCCGCCTGAATGCTGTTTTGAAGCTATTTGGGGATGCTGTTATTGTCCCAAACTGTAAGGTTTACATTAATGCCATAATTTACCAACACATCCGCCAATTTATTACCCTCCCTGTAGGTATGAATGATCCTGATGTTATTGGAAGTATGACTAATACTTATGGACTCTGCAATAAAATCCTTGATGCTCCAGCTTGGAGATGAGCACTGCTTAAGAAGATTAATAATATTTAGGGAGTCTCTTTCAATGATGAGGTTCTGAATATTATTTTCCTGGGCAATTCTCAGACCCCAAAGAGCAGCTAAAGCTTCAGCAAAATGATTAGTTTGAATTCCCATTTTACCAGCATACGCAGCTATTAGATTGCCTTTATGATCCCGTATCACTCCTCCCCCTGCCGCATTCCTAGGGTTTCCCTTAGAAGCCCCATCAAAGCTCAACTTATACCAATTTAGATCTGGAGGATGCCATTTAATCAAAGATCTATCAATGCTATTCCTGGGAATATTCCAACTATTAATTGATCCAATCTACCAGTTGGAGAGAATGTATTCTTCATTTTCTAGATATCTCTTTTTCTTGGGAGGTTTAGAACCAGAAATATTCTATTTGATACCATTAGAGATTTTCCCAATACTAAGTTTGTAGTTTTGCTTTTTGTTTCTGAAGATAATATCATTTCTGTCCTTCCATATTCTCCAGATTAAATAAGGGATAACCAGCTTCTAGATCCTTTTAACAACACAATGCTTAAAGGGTGGGTTCCACTGAGTCCATAGCTGATTGAGATCCTTCGGCATCACCCAGAGAGCTTCAAATTTAGAAAGGGAAAAACTCCATAATCTAGTGGCATACTCATAATGTATGAATAGGTGGCTGATATCCTCAAAATATTTCTTACAAAGATGGCACCTATTAGGGATTATTAATCCTCTTCTCATCAGATTGTCATTGGTAAGAATTCTACCTCTGATAGCCAGCCATAGGAAAAAAATTATTTTGGGAGTTAAATTAGTCATCCAAATCCTGTTCCAATTGAACTCTGTTTGATTACAGTGAAAGAAGTTATTGTATCCAGTTTTGACAGTGTAATTCCCATCATTTGAGTTAATCCAAACCAACTCATCCTTGGAATCCATCTGACTTAATGGAATAAGCTCTAAATGATCTTGAAGGGATGAAGTAATTTGCTTCAGATAAATTCTATCAACAACAAGTTTTTTCCACTTCTTTCTGGTGCCATTTTCCTCAATATAGTCCTTGATTTTGATGCCATACTTATTTATAAGACTGTCCTTGGCCATCCCAAAACTCTCCATGAGATTGCCATTAAACCAATTGTCCTCCCAGAAGTTTATGTCCCTACCATCCCCCACTTTCCATTTACTTCCCAGCCTGATGAAATTTCTGCTTTTAACCAAATTGTTCAAAAAAATGGAACCATAGGGGAGCTGTTCATCAAGAAGGAAGGAGTACAAAGATTGATGCTTTAGGTATTTTGATTTAATTAAATCTATCCAGGGTTGTTTCTCAGTCAGCATTCTCCAACCCATTTTAGCAATGAGGGCCTCATTCATTTTCTCAATGTCTTTTATACCCAAACCTCCCATAAACTTCGAGGTGCAAACCTTATCCCAAGCCACTAAATGAAATTTGAATTTCTCATCCATGCCTTGCCATAAATTTTTTTTTTGGATCCTTTCAATCTTATCCCTAAAAGAGGAGGGGATCTTGTAGAGCGACATAATATAAATTGGCAGATTTTGGAGAGTACTTTTGATGAGCAGGCACTTACCAGCACTAGATAAAATGGCTCCTTTCCAACCAGCCATTTTTTTTGGAATCTCTCCAATAAATCATCCCACACCTTGCAAGAGACTTTCCTAGTGCCGAGAGGAAGTCCCAGGTAAGTGGCTGGAAGCTCGCTTATTTTACAACCCAGAATTTTAGCTATTTTAAGCTGTCTTTTCTTAGGAGTGTTGAAGAAGAAGATGGTGCTTTTGTCATAATTGATCTCCTGCCCAGAAGTAGATTCATAGAGCCTCAGCAAGGCCTTGGTAGCCTTGGCTTCAATGACAGATGCCAGAAGGAGAAGGATAGTGTCATCCGCAAATTGCTGATGTGAGACAACACAACTGATGGAGGTGGGCTTGGAGCCACTTAAAAGCCCTTTATTCACCGCTTTACCAATTTTTCTACTAAGGCTGTCAGCCAAGAGAATGAAAAGTAAGGGGGAGATAGGGTTTCCTGGTCTAAGTCCCCTGCTACTGGTGAAAAAACCCACTGGTTCACCATTAACAACCACAGAAAATCTGGCTATGGATATGCAAGCCTTAATAATTCTTCTGAATTTTTCCGGAAACCCGAATTTTGTTAAAACTTCATCAAGGAAAGCCCAAGAGACCTTGTCGAAGGCTTTATTCATATCCAACTTGAGGACCATACTCACCTTTTTATTATTCTCCATTGAATGTATGGTCTCATGAACCATGATCACTCCGTCTTGAATAATTCTGCCTTTAATGAAGCCACTCTGCTGCCTTGAGATAAGTTCATTCAAAATGAGCTGGAGCCTAGTAGTAATAATTTTGGTAAAAATTCTATAGATGGCATTCACCAGGCTGATAGGTCTGAAGTCCTTGAAATCTTTAGCATCCATTTTTTTTGGGGCCATCACAATGTGAGTGTTATTAAGTTCTTTAAGAAGATTACCCATTCTAAAGAACTCATTCACCGCTCTGAGGAGATCTTTAGAACATATTTCCCAAAATTTCTGGAAAAAATTTATGGAAAATCCATCCGGTCTAGGGGCCTTATCACCCTCTAAAGCAAAAACAGCTTTCTGCAGCTCTTCCAGCACAACCACTTTGTGGATATCTCTAAAATTCTGTTCCTCAATTTTATTTTGGGGGATGGCCTCCAACATAAAAGAAGTAGCTTCAGAGTTGTTGATATTCCCCTCCTCAAGAATTTTTTTATAAAATTCAAGCGCTTCTTTCTTGATGCTATTGGGGTCTTTTATGATATTTCCATTGTTTTTAGAAACCTCTAAGATCCTATTACAAGCTCTGTGCTTTAGAGTGGTCATATGAAAGAACTTCGTATTCATGTCTCCCTCTTTAAGCCAAATAGCTCTAGATTTAAGCCTCCATAAGGATTCCTCTCGACTGCAGATCGTATGCAACTCAGAAAGAATATTCTTTTCATTGACTTCGTCTTCAGCCGATCTCCCCCTAGTATCCATCTTTAATTCCAGCTCCTGAAGTTTTTGTTTTAACTTTTTTTTTTCCTCGAAAACATTACCAAAGACTCTTTTGTTCCAGATTTTGACTTGCTTTTTCACATTTTTGAGCTTTTGGACCAATCTATATTGAGCAGTTCCTTCTCCATTCCATTCCCACCATTCTTTTATCTTGTCATAAATATTGTCATGTTCCATCCACATCTTTTCAAATTTGAAAGAGCTTCTGGTGGGTTTATTCCAATTGAGAAGATTTAGAGCAATCAGATTGTGATCCAATCCAACTCTAGGCAAGGAGGAGAGGTGAAAGTCTTGACTGAGAATCCAACTTGCTGAAATTAATGCCCTATCCAATCTTACCTGGATAAACTCTTTCCCCAACCTTCTATTATTCCGGGTGTACTTATTCCCATGAAGATCCACATCAAAGAGGTTATGCTCAGCTATAAAATCAACAAAATCCTCCATACCAATAGAAAAGTTGGAAGAACCTCCAAACTTTTCTCCTGGGTTTAGTGGAGAATTGAAGTCCCCCATAATAAGCCAATTAGAAGAACCATACTGTTTTCTAAAAGTTTTAAGGTCAGCCCAAAGCTTCCTTCTACCACTAACCGTATTAGGGGCATATATGTTAGAAACGATCCATTCATCATTATTCTCAACAACAACAAATTTGATAGCAAGATGATTAATACTAGCATTAAGAACCATACCAGTACAATGTCTTTTATCCCAAAAAGTAGCCAGTCCACCAGAAGCTCCCTGGGAGTCAACGGCTGCCATTTCAGCGATATCCCAGAAACTCTTTTTAATAGTTTCAAGGGTCCTAGCTTTCATTTTAGTTTCTTGCAAAATCAGAATATTAGGATTACTAGAGTCCCTTAACTCCTTGATGGTTCTTTGTTTGGAGTTTCCATTTAGGCCTTGTATGTTCCATGAAATAATCTTCATTTGGAATATTTGGTGGTTGGAACTGTCTGATGGTTCAACTGGCACTGAACTCCATCTGTAATGTCCCTCTCCATTCTCTTAGATCTTAGAGCCTTTTTAGAGGGTCTTCCTCTTTTTGTACTTCCTCCAAAGTCCACTATTCGTTTAGCAGAAGATCTAGTTGTTCTGGATGTGGAGGTGTCCCAGTTATCTTTATTTTTTTTATCACTGTAAAGTGATTCTGGGATCAATTCAAATCCTTTCATTATTTTTTTCTTTTTTGAAATAACCTTTGTGAATCCTGAATCTGGATCCTCCTCCTCCAAGTTGGGTGTGACTTCACCCTCTTCACATTCTTTTCTGAGTCCTGTTCGATGTGTGTATATCAGCTGTCCTGGTGCTGAGGCAAGCAGGTGAAATCGCTGATATATTGTTGAAACAAGGAAGTAAATCTTCTCCAGAATTACCGACTCCCCTAGGAGAGTTTTTCTGCAATGGTTCTTTAGGAGCAGAACCCTCCTTGTTTGAAGTTTCCTCAGTGATACACATCAGATTATCAATCTCAAATTCCAAATTGCTTTGAGATTGCTCAGTAGGGACTATATTAACCTTCACAGAGCCTTCTTGCTCATTCACCACCATTAATACATTCACAAGATTTTCCAGATTTTCTTTGATCGGTACTTCAGGCAAAGCTACTGCTGAGACTTTGGGACGCCAGACCAGATGTTTCCTTATTTGAGTTCTAAAGATTCTTTTTTTTTTCCCCTTTTTATTTAATTCCAACTCCTTCTGACTAGGAGCTTTCTTTTCATTCCAGCTATTCGTGCTAGGAATCCTACTATCCTTATTCCAAACTGGGTCCTCCACAGGCTGTTCAGCTTCCATTGCAGGATTTTTCATCTTGGAACAACCTTTATCAGCGTGCCCAATGCTATGACAGTTGTTACACCTCAGAGTTTCAACTCAATTTTTTGGGTCCAAATCCCATATCTAGACTTCAAGATTATGTGTTCCGGAAACTCCTGATCCATTGTAGAGAAAATACAGAAACGAGCAAAAGCAAGTCTAGATCTATTTCTCGTGGGTCCATCCAGCTCAATAGGGGCACCTAAGGATTTTGCAATATTTAGCAGAATTTCATCATCCCAAAAATGTAATGGAAGTCCAGGTAACCTACACTAGATTGGGATGGTGTTTATATTTTCAGTATTAGGGTCAAATCCAGGATACCATTTTTTCACAAAAAGCCCCATATTACCCAGCCACCAAGGTCCTCCCAGAAGCACCAATTCCAAATCCTCTTGCTGATTAAATTTTGCCAGAAAAAAGCCTTTTGGCATGATGGTAATGCTCAGGGCTCCCTTAGGTTTCCACTTTCTCAAAGCCCATTTTCTAATGAAATCAATATTAGGTCTAGAGCCAAGAAACTTACCAACGAGGGAGAGATTTGTTTTGCTTAAAGCTCTATCAACACACCCATCTGGGACCCTCAGGCAGGTGGCACCCTCATTGTCCTTTTCCCACGTGAATTGTCCAGTAGTTTTCGGACCCACCTTGGCGCTAGGGCTTTGTAGTATTTTATTCTAGGCCAATGGTGTGGATTTAGGCATTTCCATGTTCTCATTCATAGTCGTCTGATTTTTGCCAGAGATCCGCCTTTCCTCAGCATTCTTAGCTTTAGTGCATAGACTTTCTGCGGCAAGAACTGTAGAAACTGCACTGACAGTACTTACAATGCTTTCCCTTTCTTTTGTACCCGTGCTTTCAATCGACCGATTCTGGCCATAGATCAGCCTCTCCTCAGCAATAATAAGCTTACTTTGCAGACATTATGCAGCCAGAACTGCAGAAACCACTTCCCCGTAGTTTTCTCCATCGCTAGTTTTTTTTATTTATGTTACAGGTGGATATTATAGTTTAATTAAATTCTAACATTTATTACAAAAATCATAATAACACTTTTCAAAGTGACGATTAATCTAAAAACTATCAAAACAAAAGGGAAAGATTGAACTTAGTTGATTTTGTGTGGATTTGAAAGAGTCTGGGTGGTCTAAATGTAGGAACAAGTACATATAGGACTGGAAATGATTCGTTGTTGAAATTGTAACCTAAAATAAGCTTGGTCAAAACTGTATGAATTGCTTCAAAGTGTCTGTATGGTCCACACCCTTTTATACGGTCTTGGACTTGCTTGGAATTTGGGTATGTAACTTCTTGAGTGATTTTACTGCCTGGAAATGTGTCTCGCTTTGTGTTTGTATTCTTCACTCACCTTCATAATAGCTCTGTAACCTCTACTCAAACCCTAAAACCATTGTAGTGTAAGGAGTTCTTGTAAAAAAAAGTTACATGGGTTATGGTCACCCCTACGCACTACTAATGTCGAGACTACTCTAAAGAGAGCTTAAACAACATGTCATTCTTCTAATGTGTGACATTTACCGTAGTGTAATCAAAATTAATAGTTGTGCTTTGATAATGATTCACATGAGTTTGAAACTTAGTCAAATATGTGGGAAGGGTGAATTTTCTTACTTGTAGGATGAAGATTGAGACTCCTAGAGATGTAAGGAGCTTTCAGACCAGTAGAGGTATGCCTTTAGTGTTTAATTTTACATGAGGAGTCCATAAAGTGTTAGGTTACCAAATGAGGTATGCATTACTTGCTTATATATGCTTCTGAAGATTTTTATGTCATGAAAGTCTGACCAAGGGGAATATTTGTTCATAATAATGTTATATAATTTAAAGAATTAACTCAAGACATGTCAGTCAAAAACCATACAATAGGGCTAGGATTGACATTTTACAATACCGACCAAAACAGATGTTTTTAGACCAGAGGGAAAAAACATATTTTGACTGTTTGGGCCTAAGCATGATTGTTTTTGTGCTAAACCCTTAACCATATGTCATATATCAGGATATGGATAGCCAACTTGTGGCTAACATAAAATTTTATCATGCCATATCATATTTATGTATGCTTTCATATGCTTAGTGGGTCATCCTTAGGGATCTAGGTAGTATAATATGGTAGATATAGGAATAATAGAATAGGATATGATCATCATATTGAACACTTGAGTCTTTGTGTATGGTTTGGAGGATGCCCCCTCAAAGTGGCTAAGTCATTTTACTTGCATATTGTGATAATTTATCTATACTTTGGTATTCTTTGGTGTTCTACTGTTGTTGATATTTAGATCTATCTAAGTAATTTTATTACAAGTGGTATCAAAGATGCGATCTAGACCAAAATTAGGTCAAAAACTGTATTTTTTTGTTTCAACTATATCTTGGGAAAAAATATGAATTTCTCAACCAAAATTTTATAGAAGTTACAACATATATCAAGTAATATTTTCAAAAAATTTAAGGATTTTTTTACCTAATTTGTAAAAGTTATTACAATTTTAGGGTTTTTCCTAATTTTTTTCCACAAGCCAAATTTTTTGGAAATATTAAAAGTTATTTACATTTTTGGAAAGATCTAGAAAAATAAAATGGGGTTTATTCTTTTTACTTTATGAATTAAGGATGAAATAATTCATAAATTGGGAAATTTAATCTTGATTAAAGGAGTTTATTTTGAAAAGAGTTTGCAAGAATTGAATCAGAAACAAGGCACCACGAGTAGTTGCACTCCAAAAGAATCATGATAGCTCTAGTGAATGCAAGAAATAATTGATTAGTAATAGAAGAACTTGCTCAATAGAAACAAAGCTTGCACATAGAGGAAAGACAATGGAGTGTCTTGGCATGCTCATAAATGAATAGTAAAGGGGTACATATAGGGTGCTGAGTAGCCCTAGTGCATGACACACATGAAACCCTAAACCTAACCATAAACCTAACCCATGTGAGATGACCCTCCAATATGAGAGGAGGACACATAGGATAACTCACACTAACACCCCCCTTCATCAAAGCTGGGGTAGCGGCTGTGATGAGTCAGACAGAAGAGGAAGACACCCCTAAACAACTAAGAAATATGCGTTAATGGGGCCCGACAACTAAAGGCCTAATAAGGTGCCCATATACAAACACAATCTTCCTATAAGAAGAAGAAAAATAGGTCCCGACATAAAGCCTGATGAGGTACCCATGTACAAAAGAAGTCCCAAGCAGTGAAGGAAAACCCAGTGGGAAAAACATCCACCACAAGAGAACAAAATACTCTCGAATCTAAGAAAGATGCCAAAGATGGGTCTTGGCCATAAACTATCCTATAAAGGCACCCATGTACAAAGGGGAAATCTCTCAAAAAGATGAAAAAGAGAGAAGATGAGGGAGATGAGATGGATGCGGAAGATGCCATGGATGGATCTAAACTCTACAACTCTAAGAATTCTACTCGAAGAATGTCGATGATGAGATCTTTTGCCTCTAGACTAAAGAAAAGCCATTTGCACCGTACCATGTGTCTGCCCTTAGGAAGGAAAAAAAACATGTGCTGGAAATTTTCCCACTCCACGAAGGAAATTGAAGGTAGTAACATGAAGAACTCTGAGTCTAGTCCACAAAAGTGTGACATAGGTCTAGCAAGCGAGTGCAAAGGAGTCGAGGGTAATTTTACGAGTGCAAAACTATCAGAGTATGAAGGGTGAACACCTATAGAAAGGATTTCCAACTGATGTGAAGGCAATAAAACATCCTCCATGACAGAAAATGGATCCACAAATAAGGGTGGATTAATGAAAGTCTCCCAAAAAGTGGAAGTGGCAAGAGTCCCAGAAGGGGCACTCCCAATAGTGGAGATGATGAAATCCTCTGAAATATCTATAGATGGATGAAGAACCTATAATACATCACAAGTGTACTGTATAAGAGACTGCTCAATATCTGATGAGATGTGGGATGTGTCAATACTCTCTGGAATAGTGAGAGGAGGAGAAGAGTCCTCTGTAGTACTCTCGACATTAGAATTGGGTGCACAATTCTTGTCATCAGAAGTAGAACCAAGCAAGTCTATATCAGTGGAACTGTCATCACATGAAGAAATAGAGGAGATAACTGAATTAGAAGCAGAGGTGAAGAAAGAGTGGGGTCGAACAAAATCTGAGTGAGTATGTCTCATATCCGAAGTATCTCCAACTAAATCTCCAACACTTTGCAAAGTTTTCCTAGCCCAAAGAGGATCAGGAGAATCAAGCTCTGAGTCAGAAGATTCTTCCCTCGAGTGAGAAGGGACATAGTCCTCATCATCACTACTATCAGAATTAGATGACTCAAAAGTCTGAGAGTCATGAAGAGGATCACGCTCAACAACATCATCATCATCTAAGGAGTCAAATTTTGAATCAGAGAGCTGAAGAACCTCAATAGGTAGATAAGTATAAGTCGAATCAGAAGTAAAGTGGGAAAATGTGTACAACCATGAATGATGATATGCCTTTCCCTTAGCCACTGTAGTGTCATTGTTAAGCTCACGAATAATCACTGAGTTAGGACCAAATTCCACTCGCATTCCTTCACTAAGGTGAGTAATTTGGTAAACCGATAGGAGATTGGTAGAGAGATCAGGAACACTTAACACTTGGCTAAATGTTCCCCCATCTATCTCTACCAATCCACTACTGGAAACTGACACTTTCGTGTTATGACCCAACATGATTTGGGACATATCAAAAGGTTCGATGTTGGAGAACTCAACATGCGGAGAAGCCATGTGGTGTGAGGCACCGGAATCTATAATCCACGTCAATGAAGGAGAAACTCTAGCTACGAGGTCCTTTCCTTTCTTTTTATCAGATTTAGAACCTTTTGCAATGGAAGACTCAGCCTTCGGAGTATTTTGTTTTATGGATTCATGAACACTTATTTTATTCTTCTCAAGTAAATGAGATAAGTGATCAATCTGTTTCTGAAAATAGTGTTGCTTGTCGTGACTAGACTTCTTACAATAGGAACACAAATACCTGTCTTTCTATGCTCTAGGCTTAGAAGTCAAAGTGTTCATGTTAATTTTAGTTTTGGTCTTGGTTTCTTTCTTAGGTTGATCCTTTTTCTCTATCTCATTATCAGTCTTCTTTTCCTTACTAGTACTTGCCACAAGGGCATGTGACTTGAACTTGAGAGACCCCATTTGAATGAGTTTTTCCTGTTCTCAAATGAGTTGGGACGAAAAATAGTCAAAGGAGGGCATATTCCAATCCTTGCCCAAGGCAGCTTTTGTAGCGTAAAAAGTTGACACAAAGAAAAAATATTCAGGACCTAACTTAGAGAGAATTGACAAGATCAATTGAGAATCTTTCTTCTCTACTTAATATCCCTTTAACAATGATCTAGTGTGGACAAACTTCAAGAAGAATGCTTGTAGGTTTTCAAAATCACTAGGATTTAACCCTAGTAGTTCATTTTCCAACTCATGCACTCTCATGTCATCCTGTTGTCCAAACATTTCATCTAACCTTGTCCACATAGATTTAGGTGTTTTAGACACCTCAATGTGGAAGAGCAAGTCAGGATAAACAGACATGCAAAGAAGACCTAAAGCTTCATCACTACGGTTTAACCACTTAGATTTTTCAGGTTCGTCATCTGGTTTAGTCTCAATTCCCATGGTGATGCGGAATAACCCTTTACCCCTTAGTTTCATTATTATTTTTGATCTCCATTTGAAAAATTTGAATGACGTAAGCAAAGGAATTGAAAGTGCATCCATAGAGAGAGAGAAAGAAATGCAGAAAAGAAACACAACCACCCAGGACAATAACAACCCCCTTGCTTTCGACACTTTATAGTTTAGTGCGTTGATTACAATCAGGTCTGTGTGTGCGGTTTGAAATAGTTGGTAACTCGTCTTGCAATTAGCGTAATAATGCGCAAGAGAGGAGACCACAACAGTGTTTCATGGAGCACAACAAATAGGACACCATAAACAAGCACAAGCAAAAAACAAGAAAGGAGGAAAAATCCAATCCTAGTTGTGAGAAAAAACGTCTCATGTCGCGAAGGAAACCCCCTTGCTGTAGACTGTGGTAGACACGCTCACAAGTCACAAGCAATAATAAGGGTGAAATACAAGGTTTTAAATGAACTCAAGGAGTTCAGAGAGTCTTCAGAACACTAAAAAAGAGCTTGGAAGGAAAAAAGGTGCTCAGAGTGATGCTGCACACTTGAGCGCATGATTAGAGAAAAAAACACCAATAACGCCTAAATTTTAGTGTTTGGAAACGCCCAATTTTACTATTTTTAGAGCTATTGGAGTTTAAAAAAAAATGATAAAAAAGGTTATTGCAAGCAAATTAATGTGAAATTAATAAAAAATACCAAGCAGTTAAGCGCGCCACACCCAGAGTAGTTCTGAGATGGGTGACCTTTTGGAAAATTCCTGGTGTCACTTCCTCCTAATGCTGTTGGGCCTGATTGGGTGTATACCCGACTCCATCGTGTGGGAGGGTATTGGCATAAGAACTGATTAACATGATGAGATCCCTCTCCACCATCAGTTCGAGCTTTTGGTGTGATGGCAAGTCATGTAGCTATGATACCATGAAAAGAGTTTGCGAGAATCGAATCAAAAACGAGGCACCACGAGTAGTTACACTCCAATGGAATTGTGATAGCTCTAGCGAATGCAAGAAAGAATTGATCAGTAATGGAAGAACTTGCTCAATAGAAACAAAGCTTGCACATAGAGGAA
The DNA here is from genome assembly GCA_019776745.2 of Taxus chinensis. Lineage (NCBI taxonomy): Eukaryota > Viridiplantae > Streptophyta > Pinopsida > Cupressales > Taxaceae > Taxus > Taxus chinensis. The sequence goes on from CM034154.1 coordinate 230,812,569, forward strand.
AGACAACGGAGTGTCTTGGAATGCTCATAAATGAATAGTAAAGGGGTACATATAGGGTGTTGAGTAACCCTAGTGCATGACACACATGAAACCCTAAACCTAACCCTAAACCTAACCCATGTGAGATGACCCTCCAATATGAGAGGAGGAGACATAGGATAACTCACACTAACATATTCTATAAACCCTATTTTCTGCATCATGGGGGTGATTTTATATGGAAATGGCGAGGTGGATGCTAGAGAATGGTGGGTTGAATTTCACAAGATTTATTTTTCATCTTCATGGGAATGGTTTTGGTTTCATTTTGGCTTAATGGTCCAACAAAGAGGTGGGTCTCTCAATTGACTCAAGAGTGTTCAAATTGGTCTTTGGAGGAAATGGAACAAGTTTTCTTTTCTAGATGGAATAAAGAAGTAGGAGTAAAAGGAGAATAGGTAGAAGAAGGAGGAGGAGAAGGAGAGGAAGAAGATGAAGAAGGAGAAGAAGAATATGGAGAAGAAGAAAAAGAAGAAGAAGGAGAAGGAGAAGGAGAAGGAGAAGATGAAGAGGAAGAGTAAGAAAAAGAAAGAGGAAGAGGAATAAAGAGGAAGAAGATGAAGGAGAGGAAGATAATAATTTTTAATAAAAAATAGAGGATAAGAGTTTATATAATGTGGTTATAAAGAGGGAAGATTCAATATTTTCATTTAAAGAGTGCACCCATCGAAAAAATAATATAAAGGTAGTTCAAGTGGATGGTAAGAAGATTAATTATTTTATAGAATTAAAGCTATCTCATCTCAAAGAGAGTTTTCTACTTTCACACACCTGACACATTTTTAGATTTTGGAATGTCATTGCACAAAATGTTTCATCTGAGATAGAGTTATCTGTGTTGGATTAAAAAGGCCAAATTGGTTTGGAACATGAAGAAATTATTTAGCTATAGAGGGTGAAGTGGAGAGTAATTATTGAGTATCTAATCAAGTGGAAGAATTGAAATAATGCAATGAAAACATAGGAGGATGAATATTTATTATACCAACATCCAGAGATCATTGACATTGAGGACTACACTCATGTGAAGAAACCTAAAAAATTATCAAAATTAGGGACAATCTTACTTTGAAGGGGAGGGGCATGCTACGCCCTTAACCCTAGGTCATATATCAGGATATGGAAGCCAAAATGTGGCTAACATAATATCTTATCATGTTGTATCATATTTAGTTATTCTTTCATAAGCTTAGTGGGCCAACCTTAGGGTTATATGTAGTATAATATGGTATATATAAGAGTTATAGAGTAGAATATGATCATCATATTGAGCACTTGAGTCTTATTATATGGTTTTGAGGTTACCCACTTGAAGTGGCTAGATCATTCTACTTGCATATTGTGATCATTTATCTATATGTTGGTGTTATTTGATCTTCTATTCCTGCTGATATTTATATCTATCTAAGTAATTTCATTACATTTCAAATGTATTTATGTAGTTAATCTTCAGAGATTGATGACATAGAGGTGTGAAAATATAAACAAGTGTATGAAGTTCTGTCACTATGTGCTAATGAAGAGTGAGGAGAGTGCATTTTTACAAGCAACTGTGAAATGTCTAGATTAATAATGTTAAAGGATAGATTGCCAAAATTGAGTGTCTACACTCGGGAATCAGAAATAGCTACAACTTTTATTTTCATTTTCTAGGGTTTGGTCACTTGGATTTGATGAACAAAGATTTAGCCAAGTCTATATTTTTGCGGACTATAAATATTCTTGGAGTTGTCATTCTTGGCTAAGTGGGAATTATATTTTTCTTAGTTCTTATAAATTGATGTGGTTTCCACCAATACCTAGGCCTTAAACAACACCCTTGCATGGATTTGTACCTCATGTATTGTGGGGTATATCAAGGAATCCCCTATTAAGATTGTATCATCTTAGTGTAAGATCCTATTTTCCGAAGACATGTAGTGGTGTTATATAAACAACATTCCCTAATATACCTAATCATACCCTCAAGGTATATTTGCGAGTCACTACACAATTCTACACCTTATTTGACTAGATTAGGTTATTATTATGTTGTGCATGTCTTCCCCTTGTGCAAGACCTGTGTTGAAACCAACCCAAAAAAAAACTTAAATTAGTTACACCTACAATGAAATTTAAAGTCAAATGAAATCATGAAAATAATTCATTTTTCTATCACGGATCTTTTGGAATGGACCTAACTAGAGATAATGATGATGATAACCGTATAATCCAAAATGAGTACAATGATGAATATGATGTGTTACACATTGAAAAACTCACACCTATATAAACCAAATCCTCTTCTAAAATAAATATGAAACCTTGTCATGGCTCATAGACATAGGAGTTGAAATCCTTGCTGATTTTAATTTAGAGAACCTAACACACATCATCAGTAAAAAAATTCCTTCCATCTAAGATCCACCCATTACTTCTAGAAAAAATCTGAATGTAACGCTACCACATCTAAAAACCACTAATAAAGGCCACAAATCCTCCAATAAGAACATGAATCCTAAAATCCCTCATGTTAAAATGAATCATAACAAAGGAAAATTAGTACAAGATCAATTACAATCTCTTCACAACCACAATCATGTCATTTATGAACAATCCAACATTTGGAAAATTGAACTTCCCACATTAATCCTACAATATTAAAACATTAATAGAACAATGGAAAATCCACCAATTAGGCCCATGATCTAAATGAATCAAATTTTATCTTACCCCCTAACTACCTATCAAAGATACACCATTTGTAAAAGAATGGAAAACTACGAAGAATACCCTTTAAGGATTACAAGAGGGAACATAAAACCGCAATAAAAAGTACAAATTTGAGGTTCTTTATCCTTATCCTTTTAATCAATGAATGTTTTGAATCCACATCCCCCTTACTTTAAGCTTCAAAAATTTGAGAATTATAAAGGAAAGGGCGACCCCTAAGAGAATGTTAAGGAATTATTTATATCATGCCAAGAGGTCATGTACAACAAAAAATAGGAATAAATGAGTAGAGTATCCATGAACCCATCTAGCAAGCTTGGAGGAGGGAACATAAAAACACAACAAAAATTATAAATTCAAGGATTTATGTCCTTCTTTTGCTCGATAAATTTTGTGAGTCCTCTTCCCCCCTTACTTCAAACTTCCAAAATTTGAGAATTATAAAGGAAAGGGTGACCCCTGAGAGCATATTAAGGAATTATTTATGTCATGTCAAGAGGTCACATACAACAAAAACTACTTGATCCATTTATTCTTGAGAATCTTGGGAAGGAAACCATTGAAGTGGTTCCAAAGGTTTCCATCACCACCTTCATTGATTTATCTGAGAGATTTTTCAAACACTTTTCTTTCAACATGGACATGAATATCACCATGTTGGACCTTTGAACACTAAATAATGAAATGACAAAATATTCTCTTCATTCCTATAAATATGGAGAGGCTTGGCTGGTTTTTTCCTTGCTCAATCCTAGAGAAATAAATGAACAATATATTTGTCCGTAATCTAAATTTTGAAATCACTTTCCCCCTTCAAATGCATTATGTAAAAACATTTGAAGAGTTAATTGAAAAGGGGGTAAAAATTGAGAAAGATATTGTTGTAAAGGTATTTATAAAGCTCTTCAACAAGGACCACCATGAGAAAAAGTTGCAAGGAAAGATAAATTTCTTTAACAAGAACACAAATTTAATTGCAACCTAAGCAAGAAATCAAGTGGAGACAATATAATCCCTTAGGTGAACCATTGATAGTTGTATGTCATCAGCTATAGAAGGAAAACATGATCATTTAGCTATAAACAAAACCATATAGAGAGTCATCCTAAGCCCACTTGGTACTACAAAAATGAGTACTGTGATTTCCATTGCATTAAAGGGAATTTAACATATTTCTGTACGAAGTTGAAGAAGAATGTCCAAGATCTAATCAAGAGAGGAGATGTCGAGTTCAAAGGGAATGGTGACCCCAAATCAAAGATTCAACAACTTGGATATACTAAGATCCTTTTCTCAAACACTATCAAACTAATAAAAAATGGATCAAGGTCAAAATTCTCAAGACAACAATGCCAACCATGTTAACAAAAAATATTCACCATCTTATGATTCTCTCATTAGATTCATCCAACCAATCAAGAACCATGTTGCAACCATTAAAGTTAAAATACTATATTGTGTTTTTATAACTAAGCGTAGTAAAAAAACTACCCAATGGCCTCCTCTGCTTACTCCTAAGGGAAAATACAACCTTCTTGAATAACTTGAGAAGACTCCCATATAGATATCCATCTTGGACCTTCTCAAAACATCTATTATTCACAAAGACATCCTATTAAATTTATTCCAAGAGTGAAGAGTCCCTAATAACATTGACCCATCCTAATTCCAAGCCTTAGCTGCACACATATCTCCTAACCAACAAATCATATTTATCCAATGTGATGCTCCTCGTGACAATCCATTTCATAACCTCTTATTATACATTGAATTTTTTATCACTCGCCATAAAATAAAATAGACACTTGTATATAATGGGTCAGTGATAAACATATGTACTTTGAATCTTATCAATCATCTAGGGCATTTAGAAGTAACATTGGAGCTAAACATCATCACTGCCAAAGTATATGATAATATTGAGTGATAATCTTACAAAAAAATCTCGCCTTCTTGAATTTAGACCTATCACCCACCAAACCCATTTCCGCATCATTGATCTTGATCTCCCTTATAACATCCTCCTAGGCAGACCATCGATTCATGCCATGTAAGTTGTCTAATCTACCTACCAATAATGCATAAAATTACCATTTCAAGGAAAACATCTCATAATACCTAGATATCCCCAACCCTTCCAATACTGTAAAATGTTAGAAAGAATCTACTACAAAGATAATATCTATTAAGCACTAAAATTTCCCATGACTTAGACACATTAAAAACCAAAGACTCTTCATCTTACATCCATCTTGATGAAATTCCATCCTCATCCTACACTCCACCATCCAAATTCAAATTCATGATCATTGACAAATGTTGTTGATAATATGAGCTTCATAATGCCTTTCATGTTAGAAAAAATTCCCTCTCACCTAAAATTTTTGGTAATCCCGACACGCATAAGAAGAAGGGACCAATGTTTCATCACTTTGGATCATTTGTACAAGGAGGGTTCCTTGTAGACAAATGCGTTAACCGCTCATGTAGCTTCTAGTTGTACGATGGTACTTTCTTATCTTGTTTGAAATATCCCAAACATCCCATGGTAAATAAGATGTTTGAAATTATGAATTACTAAGGATGGGGACTATGAATCAATGAATATGGTATACATGAACCCATCCCATTTGTTCTAAATCCATATCAATATGGTAGAGGATCAAAACATTTTGGTAACTTGCAGGATTATGTCAGTGACACCACTTATATCAATGCATAACCCTCTTTTAAAATCAAAATGTGGTCTACTTGTATCCTTTACAAGAGTATTTTGGCTTCCAACCTTTTCTATGATAACACCATCCTAACCATCCTCCTTGACCTCCAATACTTTAATCTCAATGAATGGTACTAATAAGATCATATACCTATTGATTTCTTTCAAAACTAAGATGCTATCACAAAATTCATGGGATACAAAGATGTTATCCATCTAGGGGATCATAAAAAGGGCTTCAAAATCTACCTATACACAACAACCTACTTTGGGGAATAATTTGAGTTCCTTAATTAGAATAAGTCAAAAAATAAAAAAATAAAAAAAATCAACCTCCCATAGTGAAAACCTCTTCAAGGTGCTATTAGATGACTAAAATCAAAAATAAAAAAATAAAATAAAAAATTCTCTTAGTGAAAACCTCTCTAAGGCACTAATATATGAGGAACTCAATCTTCCCCCTGCTCCTGCACAACAGGAATATGGATCAAATCTACTTATGGAAGAGACCATCAATGTCAACATAAAAATAATGGAAAATCCCAAGATCCTTAAACTTGGGGCTACTCTCAATTCAATAGATGAGGAAAAAATTGTTTCCTTTCTAAAATAATTCTAAGATATTTTAACCTAATCATATGCTGACATGCTTAGGTTGGATCCATCTCTTGCAGTACATCATCTGGCCATACATGAAGCTACCAAACTAGTCAAACAAAAACTAATTAAAACACATCCCAAGGTAGCCCTTCTTATTGAGGAGGAGCTGCAAAAACTCTTGATGTAGCCTTTATATGACCGATTGAATACTCTGAGTAGATATCTAACATTTTTCACATCAGCAAGAAAATAATAGGCATAGAAATATGCATAGATTTATGGACATGAAGATGGCCTATCCGAAAGATGAATTCCCTTTACCTAATATTGACATAATCATAGAATTGATGGTCATACATGATTTTTTATCCATCATGGATGGTTTTTAGGGTATAATAGAATTAAAATAACCCCTAAAGATCAACAAAAAACAACATTTAATGCACTTTGGGGAACTTTCTGTTACCAAGCCATGTCATTCAGCCTAAAGAACATACACGTAACTTACCAAAGAGCCATGATAGTCATATTATATTACATGCTTCATGACATTATCGATGATTATGTGGATGACATATTGGGTAAATTGAATACTAGAGAAAAACGTCCAACCATCTTAAAAATAATCTTCAAGAGACTAAGAGAATAAAAAGTTGTTTAAATCCTAAAAATACATCTTTGGTGTCTCATTTGAAATACCATTGAGATTATTTATATCCATAAGAGCCATTGAGGTTGATCCATCTAAAGTTAAAGAAATCATGGAAATGCCTCCTAAAAATCTCAAACAACTTCAAAATCTCCAAGGTAAATTTTAGGTAATTCAAAGGTTCATCTCACAACTTTTAGAAAAATGTTATATATTCAAACATTGATATTTAAAAAAATAATTATTCAAACTCATTAGAGAAAAAAGTGTCAACATGATTTTAATGTATGAGATAAACTATACTCAAATAGAAAATAAACTTTTAGTTATTGTCTTTGCCTTTTAAAAACTAAAATATTATTTTCTCAATAATAAAACAAAGATCAATTCCAAGGTCGATCCTTTAAAGTAAATCTTGTCAAAACCCGTCCTTAAAGAAAAATGGCTAGTTGGATTTTTTCTTTGAGTGAATTTGACATTAAGTATATAAATGAAAAAGCTATAAAGGGATATTCCATTGTTGATCAACTCATAGAAAAACCATTATCACATACCTAGCCTTTAAACATCGAATTTCTAGAATCCATCATGACTGTTGATGACTCACCTAAATGGAATCTCTATTTTGATGTTTCTTTCACTGTGTATGGCTTGGGGAAACAAATCTAATCATCACACCATGCTGTAATATCACCCCCAAGGCCTTAAAAATTGGGTTCCCTCACACAAAAAACATATATAAGTATGAAGAACTCATCTCAGGCCTTAAGATATCCATCTAATAGAACATCCAATAATTGGTAGTTTACGGTGAATCCCAACTCATCATAAAGTAGGTCAATGATGAAAATGACATCAAAGATGACAAATAAATGCCATACAAAATAATTTTCAATAAATTGAAAGGGTACATCACCCACATCATATTTGAACAGGTCTCTCGCATCCACAACGAATTTATAGATGCCATGGAAACCATTGGTTCCCAACTTGAAATACCAAATAACAACCATTAATATCAGTTCTTGGTTGAACACCTAATGATCCTGGCATATGACGTTCCCAAATCATATACGATATGTGAGATTGTTGGTATTTATTCCCCTGGTTCCATAAAATTTACACTTGCCTCCATGAACATACTATCCCTTCAGAATTTCCATGAAACCAACAAAAAATTTCTCATCTAACGCACCTCTCATACTACCCTTTATTGCCTCCTAAATATGTACTAATCTGAAATAGGTGAAGACAAAAGGATAGGTCATTGTAGTGAGTTGTTTCTTCACCTAGAATGGTAGAAATATAGGCCAAAAAATGGGAGGGTGGTTAACCTCTTACTCTTTAAGCTTTGTAAAACTTAGGAAAGAGATCCTTCAACAACCGAAATGATGTCCAAAGACATGGATATAACAAATATAGTGTGGCAGACGCAACCAAGTAGCATAACCACTATGAATTCCATCCAATTTATTGTCACTAGTAGGATATTCACAAAGCTAATTAAGAATGGGAAAATGTTGCATTCAAAAATATGTTAATAATGAAGATACCCATATTCTATAAGCTAATTACTCTCAATGAAAGAAAAATGTTTCAAATGAAATCTTATAAAAATGAACCCATAATTTTAATGGCTAAAATATTGAAGGATTTGTAAATAACAAAAAGGTTTCAGTAAGGTATGGAAGTGAATGGAAGTATTAACATAAGAAGGTGGCCATATGAACTATGATCAATGACTAAATTAATTGGGCAAGGAGTTACTATAATTTAGATCAAGTGAGCTAATGATAACCAAAATAAAACAATAATCTACATAATTGTTGGACATTCCAATATAAATTTATACACATAATAGAATGATCCTACACGTACTACTCATTGCTCATCAGAATAAGATATTGTAAGAGGATAACATGCTGGTATTAGGACAATTATAGAAGATAAAAAGAAGTGAGGACCTATAAGGATTTTGTAATTCAACACCCATACATGATTACACAACAAAAATAAATTCTTAGTCACTAAAAATGATTTGCACAATCAAATCCTTCTAATAAAAACCACAACATTTGATCAATATCTTATAATATTCACTATTTTAACTAGAAAATACTATCACTATTCAATTTCTCGGAAAATTGGATGACATGAATGCTCAAACAAGACAACCAAGTTTGCTTAGTAGCCAAAAAATCCATATGGAGAGTTTCTTCTCCACTTTATACAATTTCACTTTACAAAGGTGCACAAAAAGGTATTCAACATATTATCTCAAAGGAAATAAAAGACTAAAAAGTGTGGACATGAAACTATGCACTTAGTACTAATACATCACGCCTCTAATATGTCATTATATGCATGATTCCTAAGCAAGAAGACTAGATATTGACAACCCATATTTTGCTTTACACCTACATTGTTTTATCTTTTTATAGTTCCATCCTTTGCTTTTATGGAACCACCCCTTTACTTTTGGACATTTCATAGCATGTTACCTAGCTTAATATTTCCCATTTTATCCTCAGATCCTTTCAGACACTAACTCCTAGTAAGGATAGGAGCACCTAAGCACTACTGTCCCCTTTGGGCACTTATGTCCTCTTTCCCTCTTTATTATGTTTTAAAACTCCACATCAACCATTATATTTCCTAAAACTTATACTTTTAGGGTTGTTAATGACATAATTCATTAAAGGAATTGCAGATATGCATAAATTACTATTCTAACGGGTTGAAAAAATTGGGCTATTACTTCCTATCTACTACTTGGGATAAAGATAAACAATTAAGGACTACATTTGGGATGCAATTCACTACATATAAAGGGGAATTTTTTAATTCCATCACACATATTGATCTTGGGGGAAAAGTAGTTGTATCCTACTATCTTGGTGTGACTAACACAAGGGAAACCTAGCTTCAAGGGACAAAATTGTATCACATACATGCAAGAACTACATCAATTTTGAAATATAGTGCAACGCTTAGTGACAATCACATTGGGGTAATAGCCGAGGTCATTATGACTCTAGCATATGCATATATTATTCCATTTAATGTGTGCTTTATCCTTGTGTAAGTAGCTAGGGTTTATTTTGTAGGTTCAAGTGTGACAATAAAACCCTACAACAAAGTCAAAGTGATAAAGAGTGAAGTGAAGGAGAGTTTATCAAACCTTAAAAAGATCAGATCCTAAATCACTACGTGGACTAGTACATACACTAGCATTCAGGGAAATCTTGTCCCCTTATCTAAGAAGATTTGTAGATCTCTTTTTTCTAGACGAAGCATATATAACCTAGATTTAGAATTTTCCATTAGTATTATAGCCGATTCTATCAGTATTCCAGCCCAGATCCAACATAGATAATGAGTTATTAGCTAAGTCACTCTCATTATTTTATCAATTACTCTTTATTGCCATTTCGATGTTATTTCTTGCATGTTTATGATATTATCTGATTGATCTCTATCCTTTGAATAAGATTTAATTCTTTCAAATAATTTGGTGAACTCGATCCTTACATGCTCTTTACAAATTCTCTTTATTTCCTATCATGGATAACACATCTCATGAGTTTACTATTGAAAATATTAATGGCCTAAATACATACATTTTCAATCATCTTGAGAACCTAGATCTCTTGTAATTTGTTTCTCATGAAGAACCAAATGGATCTATGCATCCACGCCTCTAGACACTAATGTTATCCCATATATGAACCCAACATCCTCTATTCCATTCTCACCCCTCCCACCAATTCGGGGATCCAGTAGTCATGTTCCTATTTCCAAGCCTAACACTCAATTTTATTCCCCTCTCATTTATAATATCCAACATAACTCTTCTTCAAGAACCCATGTGTTAGAGTCATTGTATCATGAATTGTAAGCTCAAATTCATCAATTGAAACATGCATCCTCTTTTTCTTTTTCTTACCCAGTTCCTACCACTTTTTCTTCACCCAAGTTTTCTCTTTTTGATGTCCATGTAGATCCACACGAGCATCTTATATCATTTCATGTTACATGCTTGGATGATGCTTTGTGATGATATATTATTGACCAAGTTGTTTACTAGAAACTTGCAAGACTATGCTTTGCAATGGTTTTATGATTTTCTTTTACACTATATTAGATATTTTACTCCTTTAGCAAATATATTTTTGGATCACTTTTCTATGAACATTGGAACTAAAATATCATATTCACAAATGGAAAAAATAAAGAAAGGATATAATGAACATTTTAATGACTATGTTTTGCGCTATAAGAATAATCTTTCCAAAATCAATAATGTTTTGGCCAAATCTAAATTGTAATATCTATTTATCCTGTTGGTGTCCATTTTGATTCTCTATTATTTTGTACTAATTTTCCTTTCACTCTGCATCTCCTGAAATGTTTTCTACAATTTTAATGGGTAAAATGAAGTTACTGCCTCTGTTCCCATGCATTAATCCATTTGAAAATCATTTTCCATGCCTCATTTGTGAAGAAACACCCAAGTTTTCCATTTTTGTGCCCTAATTTTTCCAAATCCATGGGCCTTATGTCGTGTTTTCCCTTTTGCCTGATCGTGAAAAATCAAAATTGATTCATTTCATACATGTATGCCTTCAAAAATTCAATCCCAAGGTCGTGAAATGCATCAGAATCAATGTTTTGTCTGGTTCCAATTCAAAAAATTTCCATCCTTGGTGAAAAAATCAAATTTCTAGGGCATCCCTGGCATTTTCTATATTTTGACGGTCAGATGGGTGTCATTTGCCCATCAAATTCTTCTCAGCATGCATTGGCAACGTGGTCAGGTTCTAATTGGACAAGGGATCAGTGGGTTTTCTATACCCTTAGACGTTTTTTGGCCTTTGACAAAAAAATTTAAATTTTTCGCCTCCGAAACCCCGCAGCTCCAATCGAGAGGTGGACACATGTCATGTTCTTGTGCAAAGGGTGGAGGGAAGGCCGATGGGGGACTTAGAGAATTTTTTTAGCTCTATTTTTCTAAGGGGAAAAAATGTAGATTCAGCCTCGCTCCAATCAAAGGGAGGACACAAGTGTAGGCATCAATTTAGGGAGAGTGGGCCACCGGATGGTGGAAGTTCTTGAAGTTTTTTAACCTTTGGAGGCAGAAAAATATTAAGGTGAAATTTTGGAGTGCGGCCCTGTGGCCAATCACAGGTGGACATGTGTCCATGAGAAGTCAGAATGGGGGGGCAGATTTCTTGGTGACTTTGAAGTTTTAACTTCAAATGGATCAAAGTTTAAAAACTTGGGCCTGAATTTTGACAACCAATCTATCGTGTGACACGTGGAAAATTTTGAAAGTCAAAGAGAGGCTAGGCCGACTGGAAAAAAAATTTTTAAGCGTTTGTGAAGAAGGTATTAATGTAGAAATTTAAAAGTGGGCCCATGGAATGAAGCTCATAGGGGACACGTGGCAAGGAAGGCAGAGCAAAGGTCGGCGGGGTGTGGAGAGAAAAAGGGAAATTTTTCCCTTTTGCAAAAAAGACTTGGAATGGAAAATATGAGGTGTGGCCCGTGGTTTCTTGAATCATCGAGCATTGACATGTGGCAAGGGAGAAATTGGTTGTGCAGGCCCGCGGGGTAAAAAGGTGAAATTTTTCAAATTTTCCAAAAAAGGTCAAAATGTATAGAATTGAAGCGTGATCCCAATGGGACCCACCATGTGCCACGTGTCATCACCAAAATTCAAGGGCGGGAGGGGTGGAGAAAAAATTCAAATTTTTCCATTTTTCCAAAAATGTTAAAAAGTCAAAAGGTGAACCCGAATTCATTCCCAATCGTATTTTGACATGTGGAGGGCCCAGATTGAAGGAGAAAGAGTAGATCAAGGGTAACTGTACATTTTCATTTTTGGCCACCATTTTTGCTCTAGGAAGCTTGGAGATGTAAATTTTACATCATTTTTAATCAAATTTTTGATGAATTCATGTCCTTTGTGCCTATAAAGATCAATGCAAGTGGTTTTAGGGATTAATTTGCAGATTTGAGGTGTTTTTGAAACAAAGTTTTTCCCTAATCCGTCCAAACATGTGAAATGTCAAAATTGAAAGTTGCAGAGGTAGTTTTAAAAGGTGAAAAGGTGAAATGATGAGAGGAAAGGCATCTGCATGCCTTGATGATGAAAAACATGCCTCCAGGAAGGATAATGATCTGAATATTTGTAATGATTCAGTCTTTTTAAAACACCTAGAAAATCTCGTTGCAAATTTGTTAAATGTCATTTTCAGTGAATCATGAGAAATTGTTGTAACAAACTTGATCCCTTGGCATATGATTTTCTTGGGAAAGAAGGCTCCAATGTGGCAAGAGATATATAATGCATTTTTGAGAAATGCAAATGGTTGGGAAGTTGAAAATCATGAGAAAATTCTGAGAGAAATCTCATTTTCTGAGAAACCCACCAAAGAACCAGGTTAATTTCTTCTGTGTTGGATCTTCATGTATGTGAGTTGGTTACAAGTGTATAGCCATCACACAGCTCTGAGATTGTTCATGAAACTCTCCCCTGCTGATGAATCTAACAAGATTTTGAGTTAATCTATGTGTTTTTTGGGCAATATGATGTCTGTTATCATTTTAAATACTTGCAAATAGTTTTCATTGTTCATGTTGCAATCTTGCATTGAAAGTCTTTAGAAATCACATAGAATCTCATCCTTATTGATATTTTAGTGGCACTTGTAGTTTTGTTTGTCAGAAGAGCTTTCATTTGGCATTGAAAATAAGCATTTTAAAATCACTCCACCTTCATTTGTTGATTGGGATTGCTTGTAAGCCTTTGGGGGTACCTTAGGCATGGTTTGATCAAGGATTTTTGTGTTTAATTGAGTTCTTTACTTCAATATTTTGTGGTGAGTTCTCAAAGATTGTGTGAAGAGTGCAACCTGGGCTTCCATTTATGCATCTTCTGGTTGAAAGAACATCATGATTATTTGAAGCATTTTATCTGATAGTTGTTCAAGTATTGTAGAGGTTGTCAAAGATTTGATATATCCAAGTTTGTCTTGTCAATACCCCACCAAAAAATCATCTGAATAACTAATCCTACCCATACTACCCCTACATTGCATTGTGTGTCAACAAAAGAATCTAACCCATCTACAAAAATGCACAAAGCAAATCAGGATCATACAATGTCTTCAGCAGCCTCAGCCTTGTCTTGAAAGCATTTCCATCATTTAGTAGTGACAGCTCTGTTGAGTTTGAATAATGGAAAATTGATCATGTTTTCCCAAGGCCATCTCCATACAATATGCATAGTATAAGGATATCTCCACCTCCTTCACAAAATAGAGGCTACAATATAGGTTCTCTTACCTTGGTTGAAAGGCACAACCTAAAATAGTGAGGGTTAGATCAAATCCTTTCAAAGTGCTATCCATCTCTCCACAAATCTGAGTGCCAGTTAGATCACATCCCTGGCTACAAAATGACATATATCAATATCTATCTACCTTCAAGCTTCATGCCATATTTTTGATGTTGCTCAGACTGAAAAGGAGAACAAATTTGGGTACCAACACTAAATGGCACCATTGCCAGGGACTTGTTTTGAATTCCTGGGAAATAATTTACACTACTGAGATTGATTTTCTGATTCATTTTCCAGTCCATGTCTATTTAGCCCATCAATAACACCTTAATGGCATCGTTGCCAGGGACATTATTCAGTATTTTAGTATTTCAGATCCCTGGTAATACTTCTTGTGTGATTTATGTGCAATTACAAAATATGAGTATCATCTTCTGATCAGATTTATAAGATTGGAATGAAGAGTAGAGTTCTGAGTTTGATATTTTCTTAGTTCAATCTGATCCATGTGCATACATATTTGAGATATTTGAATGCATATCAAACCCTGGTAAAGTCCCTTGCAAATTCTACATGCAAATACATTGTTGAAGCATCATTTTATAATCAGATTTGTAAGGATTGAGTGAAGATATAAGTTCTACCTACAATTTTATCAGTTTCCAGCAGTAGTTGCACTTCATTTGCATTTGTGATTGATAAATTCAAAGAAAGGAAGGTCTGATCTATAAATTTTGGCAAGATTTTCAGTGCTGATAGATATTTGACAGAGTATTTTAGTGCATTTGCACAACTAGGGTGAAAGTCCTTAGTGGCGACTCCATGTTGTTCTGATCTTGATAAATACCAGTGTCTTAACCTTTCTGTCATTTACTTTGGTGTTGCTAATCTCTGCAAAACTGGAAGGAAGAAGATCTCTCTTCATTAGAGACTCTGCTAAGAAGTTGTTTACAGATTCAAGAAACTCAGAGTTGGAAGGGAGAAGAGTTTGGAAAGTTGTTAAAGGTCAGACATCAGGTAAAGATATATCCATTGGTGAGAGAGATCAGCCTTTGGTAGAGGATTATCACTCTTCTTCCAGTGATTCTGATTCAAGCAATCCTCTCATAAACTTGTTTACTTCAACTAGTGAAGGTCCTTCTGCTGTACCTGGTAATTTCCTTCTTCAATCTGCACCTATGTGTTTCAATCCTAGTAAAACTTTCCAAGAAAATCAGCACTTAGAGAATACCAGTCTTGTGAATCACATTCTTGAGCCCCAAAGACCTTGCACTCCTCATCAGCTTGTGTCACCCCCAAGATCACCTCCACCAAACAATATGGCTCAACCTAGACCTCCATTTGTTGTTAACACCTTTGGTCCTATAGACTTTGGAGGAATGGATGGTTACCCAAATGTTGTCCCACAAGATGTCAGAAATAGATTGCCAAAATTCCAAGGTAACAATGCAATAACTGGTGATCAACATCTCAAACTTTTTGTTAACATGATGGAATATTTTGAGATAGAGTTTGAAGATGTGTATATTAAATTGTTCATTCATACACTAGAAGAGGATGCTAGGGATTGGTACAAGGCTCTGCCTGATAATTCAATTGATTCTTGGACTGAGATGAAGAATGCATTTAGGTTGCAATATGGTGACAAGACTGATCCTAGATTTCTCTTGTCTGAGTTTGAGAATATCAAGAAGAACCCCAATGAATCATTCCATGACTTCAACACAAGGTTTAACAAAATTTTGAGAAGGCTTCTAAGTTAATCTGAGGCCTTGTGATGAATCTTGTTTAATCAAATATGTAGATGCATTTGATAAAAAGGTAGCCTATTACCTAAGAGACAAGAACCCTACCAATCTAAGGCAAGCTTTCACCATGGCACTTCAAATTGAAAACAATATCAAAGCAATTGGGAAACCTCTCAAGAGAGATGGTGTAAAGTTGATAAACCCTGAAAAACCTCAAGCTAGCAAGGGTGCTGATTTAGAGGAGGTTGTGAAAACTTTGGTAGGGGCTGTCAAAGAAATCTCATATAAGTTGGCAAGAGCTGAGAAAGGAATTGGGAAAACTTCACAAGGTCAGCCAAGAGCACAAAACCATGACATATTTTCCAATCATCCTAGAGGTGATCAAAGGGCAGATGATAGAGGAAAAGGACCCATGGGGTCTACAAATAGACATCCTCAAGCACATGAAGGAAGAGTGTTACCTGATCCCTTAACTGCTAGGGTTGCTGTTGTTGAGGAAGTTGCTGATATTGATTGGTGTGATAGATGTATTTTACCCCATCCTCCATGTGAAATAGATCAACAAATTGAAGAGGAAGCTGATGATGAAATTGATGATGATGCATGCATGATGGAGATCCCTGCAAGTTCACCAAGGGGAGCAACTTCAACGGATGTCATAAGTGTTAGGACTGCTGCTGTTTTTTGGGATTGTATCCAACGGGTACATCTTCTACCTCCTCATATTTTAGAAATTGATAATGTACAAGCCTTTGAGCTTCCCAATAATGATTTTGAATACTTGAGGGCATTGATGATCAAGAAGTATGATGGAGGTATACCCTCAGAAGAGGATAGGCAACTGCTTATGAATGTTGTAGTTGCCCAAAAGAAGGAGCACAATACCAGAAGTAAGGTTGCCAAGGGGCAACAAGCCAAGTCAAAATTTCCATTGCTTACTAAAGAAGCTCCAAAGAAAAATACATCTGGTAAAGGCCCTATTCCCCCAAGAAAAACTTGTGATCCTCCCCATGCCCAAACTGAAAAGACTTCCATACCATTTGATGAATTTGCCAATCTTTCCCCTAATGTTTCTTTACCCAAGAATGATCCATATGATATTGCCCAAGTCTTGAGTCAGATCAAGATTCCTATCCCAATTGCTGAGTTGCTTAGGATTCCTGAGCACAAGAAGAGGGATTTTGAATATTTAGGATTCAAAGAGGAAGAGAGTACCCAAAGTAGAATTGGAAGCAAGGTTGAAGTTCCATAGTTTATTGCCATTGCAGAATTGGAACAGCCACAAGTGTTAGAAGAGTTGGGGGAACCACCTGAGGTTTACTTAGGAACTTCTTTGGTTGAGTCTCAACTGAATGTGGATCCATTTTTCACTACCTTGGTTATCAAAGACAAGCTGTTGCATAACTGTATGTTTGATTCAGGAGCCTCATGCAATGTCATGCCTCTTGAGGTCATGAATGAATTGGGAATCAAAGTGACAACAGCCTATGGAAAGTGTACTACCATGGACTCAAGAGAAGTGCCAGTTGTTGGGTGTGTCAAAGATCTGGTGGTGCAACTTGCATCTTATCCTGGGAGGAATTTAAAATTGGATGTTGTGATTGTTGATTGCCCTGCCAAATGGGGTATGTTATTGTCAAGAAAATGGGCTGCAAGTGTTGGTGGGAGTGTCCAAATGGACATGTCTTATGCCACTATCCCCATTGAAGGAAATTTAGTGAAGTTATGTGGAGAGAAAAATATGTTGTACCTTATTTTTTCCTTTTTGAAGACCCAAGCAATGCATCTTATGAAGTTTTGCAGGCAGATGCTAGTACTGATCACTTTGTGAGTTTTGTGGATTTCAGGGAGTATGAAGTTGTTGAAAACATATCTCCTAAGTATGTTGTTTTTTCTAGAGATTTGGTCCTTGATTCAACCTTGAAAAATGCTAAAAGGTTTGACCTGAGCACAATGGAGGAGCTTCAAAGAAATTGGATGGTTTACAAATTAAACAAAGAAGAAGCGGTATATTTCCAGTTGCTAAAAACATATCAAAACCTCTTGGCATGGTCATATCCAGCATGGAGGACATTTGGGGTTTCCCCTTGATTTGATTTCTTTGAATCAATGGTTGCTTACCAACTTGTACAGTGTATAGTGTTTGATTTTTTTCTCTGCTTTTGGTGTTTTGTCAGTTTGTGGTTTGCCTTGGTGTGTGGAAGCCATTTTTGTCAGGTTCTCAGCTGGTTTTTGGTGATTTTGGCTCATGAATCCTTTGCCCAATGGATTGTTTTGGCACTTGGTCTACATTGTTCTTGTGGCACTCACTGGGAGTGCCCATCCCCGAGCAGGAGCCGATGTTGGTGTCCATTTTGATCCTCTATTATTTTGCCCTAATTTTCCTTTCACTCTACATCTCCTGAAATGTTTTCTACAGTTTTAATGGGTGAAATGAAGTTGCTACCTCTGTTCCCATGCCTTAATCCATTTGAAAATCATTTTCCATGCCTCATTTGTGAAGAAACACCCAAGTTTACCATTTTTGTGCCCTAATTTTTCCAAATCCATGGGCCTTGGTCATTTTTTCCATTTTTTCCAGCCTATGGAAAATAAAAATTTTTTTTGTTTCATGTGTATTTTCCCTCAAAATCTATCCCCATGGTTGAAAATGCATGAAATTGTTTTTTCTTGTTTAATGAGCAAAAAAATTCCCTCACCCACAAGAAAAAATCAAATTTAGGGCATCTCTGGTAAATTCTGTTTTTTGACGATCGTACGGGTGTCATTTGCCCATCAAAATTAAGCTCAAAATGCATCCTCCTACGTGGCTGCTTCTAGTTGGACAAGGATGGTGGGTTTTCTATAAAACTTAGACATTTATTTTGGCCTTTGAAAAATTTCACAATTTTCCCCCAAAACCCCGCAGCCAGAGGAGGGACACGTGTCCTCATGTTCAAAAAGGGAGGAAGGGGGCCGATGGGGGACTTAGAAATTTTTTAGCTCTATTTTTATAAAGTTTCAAAAAAGTTTAGAAGGGCCCCTCCGTAATGGAGAGGGATGGACACGTGGCATCAAGGGCAGAGGGGTGTGGATGCCACCGAAGGTTCTTGAATTTTTTTCCCTTTGGAGGCAGAAAATATTAAGGTAAAATTTTGGAGCGTTGCCCCATGGCCAATCACAGGTGGAAATGTGTCCACGAGAAGTTAGAATGGGGGGGAAAATTTCTTGGTGACTTTGAAGTTTTAACTTCAAATGAATCAAAGTCAAAACTTGGGTCGAAGTTCCGCAACAAATTTTTGACATGTGGTTTTTAGCAAAAGGAGCGATAAAGTAAAAAATTAAAAAATGGGATGCATCCCATCGAATGAGCCATAGGGAGACATGTGGCGAAGGGAGAGTGGGTGTGCGGGTGGCGGAGGTAAAAGGGAATTTTTTCCCTTTTGCAAAAAAGACTTGGAATGGAAAATTTGAGGCATGGCCCCGTAATGAATCATTGAGCGACACGTGGCAAGGGAGAAATCGGGTGTGCGGGCCCGCGGGGATTAAAGGTGAAAATTTTCCAATTTTCCAAAAAGGTCAAAATGCGTAGAATTGAAGCGTGATCCCAATGGGACCCACCATGTGCCATGTGTCATCACCAAAATTCAAGGGCGGAGGGGTGGAGAAAAAAGTCAAATTTTTCCATTTTTCCAAAAATGTTAAAAAGTCAAAAGGTGAACCCGAATTCATTCCCAATCATATTTTGACACGTGGAGGGCCCAGATTGAAGGAGAAAGAGCAGATCAAGGGTAACTGTACATTTTCATTTTTGGCCTGCCATTTTTGCTCCAGGAAGCTTGGAGATGTGAATTTTGCATCATTTTTAATCAAATTTTTGATGAATTCGTGTCCTTTGTGCCTGCAAAGATCAATGCAAATGGTTTTAGGGATTAATTTGTAGATTTGAGGTGTTTTTGAAACAAAGTTTTTCCCTAATCCGTCCAAACATGTGAAATGTCAAAATTGAAAGTTGCAGAGGTAGTTTTAAAAGGTGAAAAGGTGAAATGATGAGAGGAAAGGCATCTGCATGCCTTGATGATGAAAAACGTGCCTCCAGGAAGGATAATGATCTGAATATTTGTAATGATTCAGTCTTTTTAAAACACCTGGCAACTCTCGTTGCAAATTTTTTAAATGTCATTTTTAGTGAATCATGAGAAATTGTTGTAACAAACTTGATCCCTTGGCATATGCTTTTCTTGGGAAAGAAGGCTCTAACATGGCAAGAGATATATAATGCATTTTTGAGAAATGCAAATAGTCGGGAAGTTGAAAATCATGAGAAAATTCTGAGAGAAAGCTCATTTTCTGAGAAACCCACCAAAGAACCAGGTTAATTTCTTCTGTGTTGGATCTTCATGTATGTGAGTTGGTTACAAGTGTATAGCCATCACACAGCTCTGAGATTGTTCATGAAACTCTCCCCTGCTGATGAATCTAACAAGATTTTGAGTTAATCTGTGTTTTTCTGGGCAATATGATGTCTGTTATCATTTTAAATACCTGCAAATAGTTTTCATTGTTCTTGTTGCAATCTTGCATTGAAAGTCTTTAGAAATCACACAGAATCTCATCCTTATTGATAGTTTAGTGGCACTTGCAGTTTTGTTTGTCATAAGAGCTTTCATCTGGCATTGAAAATAAGTAGTTTAAAATCACTCCACCTTCATTTGTTGATTGGGATTGCTTGTAAGCCTTTGGGGGTACCTTAGGCATGGTTTGATCAAGGATTTTTGTGTTTAATTGAGTTCTTTACTTCAAGATTTTGTGGTGAGTTCTCAAATATTGTGTGAAGAGTGCAACCTGGGCTTCCATTTATGCATCTTCTGGTTGAAAGAACATCCTGATTATTTGAAGCATTTTATCTGATAGTTGTTCAAGTATTGTAGAGGTTGTCAAAGATTTGATATATCCAAGTTTGTCTTGTCAATACCCCACCAAAAAATCATCTGAATAACTAATCCTACCCATACTACCCCTGCATTGCATTGTGTGTCAACAAAAGAATCTAACCCATCTACAAAAATGCACAAAGCAAATCAGGATCATACAATGTCTTCAGCAGCCTCAGCCTTGTCTTGAAAGCATTTCCATCATTTAGTAGTGACAACTCTGTTGAGTTTGAATAATGGAAAATTGATCATGTTTTCCCAAAGCCATCTCCATACAATATGCACAGTATAAGGATATCTCCACCTCCTTCAAAAAATAGAGGCTGCAATATAGGTTCTCTTACCTTGGTTGAAAGGCACAACCTAAAATAGTGAGGGTTAGATCAAATCCTTTCAAATTAATATCCATCTCTCCATAAATATAAGTGTTAGTTAGATCACATCCCCAGCTACAAAATGACATATATCAAGATCTATCTACCTTCAAGCTTCATGCCATATTTTTGATGCTGCTCAGACTGAAAAGGAGAACAAATTTGGGTACCAACACTTAATGGCACCACTGCCTGGGATTTGTTTTGAATTCCTAGGAAATAATTTGTAATGCTGAGATTGATTTGCTGATTCATTTGCCAGTCCATGTCTATTTATCCCATCAACAACACTAAAATGGCACCTTTTCTGGGGACATTATTCAGTATTTCAGATCCTTGGTAATAATTCTTGTCTGATTTATGTGTAATTACAAATCTGAGTATCATCTTCTAATCAGATTTATAAGATTGGAATGAAGAGTAGAGTTATGAGTTTGATATTCTCTTAGTTCAATCTGATCCATGTGCATACATATTTGAGATATTTGAATGCATATCAAACCCTGGTAAAGTCCCTTGCAAATTTTGCATGCAAATACATTGTTAAAGCATCATTTTATAATCAGATTTGTAAGGATTGAGTGAAGATATAAGTTCTACCTGTAATTTTATCAGTTTCCAGTAGTAGTTGCACTTCATTTGCATTTGTGATTGATAAATTCAAAGAAAGGAAGGTCTGATCTATAAAGTTTGGCAAGATTTTCAGTGCTGATAGATATTTGACAGAGTATTTTAGTGCATTTTCACAACTAGGGTGAAATTCCTTAGTGGCGACTCCATGTTGTTTTGATCTTGATAAGTACCAGTGTCTTAACCTTTCTGTCATTTAATTTGGTGTTGCTAATCTCTGCAAAACTAGAAGGAAGAAGATCTCTCTTCATTAGAGACTCTGCTAAGAAGTTGTTTACAGATTCAAGAAACTCAGAGTTGGAAGGGAGAAGAGTTTGGAAAGTTGTTAAAGGTCAGACATCAGGCAAAGATATATCCATTGGTGAGAGAGATCAGCCTTTGGTAGAGGATTATCACTCTTCTTCAAGTGATTCTGATTCAAGCAATCCTCTCATAAACTTGTTTACCTCAGCTAGTGAAGGTCCTTCTGCTGTACCGGGTAAGTTCCTTCTCCAATCTGCACCTCTGTGTTTCAATTCAAATAAAACTTTCCAAGAAAATCAACACTTAGAGAATACCAGTCTTGTGAATCACATTCTTGAGCCCCAAAGACCTTGCACTCCTCATCAGCTTGTGTCACCCCAAGATCACCTCCACCAAACAATATGGCTCAGCCTAGACCTCCATTTTTTGTTAACACCTTTGGTCCTATAGACTTTGGAGGAATGGATGGTTACCCAAATGCTGTCCCACAAGATGTCAGAAATAGATTGCCAAAATTCCAAGGTAACAATGCAATAACTGGTGATCAACATCTCAAACTTTTTGTTAACATGATGGAAGATTTTGAGATAGAGTTTGAAGATGTGTATATTAAATTGTTCATTCATACACTAGAAGAGGATGCTAGGGATTGGTACAAGGCACTACCTGATAATTCAATTGATTCTTGGACTGATATGAAGAATGCATTTAGGTTGCAATATGGTGACAAGACTGATCCTAGATTTCTCTTTTCTGAGTTTGAGAATATCAAGAAGAACCCCAATGAATCAGTCCATGACTTTAACACAAGGTTTAATAAAAACTTTGAGAAGGCTACCTGTTAGTCTGAGGCCTTGTGATGAGTCTTGTTTAATCAAATATGCAGATGCATTTGATAAAAAGGCAGCCTATTACCTAAGAGACAAGAACCCTACCAATCTAAGGCAAGCTTTCACCATGGCACTTCAAATTGAAAACAATATCAAAGAAATTGGGAAACCTCTCAAGAGAGATGGTGTAAAGTTGATAAACCCTGAAAAACCTCAAGCTAGCAAGGGTGCTGATTTAGAGGAGGTTGTGAAAACTTTGGCAGGGGCTGTCAAAGAAATCTCATATAAGTTGGCAAGAGCTGAGAAAGGAATTGGGAAAACTTCACAAGGTCAACCAAGAGCAAAAAATCATGACAGATTTTCCAATCATCCTAGAGGTGATCAAAGGACAGATGATAGAGGGAAAGGACCCATGGGGTATGCAAATAGACATCCTCAAGCACGTGAAGGAAGAGTGTTACCTGATCCCTTAGCTGCTAGGGTTGCTGCTATTGAGAAAGTTGATGATATTGATTGGTGTGATAGATGTATTTTACCCCATCCTCCATGTGAAATAGATCAACAAATTGAAGAGGAAGCTGATGATGAAATTGATGATGATGCATGCATGATGGAGATCCCTGCAAGTTCACCAAGGGGAACAACTTCAATGAATGTCATAAGTGCCAGGACTGCTACTATTTTTTGGGATTGTATCCAATGGGTACATCTTCTTCCTCCTTCTCATGTTTTAGAAATTGATAATGTACAAGCCTTTGAGCTTCCCAATAATGATTTTGAATACTTGAGGGCATTGATGATCAAGAAGTATGATGGAGGTATACCCTTGGAAGAGGATAGGTAGCTGCTTATGAATGTTGTAGTTGCCCAAAAGAAGGAGCACAATACCAGAAGTAAGGTTGCCAAGGGGCAACAAGCCAAGTCAAAATTTCCATTGCTTACTAAAGAAGCTCCAAAGAAAAATACATCTAGTAAAGGCCCTATTCCCCCAAGAAAAACTTGTGATCCTCCCCATGCCCAAACTGAAAAGACTTCCATACCATCTGATGAATTTGCCAATCTTTCCCCTAATGCTGCTTTACCCAAGAATGCTCCATATGATATTGCCCAAGTCTTGAGTCAGATCAAGATTCATGTCCCAATTGTTGAGTTGCTTAGGATTCCTGAGCACAAGAAGAGGGCTTTTGAATATTTAGGATTCAAAGAGGAAGAGAGTACCCAAAGTAGAGTTGGAAGCAAGGTTGAAGTTCCTATTGCCATTGTAGAATTGGAACAACCACAAGTGTTAGAAGAGTTGGGGGAACCACCTGAGGTTTACTTAGGAACTTATTTGGTTGAGTATTAGCTGAATGTGGATCCGTTTTTTACTACCTTGGTTATCAAAGACAAGTTGTTGCATAACTGTATGTTTGATTCAGGAGCCTCATGCAATGTCATGCCTCTTGAGGTCATGAATGAATTGGGAATCAAAGTGATAACAGCCTATGGAAAGTGTACTACCATGGACTCAAGAGAAGTGCCAGTTGTTGGGTGTGTCAAAGATCTAGTGGTGCATCTTGCATCTTATCCTGGGAGGAATTTAAAATTGGATGTTGTGATTGTTGATTGCCCTACCAAATGGGGTATGTTATTGTCAAGAAAATGGGCTGCAAGTGTTGGTGGGAGTGTCCAAATGGACATGTCTTATGCCACTATCCCCATTGAAGGAAATTTAGTGAATTTATATGGAGAGAAAAAGATGTTGTACCTTATTGAAGACCCAAACAATGCATCTTATGAAGTTTTGCAGGCAGATGCTAGTACTGATCACTTTGTGAGTTTTGTGGATTTCAGGGAGTATGAAGTTGTTGAAAACATATCTCCTAAGTATGATATTTTTTCTGGAGATTCGGTCCTTGATTCAACCTTGAAAAATGCTAAAAGGTTTGACCTGAGCACAATGGAGGAGCTTCAAAGAAACTGGATGGTTTACAAATTAAACAAAGAAGAAGAAGAGGTATATTTCCAGTTGCTAAAAACATATCAGAACCTCTTGGCATGGTCATATCCAGCATGGAGGACATTTGGGGTTTCCCCTTGATTTGTTTTCTTTGAATCAAGGGTTGCTTACCAACTTGTACAGTGTATAGTGTTTGGTTTTTTCTCTGCTTTTGGTGTTTTGTCGGTTTGTGGTTTGCCTTGGTGTGTGGCAACCATTTTTGTTGGGTTCTCAGCTGGTTTTTGGTGATTTTTGGCTCATGAATCCTTTTCCCAATGGATTATTTTGGAACTTGGTCTACTTATTGTTCTTGTGGTACTCACTGGGAGTGCCCATCCCCGAGCAGGAGCTGATGTTGGTGTCCATTTTGATCCTCTATTATTTTTCCCTAATTTTCCTTTCACTCTGCATCTCTTGAAACATTTTCTATAGTTTTAATGGGTGAAATGAAGTTTTTACCTCTGTTCCCATGCCTTAGTCCATTTGAAAATCATTTTACATGCCTCATTTGTGAAGAAACATCCAAGTTTGCCATTTTCTATGCCCTAAATTTTCCAAATCCATGGGCTTTGGTTATTTTTTCAATTTTTTCTGGCCTATGGACCTCAAATTTGTTCGTTTCATGTGTATTTTCTCTCAAATATCTATCCCCATGGTTGAAACTTACATGAAATCAATTTCCCCTTGTTTTTTGAAAAAAAAAATTCCTCACCCACGAAGAAAAAATTTAATTCGGGCATCTCTGGTAAATTCTACATTTTTTGACGGTCGTACGGGTGTCATTTGCCCTTCAAAATTAAGCTCAAAATTCTCCTCCTACGTGGCCGCTTCTGGTTGGACAAGGATCAGTGGGTTTTCTATAAAACTTAACGTTTTTTGGCATTTGGAAAATTTTACAATTTTCCCCCTCAACCCCGCAGGTCCCACAAGAGTGACACATGTCATGTTCTTGTGCCAGGGTCGAAGGGAAGGCTGGCAGAAGACTTAGGAAATTTTTTAGCCTTTTTTGGCAAAAGGGGAAAAAGTTGTAAAAGGGCCCGATGCGGGTCCGCAATGGAGCGAGGGATGGACACATGGTAAGTGCGGAGGAGAGTGCGGGCCACTGGAGGATAGAAGGAATTTTTTTCCCTTTTGGCAGAAAAAGTTAAGGTGAAATTTTGGAGCGTTGCCCCATGGCCAATCACAGGTGGAAATGTGTCCACGAGAAGTTAGAATGGGGGGGAAAATTTCTTGGTGACTTTGAAGTTTTAACTTCAAATGAATCAAAGTCAAAACTTGGGTCGAAGTTCCACAACAATCACAAGTGTGACACGTGGCCAATTTTTAAAGTCAAAGGAGGAGTGGGCTGAAGGAAAACTTAATGATTTTTTAGCTTTGTTTTCCAAAATTAAAAAATGGGATGCATCTCCGCTCCAATTAGCGATGGACACATGGTGAAGGTAGAGTGGGTCGGCAGGGCTAGCGGAGGCAAAAGGGAAATTTTTTCCCTTTTGCAAAAAGACTTGGAATGGAAAAAATTGGAGGCGTGGCCCCGCGAAAAATCATTGGAGCTTCAAAACATGAAACGTGGAAAGGGAGAAATCGGGTGTGCGGGCCCGCGGGGCAAAAAGGTGAAAATTTCCAATTTTCCAAAAAAGGTCTAAAATGTAGAATTGAAGCGCGATCCCAATGGGACCCACCATGTGCCACGTGTCATCACCAAAATTCAAGGGCGGAGGGGCGGAGAAAAAAGTCAAATTTTTCCATTTTTCCAAAAATGTTAAAAAGTCAAAAGGTGAACCTGAATTCATTCCCAATCGTATTTTGACACGTGGAGGGCCTAGATTGAAGGAGAAAGAGCAGATCAAGGGTAACTGTACATTTTCATTTTTGGCCACCATTTTTTCTCCAAGAAGCTTGGAGATGTGAATTTTACATCATTTTAATCAAATTTTTGATGAATTCATGTCCTTTGTGCCTACAAAGATCAATGCAAGTGGTTTTAGGGATTAATTTGTAGATTTGAGGTGTTTTTGAAACAAAGTTTTTCCCTAATCCATCCAAACACGTGAAATGTAAAAATTAAAAGTTGTAGAGGTAGTTTTAAAAGGTGAAAAGGTGAAATGATGAGAGGAAAGGCATCTGCATGCCTTGATGATGAAAAATGTGCCTCCAGGAAGGATAATGATCCTAAATATTTGTAATGATTCAGTATTTTTAAAACACCTGGCAACTCTCGTTGTAAATTTGTTAAATGTCATTTTCAGTGAATCATGAGAAATTGTTGTAACAAACTTGATCCCTTGGCATATGATTTTCTTGGGAAAGAAGGATCCAATGTGGCAAGAGATATTTAATGCATTGTTGAGAAATGCAAATAGTCGGGAAGTTGAAAATCACGAGAAAATTCTGAGAGAAAGCTCATTTTCTGAGAAACCCACCAAAGAACCAGGTTAATTTCTTCTGTGTTGGATCTTCATGTATGTGAGTTGGTTACAAGTGTATAGCCATCACACAACTCTGAGATTGTTCATGAAAATCTCCCCTACTAATGAATCTAACAAGTTTTTTAGTTAATCTTACACATGTTTTTCTGGGTTACCAAATATGATGTCTGTTATCATTTTAAATACCTACAAATAGTTTTCATTGTTCTTGTTGCAATCTTACATTGAAAGTCTTTAGAAATCACACAAAATCTCATCCTTATTGATAGTTTAGTGGCACTTGCAGTTTTGTTTGTCAGAAGAGCTTTCATCTGGCATTGAAAATAAGTAGTTTAAAATCACTCCACCTTCATTTGTTGATTGGGATTGCTTGTAAGCCTTTGGGGGTACCTTAGGCGTGGTTTGATCAAGGATTTTTGTGTTTAATTGAGTTCTTTACTTCAAGATTTTGTGGTGAGTTCTCAAATATTGTGTGAAGAGTGCAACCTGGGCTTCCATTTATGCATCTTTTGGTTGAAAGAACATCCTGATTATTTGAAGCATTTTATCTGATAGTTGTTCAAGTATTGTAGAGGTTGTCAAATATTTGATATATCCAAGTTTGTCTTGTCAATACCCCACCAAAAAATCATCTGAATAACTAATCCTACCCATACTACCCCTGCATTGCATTGTGTGTCAACAAAAGAATCTAACCCATCTACAAAAATGCACAAAGAAAATCAGGATCATACAATGTCTTCAGCAAGCCTCAGCCTTGTCTTGAAAGCATTTCCATCATTTAGTAGTGATAACTCTGTTGAGTTTGAATAATGGAAAATTGATCATGTTTTCCTAAGGCCATCTCCATACAATATGCACAGTATAAGGATATCTCCACCTCCTTCACAAAACAGAGGATGCAATATAGGTTCTCTTACCTTGGTTGAAAGGCACAACCTAAAATAGTGAGGGTTAGATCAAATCCTTTCAAAGTGTCTATCCATCTCTCCACAAATCTTAGTGCTAGTCAGATCACATACCTGGCTACAAAATGACATATATAGAGATCTATCTGCCTTCAAGCTTCATGCCATATTTCTGATGCTGCTCAGACTGAAAAGGAGAACAAATTTGGGTACCAACATATCCAAATTCTATTACCTCCTTTGCAAGAATATGCGATCTTTTATTCCTTTTATTTTTTTGATCATTTATTTCATACTCTTAAATCACGGGAAAATAAGTTACTTTCTATGGGCAAGCTTAAGTATAGTGATATTATTTCCAATCAATATACTAAAAAATTTCTTACCAAATATTCCTTTAAAGGAAAACCTAGTGAGATTAAGCCTATTGCAAATGTTGTATCTCAACCTACAAAGCTCCAAATACAATCATATATGGCTCACTTTTTCTAGATTGTCATATCCACCTCATATGTTATTGCCTCATTTTATTAAAAGAAATCCAATTTCTTTTCCATATCCTCTTGAGCTAGATCCTAATCATCCTCATGGAAAGAGTTTTGATGAAAATTCACATTGTGATTATCATAGATGTACTTCCCATTCCACTGATAGATGTTTTTAGATTAGAAATTTGATCCAATATTTGATTAAAAACAATGAAGTTGAGCTACCCGAGCCTTCTATTTACTTTTCTAAATCTGCTAATGACAATGACAAACTTAATATTTTCAAAGATCCATTATTTAAACATGAAAAATAAGCTCCTGAATATTCTTCCAATCATGCTTATCATGTGGTTACACCTCCATCATCTTTTTATCATCCTCTTGGTTTTCTTTTTGGTAGTACTAATATTTCTCCATCTGTTATTGCTTTTACTAGTGCAGATTTTCATGCTTGTTTTTCTTCACATAGATTACACATTAATGTTTATGTTGGTAATAATGATATTAAAAATGTAATGGCGTATCCTAATTTAAAGCACAATGCATGTTCATTATCTTTCTTGTGATCTATTAGCTTTCCATTATCCCAAATGATACTTAGATCACCTAATTCTCATGGGCATGTGGTTCTCCCAATCATTGTTGGGCCTCTTACTATCTCTATGCCATTATCTGTTGGATATGAGGTTACACATTGTGACATGGTCTTAGGATTTCCATGGCTTATGGATGCCAAAGAAGTCCCATTCATAGTTAATTTATACCTTAAGTTCATACACGAGCATCACGTCATCCCTATTCAAGGTATCCCATCAAGGGCCCCTTTATATTTGGCACTGCTTACCATCACATCTTTAGTTTCTACTATCACTAGTGAACCTACTAATGATAGTCCCATAGCTTTGGAATTTACTACTAAGGAATCTAGATATCCTATCACTTCTTGTGATACTTCCACACCTATACCTAGATCTATTACACATGTGAATTTTTCTTCTTGCCCATGATGAATACATCGATCATATAGCCCACATAATAGGGATAAGTCTGCACATCATATGCATACTACACATGACACATTTAGGCCCACTTCGTGGTCTCATTTCCCACATGCATGACATAGTATTACTCTGCACCATTGACACATGCACTTTCACATGACAGTTGGTGCTTGGATCATTTTCACATGTGTTACTCTCTCACATTAGTAGATAGTGAGACCTCACACCCTATCCTCATTGGATAAATCACTATGGCATTCACACTTAGGGGGAATACCATTTTACAATTGCTACTCAATGACATACTCTTTTTATAGGTTCAAACCACAAATATTGAGGGCAAAATTACCTACATGAACCTCACTTTGCACATATACAATATGGGGGAAACCTTTCTCCCCTCCCCTATTCATAGTATTTCATATTCTAATAATTCAAAAACATTTAAATATTGTCACAAATACAAAAAATTTATCTTAGATCTTGTTTGAATGTATCCTTTCTTGCTTATAATATTCTATGTTTCATTTTTCCTATCATGTTACTTTCATTCGTAGTATGTTCTATCCTTTTACATATATACATGTGTGTCAACATGGTAATTTTAGGTGACTGCATGCTATTGTTAAGTTATGGAGCCTATTTTCATGTTAGATGTGTTATAAATTGTACACTAAAAGTACTATACACTCTTCATGTATTCTCATAGGGGTTTAGGGGCAGAAACCCCTGAGATTTTTTTGGGAGTAATCGAAAATGTGGTCTTTTCACATATTAATTTCATGGGTGGTATTTAACCCATAGGTTTATGCGTTAGTTTTTTTGGCCCATGGTTTTTGTACCCAAGGTATTTTAAATTTCTTAGATAATTACCTATTGATGTGATTATAAATAGAAAAACATATTGTAGGTAAAGATATGGGTATGTGAATTCATGTATGAATTTGTGAGAGAGTCTGTTGAGTATAAATCGAAACAAGATCTGTGTTGGCCATTATGTATTAGGTTTTCATTGATGTCAAATGCCATTAATGGAAAAGGGTGTCATGGTGTCATTTGAGTCTCCATGATGTGTTAATCATAGTCAAACATGAAGGTTGATTGGCAATGTCTTGGATCGGTGATGTTCTACTGTGTTCTAGAGCATGGTCTAGTAGGCATGGTTATAGTATGTGATCTCTAAAGTTTGTTGAAGGATGTAAGGAGGTCGGTAATATGTGTTAGAGGTGTATATGTGTTTTTAATGAGTCATCATGATCAGTTCATGAGTTGTATGGGTTGAGTCAAGTCATTATATGCCTATTCCTAGTCCTATAGCATAGTGCATGGTATGGAAATATGAGAAATGGAGTATGGAAGTCCTATCCAAGCATGGTAAATGTGTTATGATGTTGCATAATAGGTGTATGATGAGTTTCAGGTCAGTTCTCAGAGGTCTGATGATGTTTCGAGGTCCTTGGGAAGTAAGAAAGTGAAGACAAGTGAAGAACACATACGTAAGTTGCTATGGCTGGAAAGATTCAAAAATATTTGATCTTGAATGAGAGTTAACATGCATATAGGAGGTATTCATGACACTTCATGACAATTTTCAGGTCAAAATGTTGAAGGAAAGTCAAGTTATGATGTTTTTTGTAAAACCGAGTTCTAGAGGAGGTGAAATCAACTTGATATGGCATCTTGTTTTTCTCACCCACTCAAAAAAAATTCATGGGGAATTTATGATTTAGAGGATGTTTTTTCATGGAGTATATAATATTTTACAAAAATAATGAATTGGTTTGGACGTCCCATCTTTATGAACAATCATTAACAAGCTAAGTTGGTTTGAAAAACTAGTTAAACCCTCCTTCTATAGTGACTTGGAATATTTGGATTATATGGTATTAAAATTGTTTTGTAAATAAAATGTGATTCATCATGGTTGTAGAGTATTAATTATATCTTATTTTGGTGGTGGTTTGGTGTTCGAACTATTTAAGGAAGAGAGAAAAACCATGGTTTTTTGGAAATTTGTAGTTTCAAGGATGAGATGGAAGTTCCAGGATGAAAATTAAATTGTTAAATATTCCTTGGGAGTTACTATAAATGGCCATGAATTTTTTTAGGTAACTTCAGTGGATAAAATGGAAGATATAGGTCCTCAAAGTAGCACTACCGATTTTGGCCTAAAAGGGCTAAAACCTAGTCTTTTGGTTTGAGACAAGTTTGGTTGAAATGCATATTGTAGCTGTTGTTTGGTCATAAATAGCATGTACACACTTGACATGATGTGTTTAAGGATTTTTTTAATCAAATTAAGTGGTTTTGTGTTGAAACCCTAGTGGCCTAATTACCCTATTAGCCTTACTCAAGAAGGTGACTGAAACATGTGTGCTAGAGTGAATTTACCCATGCGACATATGATTATTAGTGCTTGAAGATGTTTTTAACGTCTCCCTTGATGTGTTTCATGATTTTTTTAATCTTGGAAGTGAAGTTTAAGGTGGATCTTGATTCCTCAAGACTAGTTCTTGAGTCCAGTTTGGTACTTTAGAGTAGTTTCAAAGATTGAGATATTTAGAGGCCTTGCAATATGAGTTGAAGGCTGAAGTGAGTTGTTCTAGATAATATATTTATATAACTTTCTAATGGTATATGAATTGATCCTTTATGATTCATTTTTCTATGCAAGCTCATTTTCTTTCTGGGATTAAATTCTGGGAGCTAGAAGACCTAGTTGTGCATGCTTACTTCTTGGTGAGTTTTATGGTGGAGATGGTAGTTACAAATGTTCATAATCTTATTGGTGATTCTCAAGGAGGTTTTTATTATGTTCAATGATTTTTATGGAGTCCTGATTTTTTTTTGATGTCATTTTGAGTTGTTGGTTCTTTAGGAGTTTGTTTTGGCCTTTCGAGGTGTCTCGATGTTTACTCATGATGTATTGACCACTTGTGACCTACTTGGGTCATTCGGGTTGATTTAAATGATAATTTTGTTATGTTTTTGAGTTGGAATGATTGACCTATGAAGTCATGTTTGACCTAGGGGTGTTTTAAGATTAACTCATGTATATAAAGTATGTTATATTTGCTTATTGTGACTAGTGGTGCCTATGGGGATATGAGCGAGCCAAAGGAGGAAGAAGAGAAGTGAAGAGGGGTTATGAAAAAATCCTATAAGAGTGATGAACACCTAAAGAATATTAAAGATCAGATGTGCAAGGGCAATTGACCTATTCAACCTATGCAGAAGAAGAATTGAGTGAGTTAAGAGAGAGAGAAGTTTGATGAGGGTTTGGTGTGTTTGGAGTTGAATTTGGATCATTATCAGTTGTGGGAGAAACATATCATCAATGATAATCTATTTCCAGGTGGTTGAGTTGGTTCTTGATCACCTTAGGGGTTGTATCCTCCTTGTATGGTTGGTGCCCTACTAAACTAGGGGTTAGTGCTCCTTGTGGGGTTGTTACCTCATTAAAGAAATCTTGCATGATGTGTAATATTCATGCAAGTCGTTTGTTTTGTGCAACATAAGTAGAGGTTTTTATTGGGTTTTCTTTCCCTTGAGAGTTTCCCACTTACATCTGGTTTCTTGTGTTCTCTCTCTTATTAAATGTACTTGTAAATGTTTATACACACTTAATGATATTGCTGATGATGTTTCGAGGTCCTTGGGAAGTAAGAAAGTGAAGACAAGTGAAGAACACATACATAATTTTCTGTGGCTGGAAATATTCAAAAATATTTGATCTTGGATGAGAGTTGACATGCATATAGGAGGTATTTATGATGCTTCATGACAATTTTCAGGTCAAAATGTTAAAGGCAAGTCAAGTTATGATGTTTTTGTAAAACTGAGTTCTAGAGGAGGTGAAATCAACTCGATATGGCATCTTGTTTTTCTCACCCACTCAAACACAATTTTCATGGGACCTTATGCTTTGGAGGATGTTTTTTCATGGAGTATATAATATTTTACAAAAATAATGAATTAGTTTGTGATGGCGTAAGACCAGATTTACACAATAATATTCACGGAAGAATAATTTATCATTCAATTCATTCCAGGATGTTTATACAACACATGCCACTCCATATAAATAGGTATTTACATCCCTATTTGTTATGAAACTACTTTCCTAACAATATCTACAAAACCCTATTTAGTTGTTGTTACTAACGTAACAATACACAACTCAAATCATACAAGTTGTTAAAACAAATCTAATAATATATATCAAACATGAATATTAATACCCAAGTAAATATTAATTTCCTAACATTCCCCCCCTTAATGTTTACATGGTAGTAAAATAATTTTCACACTTCCTCTGCAGCATGCCACCTCTACATGCTCATGATCTTGGCACACACTTGAACTAAAGGTAGAATAAGGAACACATCAACTTCTTATCAACCATGCACTTTTGAGAACACAGCTGACCGACGAGGATGGGAACACGCTCAGGAATCATCTGCTTATCAACCAGTAGCTCTAGGGAACACATCTGACCTAGCAGTGTGGGAACTCAAGCAGGAACACATCTGAACAACCTTTAATGGTTTTTAGGAGGCTAACCACAAACCTAGGTATGAACAAGAACACATCTAACTGTTCTACCTCATCAAGACTCATGATGCTGCCTTTCATTGTGCTATATGTTCTTTACTATGTTTTTGCATAGGGGAAATAGGAATAATCACATACATAACTGAACAAAAAGAAGCAGAACATTGGATCATGTTGATCATGTTCCCACCTCAATGTGAAATTTCCACTTATTGAAAACTACAAACTATAAAAAATGAAGTAAAACCACACTACACACAACTAAAATCAACTGCAACGATGAAATAAAAATCTCACACACACTGTCACCACAACTTTGTGCGGCCCCGTCATTGGCGAATGACAAGAGGTCGCTATCTGACCTCCATCCTTTGATGCCTCCATTTTCCAGTATCATGTTACTCACTCAGCAATTTGGATGTTGAAGCTCAATAGTTTCCACATTGGATTTATTCTTTTCTTCCCCCCACAATGTGAAACACATTATTGTTCAGATGTTGGGTAACACCAAAAATGCGTCCATAAGGCAAAGCTTTTTTTAATTTTTAAAATTTTGAGACTCTTGACACCTTGATAACAAAAACCTAAATTCACCTATTTGAATTTTATAATACTTAACGTCAACAATATTAATGACTCTTAACAAGACTATGATATATTAATACCCATGTAAATATTAATTTCCTAACAGTTTGGACGTCCCATATTTATGAACAATCATTAACAAGCTACGTTGGTTTTAAAAAACTATTTAAACCCTCCTTCTATAATGACTTGGAATACTTGGATTATATGGTATCCAAATTGTCTAGTAAATAAAATGTGATGCATCATGGTTGTAGAGGATTCCTCAAAGCTTATTTTGGTGGTGGTTTGGTGTTCCAACTATTTAAGAAAGAGAGTGAAAAACCATGGTTTTTTAGAAATTTGTAGTTTCAGGGATGAGATGGAAGTTCCAGGATGAAAATTAAACTATTAAATAATCCTTGGGAGTTTCTATAAATGGACATGATTTTTTAGGAAACTTTAGTGGATATAATGGAAGATATAGGTCCTCAAAGTAGCACTACTAATTTTGGCCTAGAAGGGCTAAAAGCTAGTCTTTTGGTTTGAGACAAGTTTGGTTGAAATGTATATTGTAGCTATTATTTGGTCATAAATAACATGTACACACCTGACATGATGTGTTTAAGATTTTTTTTGATCACATGAAGTGGTTTCATGTTGAAACCCTAGTGGCCTAATTACCCTATTAGCCTTACTCAAGAAGGTGACTGAAACATGTGTGCTAGAGTGAATTTACTCATGTGACATATGATTATTAGTGCTTGAATATGTTTTCCAGGTCTCCCTTGATGTGTTCCATACTTTTGTTGAGCTTGGTAGTGAATTTTAAGGTGGAGCTTGATTTCTCAAGACTAGTTCTTGAGTCCAGTTTGGTAGTTTGGTAGTTTGGAGTAGTTTCAAAGATTAAGATATTTGGAGGCCTTGTAATATGAGTTGAAGCTTGAAGTGAGTTGTTATAGATAGTATATTTATATACCTTTCTAATGGTATATTAATTGATCCCTTATGATGCATTTTCTATGTGATCTCATTTTTTTTTCTGGGATTGAATTCTGGGAGCTAGAAGACCTAGTTGTGCATGCTTACTTCTTGGTGAGTTTCATGGTGGAGATGGTAGTTGCATATGTTCATAAGATTATTGGTGATTCTTGGATGTTTTTATTATGTTTCATGATGTTTATGGAGTCTTGAAAAAGTTATTTGATGCCATTTTGAGTTGTTGGTGCATTCATTTGTGCTTAAGGAGTTTGTTTTGGCCTTTCGAGGTGTCTCGGTGTTTGCTCATGATGTATTGACCACTTGTGACCTACTTGGGTCCTTCGAGTTGATTTATATGATAATT
Organism: Taxus chinensis; assembly: GCA_019776745.2. NCBI lineage: Eukaryota > Viridiplantae > Streptophyta > Pinopsida > Cupressales > Taxaceae > Taxus > Taxus chinensis. The sequence continues at coordinate 230,848,635 of CM034154.1, forward strand.
TTGTTATGTTTTTGAGTTATAATGACTGACCTATGAGGTCATGTATGACCTAGGGGTGTTTTAAGATTAACTCATGTATATAAAGTATGTTATATTTGCTTATTATAACTAGTGGTGCCTATGGGGATATGAGCGAGCCAAAGGAGGAAGAAGAGAAGTGAAGAGGGGTTATGAAAAAATTCTTGAAGAGTAATGAATACCTAAAGAATATTAAAGATCAGATGTGCAAGGGCAATTGACTTGTTCAACCTATGAAGAAGAAGAATTGAGTGAGTTAGGAGAGAGAGAGAAGTTTGATGAGGGTTTGGTGTGTTTGGAGTTGAATTTGGATCATTATCAGTTGTGGGAGAAACATATCATCAATGATAATCTATTTCCAGGTGGTTGAGTTGGTGCTTGATCACCTTAGGGGGTTGTATCCTCCTTGTAGGGTTGGTGCCCTACTAAACTAGGGGTTGGTGCTCCTTGTTGGGTTGTTACCTCATTACAGAAATCTTGCATGATGTATAATATTCATGTAAGTAGTTTTTTTTGTGTAATACAAGTAGAGATTTTTATTGGGTTTTCTTTCCCTTGAGTGTTTCCCACGTACATTTGGTATCTTGTGTTCTCTCTCTTATTACATGCACTTGTAAATGATTATACACAATAATATTGTATTGTTTATGGAAATTGAATGAATGGTTCAAGTAATGAATGGAAAATTAATTAAAAGTATTATATGAGTGATCCAATCCCATCTCATTCCATTTTTATTCCAATAATTGGTATCGGAGTGAGGTCATTGAGAATCAATTTTAATCACTTGAAGGAGATCCTTGAAACACAAAGAAATGGGAAAATCATCTGATGTTGAAGAAAATTTAAGAAAAAAGTATGAAATTTCAGTCCTTGATTCATGGTTTACAAGAAAAAGTTAGTTGTATGGAGATTGAGCATGGTAAAACAATCAAAGATTTATAATCTCAAGTTAAGAGTATGACAAAATCCCTAAAGGACAAAGAAGAAGCTTGCCTCATATATGTAGATGAGTTGAGTTATTTGAAATCTAAGTTATAAGAAGAATCCAGTAGGTTCAAGATGTATGGAAGGTTGGAGAAGAGATCTGAAGTTCTAGATGGGATCTTGGAAATTCAAAGAGCAGCTAGTGACAAAACAGGCCTAGGATTCAAACGATATCATATGAAGAAGTGTGAAGATCACAAGGCTGGTCCAAGTGGTCAAACAAACATGAATGAGGCCAATGAGAAAAATTCAAGAATTTCTAACCATGCTATATAACCAAATGTAATGAGATATGGTTTTTATTTCAATGTTTATTGCTATAATTGTCATGGTTTTGGTCAAATATGTAGATATTGCAAGAAGAGGGCCTCAAAGAATAAGTTCTCATGGAGCTATGAGGATGCTTTCAAAGGTTAGTGTTATTCATGTTATGAATATGGTAATAAGGTAGCTGATTGTGGTTGGAACCTCAATTCATATCAGTCAAAGAGAAAGAATGGTGTTGTGTGCTACGATTGTCATAAACAGGGTCATATTGCTATATTTTTCCATTAAAGTGAATCTCCTAGAGTCAACAACAGGTTTCAAGTATCTAATATATTTTAAGATAATAAAATGTTTGTTAGAATATCTTCCAAGGAAGAACCCAACTTAGCCAAGGAAACTAAGAGGTCTGAAATAATCATTAGTGAAAAAGAGGAATCTAAACTAGTCATGATAATTAAGGAACCTGCTCATAAAGATCAAGCTATGGAAGATGAATCAAAGGAAAAATGTGTAGAAGATGCAAAGGAGAAAGGAAAAAAGTTAGAAAATCCAATCAAAATAGAGTCAAACTCAATCAATATACCAAAAGGTGTTGATAAGGATATGATAGAGAAAGTTAAAACATGAGAACAAGGATCATGTAGGATAGCACTAACATAAATTGAGTTACACTCCGGCAGCATGACGAAGTTCCATGGGGGAGAAAGCATTCAACTATGAAAGTGCATGCAAAGATTTTTTTTCTCATCTCATTCCACCATAGATCTGAAGAAAAAGGGGTATAAATAGGGGTGTTGTGTAACCCCCAATACATGTAATCATACCTCCTAAGGTGGAGAAGAGGAGTTACATTCCTAAAATAGAAAGTAATTCATGTATGACACACTAATGCACATTGACGTGTATGATAGAATCTTTTGACATAATCTATCATAACCCATATGAAACCTAAGACCTATGACCTCACCTACAAAATATAACTCACCACATGATGTGGAAAATGACACAAACCAACACCTCCCTTCATTATACCTTAGGATGAGGTAGTAAGTCAAAAACTAGAAATGGGTCTTGAAAACTAAGCTTGATGAGGCACCCATAAACAATAAGGATGTCAAGTAGTGGAGGAAAACCTAGCGGGAAAAACATCCAAAACAAGAGATGAAAGACTCTGCTAAAAATAGAAGAAAGATACCTAAAATGGGTCTCAAAAAATAAGGGCCTGAGAAGTTATCCATGTATAACTGTAATCTATCTAAAATAAGAATAAGAGAGGAGAGGAAGGAGACATGAGGAACTACAGAAGATGTGAAGTCATAGCTGGATCTAAACTTTGTAACTCTAGAAATTATCCAAGAAGAGTGTTGATGACATGGTTATTGACTTATAGACTGAAGAAGATCCACCCACATCTAACATTGTGCCTACCCTTATAAAGGATAGAAATGGAGTACTAGAAGTCCACCCACTCCGCAAAGGAAATTGAAGGTAGAAGTATGAATAACTCTGAATCTGGTCCACATAAGTGTGACATAGGTCTAGGAAATGAGTGCACAAGAACTGAAGATAATGTTACAAGCGTAGAACTGTCAGAGTGAGAGAGAGGAACATCCAATAAAATGATGCCCAGATGAATGATGGTCTCCAAAAAATTTGAAGTTATAAGAGTCTGAGAAGGGGCACTCCCAAAAAAGGAGATGAATAAATCCTCCAAAACACCTGTAGAAGGATGAGAAACTCCCGATACTGCATCATAAGTAGGTACTATAAAGAGATGATGAAGGTATAGAAGATGATCGTCCCAAGAGGGTGGCTCAAAAAATAGAAGAGAGATGTCTAACATGTATGAATCATCAACATATGAAGGAGGAGGAGTGGAAAGGGCCTCACACAGTGAAAGTGGAAAGGAGGCAGATGCAATGACAACATGAGGTTGGATGTAATACTACTTGATATTTGATGGGAAGGGAGGAGTGTAAACATTATATAGAAAGTGGTTGAGAGAAAGAGCAGAGGAGACCATAGTAGTACTCTCGTCATCAGAACTAGAAGAAAAATCCTCGTCATCAGGGATTGAAACAAGCAATTCTGTGTCAATAGAATTTTCATCACATGAAGAGGAAGAGGAGACAACTGAATCAGTAGAAGCAATAGTGGTAGTCTCTGAAGGGTCTCCAAACAAGAACTGAAATATTCTCCAGATGTTGTGAGGAGGATATGAGTCTACCTAAAAGGAACGATAACCATATCGTACCAAGACAAGAACACAGATGTTAATCAAACACCATGATCTATAAGATGAAATAAATTCACCAGAATAAATTTATATAAAACCTTTGCAAACAAATAACCAACAAGATCATATATTATTATCAAACTCAATGAATTACAATGAGAATGGGCTTTGCTTATATAGGCAAGGAATAAAAATCTAAGAACCAGTCAAGGTCGTAGAACAAGCCATAAATAAAGGAAATAACTAGTCATCAAAGAACTAGTCAAGACCATAGATTTAGGAGAGAACTAGACATCAAGGATCTAGTCAATACCATAGATCAAGGAAAGAACTAGTTAAGATCATAGATTAAGGAAAGAACTATACCCAACAACTAGATAATATCTCCTAATATCTAAATAAGATAAAAGAAATATCCACACACATAAGTGGGTGAGGATAAATACAATAAAGGTAAAATAAAGTACCTAGGTGAACATGAGCTAAGGTAAATACCTAATCTAGCACCCTTTCAAGTGAAGCTAGGGGCCAAAATAGAAGTGGGATGTCCACATTATGAGTCCTAGAAACTAGGCTTGATGAGGTACTCATGTATAATAATTGGGAAAAAGGACACTGTAAGGTACCCAAAACTAGTAACAATAAGGTAAAGAGAGTAAAACCCAATGCAAGGCATCCCAAGAATCTCAGCTCAAAGAACTCATATAATGCTGAAGAATTTGGTGTGCAATGTGGTCTGAATCCACCACTCAATTAGAAAACTCAAAAATAGCTGACACTAGGCTTCAATAGAATAGCTCCATACAAGGAGACTATCAACGGAGTTATGTTGAAAGTGAAAAAAAGACACCAAAAATAATTCAATCAACTACTGCAAATAGGTGTGCCATGATCCAAGAACAATAACCAAAGGAACAAGGCAAAGAAAAAAAATATAGAGTGTCAGGATCCAAGAAAAGCCAAGGTAACAAGGCAAGGACACAAAACCTGAAGAAGCAGAATCAACACCACACCCTCCCATACTGCTGAATGGGTGGAGTGATGCCATAGATTTATATGAGTTGCCCAGAATCAACTACTCGAACAATGAAAAAATAAAACTAGGCTTCACTAGAATATCTCCCCCACAACAGAGACTGTTAACATGCCAAAAGTATCGAAAATACAGATACAAAATATCTCAACAAACAAGAGAGATACACTATACCTGCTAAAGAAAAATGCTCAAAAAAAGAAGCATTACAATGCAGAAGGTATAGAAAGTGGAGCAAGAGGCCGAATGGTGGAGGAGCCATGCTTGTAGATTCCTCTCAAGAAATTCCTATGTCACCACCACGAGTGATCAAATATCCACCCCAAATCAACACAGATGGATGAAGAAGATGCCTACATATGACTTGATGCAAAATGCACAATGGGTGTATGCAAAGGAACATCAGAATGTGTGTTAGGTTGATCATGTCTGACAACTGAAATATTAGGTTTCTCAAGCCTGAGTGAAGGTGCAGAACTCATGTGTTGCTCATGATCCTCAGAAAGAGGTGAGTAAACAAAAATAGGAGCTTTGTCAATGTGTGATCACAATGAAGTATCTGCTAAAAAATCAATGTTATGGCGAGAATTCCACTTAACATGTGGAATAGGGGAAATAATACCATGTGAATGTCTACCAATACCTCCACCATTAGAACCAATAGAACAGAGCATGTGAGAACTGAATGCAATGGTATGCTTCTCAAAAGAGCCATGCATATGAGCAGAAGTAGGATACACAACATTTGTTATTGTAATAGGCACGTATGTGGAAGAGCATGTAGTAACATGGCTCATAGGCTTAGGATCATCAAGAGAAGTAACAGGCTCAAAGACTGGTAGATCAATGTCATTGGGTACAAGAGCAATAGCTGCAAGTGGACTAGGAGCATGGACATGGCTGTCCATAATATGATGGTGATGTTCTAGGCTAGAAATTTTTTTCTGCAGGGAGTGTATTAGTGTATCCTTATCGTGAATGAGTGATTGTAGAAGAGAATTTCTCATTTCTTGAGTGATCTATTTTCTTCCACAAATTTTGCAATATCCTCTTAAAGTCCACACACTTTAGAGAAAAGCATATCCCAAAAGTTTAGGACGTTAGGCTCAGCCGAAATTACATCCACAATTGATTACAACACTCCTCCATATTTGGCACTTTATAATGAGTCCGTGTTATAATATGACACTTTATAATTATAGTACAATTATCAAAATAAATATTTCCAATGGAAAGAGCACAAAAAATTCACTTTCTCCAAAAACGACACTCAAAACTGAGATACCGATCAAAAGATACAAGCTTTTCAATATTATGCTCTACTATTCCACTAAAACAAAATAAAATGTTATTTCCTTCACCACAAAAAAAAAATGAAAGGTGGCTGGAGTTAAACACCTACTAGTAGGAATCAAAAGATTTAAGCCCTCATATGACCAAGGGCCAAGGATTTCAATAGATTGCCTCCAGAAATGGTCGATTTTATAGTCGATCTTAGGGTTTTTCCACCTTCTGGATTCAATGGAAGCCTCTGTTTTGCATAAAAACACATGTAGCAACAAAATACAAGAAAATACCAGACATATGAATATATAAAGAATAAAACTTACATATGGATGTCAATAGTAATCTCCTACTTTGATACCATAAAAGGAACGATAACCAGATCGTACTAAGCTAAGAACACAGATGCTAATCAAACACCATGATCTATAAGATGAAAGCAATTCACCAGAATAACTTTGCATAAAACCTTTGTAAACAAATAACCAATGATATCATATATTATTATGGAACTCAATGAATTACAATGAGAATGGGCCTTGCTTATATAGGAAAGGAATAAAAATCTAAGAACCAGTCAAGATCGTAGATCAAGCCATAAATAAAGGAAATAACTAGTCATCAAAGAACTAGTCAAGACCATAGATTTAGGAGAGAACTAGACATCAAGGATCTAGTCAATACCATAGATCAAGGAAAGGACTAATCCACACCATAAGATGGGCAAGGAAATAACTATACAATAACAGGTAAATAATAGTCTCCTAAGGTCTAACATGAGCTACGAAGTAAATACCTACTCTAACACATAAGTGGAGTGAGGATGAATGAGTCTTACAAGGTAAATATAGTCACTTCAGGTTATCATGAGCTTACAGGTAAATACCTAATCTAACACTACCACATGAAGGTGGAGAGGTCTGGAGACATACAACATAATGTGACAATTATTAACATGTGTTACACATCCATCCAGGTAAGTACTTGAAGACAAGACAAGGATCTGTGGGTAGATAGAATCAACACCATATAATAAGGTGGGAAAATCCTTACGTGAGGATAGTAATGTTCCACTAGAAGCAAAATATGATGCATAGTGCACTCTACACAACAAGAAGTGGATCAGAGTGAATATAACACATCACATTAGATTTGTTTAGTGAGGCTTACCATCCCCATAAGGATCACCAACTCCATAGTGTTTTGGACACCAAGTATACAATGCCCCAAATATGGACAGAGCACCGGTGTCAGACTACACACTAAAGTCCTGTATTGCTGTCAAGAATTTAGATGTGAATGCACTTTTTCAGCTCCTCTCACTAAAACACTCTCAAGAAAAATGATAACTCTCTCTTCTATGTTATGACACTTCAAAATTGCACCTTCATATGGTGATTAGGTATAAGGTGATATTGAAGCTGCATTAGATCCGTAGACCTTCTCATCCTCTACAGTCCTCTTATTAACTCTGTAATCTTGGACGCCTACAATAACTCTCAGTATGAAACTTCCCTCTAGCTCGCTCACATCTCCATCAACATCACTTAACTAAGAAACATGAGCATACCATACTCACTTTAGTGTAACATGAATCTTGTCTTACATAACGCATAAGAGGATCAGCTCAAGATCAATAAGGTTAGTTATAAAAATATTCACTAACACATATTAAAAACATAGAAAGTACTACATAAGATGACCATGTAGAAAAGTGGCCGACATAATCCTTATAAATCTATAACTTGGACAACTAGGCACTAAAAGACTAGTTCTTCACCCTCAATGTCAGGAAATTGAATTTAAAATCCCTTAATATAAAACTCCATCCAATTAGATTCAAAATCTCTACACACTGGATAAAAAGCCTCTTAACACCAGGGTGAGAAAACACCTAGGGCTTACAGGGCACTCCACAAAAAACTTCTTCATCATGACTCTCACCAAGAAGTTGGGGGAGACTCTCATTTAAGTGTGAAACATGGTGAAAATTCATGGTCTCAAGAAAGTGAACTGGTTTGGCACCTGGGTAAACTCTTCACCAAGGATCATGCATCATATCGAGGTTGGACAATATATCACTCATGGAGTGCACCTGGAGAAAACTCATGTTGGAAATAACCAAATCATGAGCACAAGGAACTGAAACACCTCCATGCTCTCAAACAACTAGATGGATGCATACACTTTTGGGGATGATCTAGGAACCATGTAATACTGAGTGACACATGGAGGGTCTGAGTTGGTGCCAAAGTGGATGGGGGCTAGAGTACATGAGCCATGCAGTGAGCTGTGTAATAGTTAGGTCAATGGATAACCTTCCACACCTCCAAAATTACATCACATGTATTGAGGCATATGAAGAAAACATTAGCGTGTCACACTTGTTCCATGAAACCTTAGGCTGAGTTAGTGGCCATGTAGAGGAGGTCAACATGCAAAATGGCACATTCTTTAGACCAATTCACAAGAGGTACAAAGACCATAATGTTTAGACTCCAGGGGTGAGCAATCTCTCCATGCACATAATGAGTCCAACGTGATGTACGCTATGCCAAACTATTACATGGGCCATCTCAAAAATACACTATAATACCAATGCTGAGGTGGAAAAAATTAGCCCTCTAGGAAGGCAAAAGTAGTAGATTCCAAACTATAGATGCAGATGCTTACTCCAATTGAGATCCTGTATAACGTTTCTAGAGGGATTAGCATTCAGGGAAACTTAGTGAAGAAATCCCAAGCTTTCACCAGAAATCAATTATTTCATCAGCCAGAGGACCCTGTAACCAATGTCCATGTACCGTACAACTTAGTTTAATCAAAATAGCATGAGTTGAATTCAGATCCTACTGGGTACGAAGGTACATTTGGAGACATGTAAACCAGTGAGTCATTAAAGATATTTGAAGGCGATTCCTAGGAGAGCCAACTCTTTGAGTCATGGGGACGCATCTTGCACAATAAATTTTATTCCCACCACCATCTAATTTATTTCATATTTCTCAAAAACCTAGGGTTCAAGGAGGGTTTTGACCCACTTAGCTTGTTAACGATGGTTCATATAATGTTTGATGACCTACAAAAAACTCCATTATTTTTGCTATACAAATCTTAGAAAAGCATGTAACCAAGTACATCCTCTAGATAATATGAACTTAGAATCTGTTGCACAAGTCACATGTGATGGGTGAGCATACATAGATGGAATAACCATTATGAAACTTACACATGAAACCATTAAAACATGAAATCGAGAGTAGTAGGCAATAAAAAATAGAGAGTTGCTTCCTTCTATGACAATATGACCTGATAACTTTATGGATACACTATAAGAGAATGCAGAGAATGGGGATCATACATGGGATAATATTACACATCAATTGAGTTGCACTTGAATGAAAGAATGATGGAAGTTCCACGTAGTAATAAAAATTCAACCATAGAAATGTGTATGCAAAAGAAAAAGATCTACTCATCTCATTCCACCATAGATCAGAAAAAAAGGGGTACAAATAAGAGTGTTGTGTAGCTCCCCAATGCATACCGTACCATCATACCTCCTAAAATGGAGAAGAATATTTTTACATTATGGAAATGGAAAGTAACTCATGTATGCCGCAATGATGCACACTAATGTGTATGAAAAAATATTATGACGAAATATGTCATAACCCCTATGACACCTAAGACCTATGACCTCACCTAAGTGAGATGACTCACTATGTGATGTGGATAATGACACACACCAATAGGCTAAGAAGGAAAAAATAAGGTTTGACAAGCCTAATGCAAGTCATGAAGGACTATTAGCCCTAACTAAGGGAGAGCAAGTGAATGAGGAGTATCATGAGTGTTTGACATGTCACCAATCATAATATGAAGGGTTTGGAAATGAAATTATCATGCCTAAAATCTCATCCAAGAAGAGTGAAATTATCTCAGAGGTAGAAAGAGAGAGGATAGAGTCTTTGGGATCATTTGATGATTGTATACTATTTTAGTGATCTAATGAGCATTGTGTGTCTTCTCTAGGCTTCTAGAAGACATTTATTTGATGGAGGAAGAATGGTTTTGAGCTCCTAAGAAGTTGTTTCAGTTCTATCAAGGTATGGGTAGTTTTCCCTATTTCAATTTGTCATGTTCTATTTTGAATAGAGTGTGGTCTCAGCCTAAATGTTTTTACTATATGTATTAGAAGTATGTATATAATTTGTGCCTTATCATTCATCAAAAGATGTCTATGTTGTCATGATGTATGGGTGTTAACAATTGTGTCTCAAGAAGCCTTGTGCCATGACTTGATGTTATAATGGTATTAAACAAGTATAATAATTATGATTTATTGGTATAACACTTCTGTCACAGGTCTTCAAGTATGACATGTCATGGAGTCTTGGTCTAGGAGGGTAAGGTCAAATACTAGGTCAAATTGTTTTAGGTACATCATGTTGTGCAGAAGGAGTTTTTTCTTGGTTATCTCAATATAGGCTTGTCAAGTTTTGTTAGTTGTATCGAAGCTATGAATAGGTGTCTGTCATCATCATGAGAAATGTAAAAGGTATAGAAATGAACATAGTTGAAATTTGAGTATTGGTGATGCAGCCTAGAATTTACCAGATAACACCTTAGTCACACTGACACATCACTCAGCCTAGATTGAGCGCTCAACCGAAGCACGTAAAGGTACCAGGTCTGTCTTTAGGGTTTTTATAGTAGGATGTTAGCATGATGAAGGAAGAAACATATATATCCATGACTAATCCATCATTCTACCATGCATGCTACATCCAAATCTATGAAAGAACAAGCTTAAACAGTAATCATGATTGAATTAATAACATGCACTACGTCACTTACATACAGTAATGACACTTAGATTCAGCCAATATCTTCCATCTATTAATAAACATAGAAGATCCTTACAATAATGTCAATTTATACCAATGTGCATATGGATCTGATACAGTAATTCCATTGTATATCTCTCTATCACACACACATCCATCTCTCATATATATGTGTGTGTGTCTATGTGTATATATGTCTCTCTCTGTTCATGCCCCGCTACTATGTAATTCATATCATATATATAGGGTGGGGACTTTCCCTTCACCGTTTCATCTATTCTAGAAATAGGCCACATGCTATTAATAGCCAGGCGTGCTGTTTACAGGCATAGCCACACATACAAGTGTGCTATCTATAGACTTATTACAATTAATCTGAAGTGACAATCCTATTCCTAGCTCATCTCCATGACAAAACACTTAATCTGATCCTCTAAAGATAGACAATGTGTGGCGCGCATGTCTCTGCATCGTTGGTGTGTTCCGCACGCCATCTTCTAAAAATAGGTCTTCATGCTCAAAATTGGCTAAGTCCCAAAATCTGAACTTGCCCTCCATGTGTAGGTTCTTCCTATCCCTTTGCACGCCCTTGATCCTGGCTTTCTCTCCCACACAGACTTCTTTTGTGAGTCTCTAACAAGTATTCTCTGATCAACATTACCCCCCACTAATCTTATTATCGTTCTGACAATGGGTATCTCTAAAAATTGCAGTAAAGAATATTAATGGGAAGAATAAGAAAGAATGTAGATGAATAAAGAATGTTTTAAGAGGCATCACCCTCTACATCAGTTTGAAGGAGCAACTCTGGATACTCCTCTTTTATTCCAGCCTCCAAGGTCTGTCATTCAGTGAGTGCTTGTGGTGTTTTCTCTGGAATGTCCACAGCAATGGATTCTAACTCATCCCTCGCAACCTCTCATTTTTCATAATGTAGAACCAACACAACATTGTAAATTGATGTCATTATTCCTTCTAAAAGATCCATCTTCTGTGCAATGAGCTTCCCAAACTCTTCCAGCCAAGTCTTATGCGGCTCTTATGTTACTACCAGGGCCTTGCGCTTCTGCTTAACTATTGAAAATATTTCTGTGTGGCCCAATGTCTCATCCTTCATTTCTTTTTGGACCTCATTTTTTTCTTCTAGGGTCTTTATATTGATAAGTGCCTCTGGATTTGTGCATATATTCAAATCCTGGTCTACTTTCTTCAATACTTCTTGTAGCACTTGTAGCAACCCTTCATAGGATGTAATCTTTCGCATTACTAAGGCTTTCTCCCGTTCTACCTCTTTCCTCTGATTTCCTTGGCAGCTGTCATGCATAGAGGTTCATCTTCAAGTACCATGTACACCAAATTTCTCTACATAATGTATCACTAATGGAAACGTCTGTGGTACCTTGGTCTCCAAGTGTGGCTTTGCTCTAATGACATTGTCCCCAATCTCCTCTGTGATGCTGATAAATACTTTGTTCTTCTTCTTTGTGAAGTATCATCTCTTGTGTTATATGTGCTATCTTAGCATCCTTTTTCTTTATCTCCTCACGCAGCGCTCTGATTGTTGCAACTTTGTCCATGTTCCTTCTAACAAATTTAGTAGAAACCTTTACCAATGTGTTGTTGACCTGCTCATCCGACATGACAGTAAGCTTTACTATCATATTTCTAGATTGTGGTGCCTTTTTCAGCCATCTCGAAACGCATGACTCTTCACATACATCAAAGTCAGGCTCATCCATGTGGGTGTACATTGACCATGATATTTGCTTTTGAGTGCACACAGTCACCATATCCTCATCCATTAGCTCCCAGCCGAATAAATGCTTTTGTGATTATCGTGCTCTGGAAGCGGGCGCGGACAATTTGACCTGCGTCCTCTGCATACCCCATGGCTAGTGGAATGTTCTCTCCACTCATCCTTTTTGATCTAGGACCCTTGGGAATTGTAGCTTCAAGGTTAGAAGCATGTCCCGTTACATCCTGATCAGTTGTATGCGCAGATCCATGGAGGTTTCCTTTTCTTTTTCTTCTCTATCTTTCATCTCTTCATCTTTTTGCTCTTCCTCGTTCTATGGCTCATCTTCTTTCTCAAGTGGGGTAGGAGATGCACAAACTTGCTCTCTTCTGATTCCTCCACTTCTTTATCCACCTTCAAATTTCTTCTCTTCTTTGGTTCAGCAGTCTCCTTGTGTGGAGAGAGACAAGGTGATTTCCGTACCGTTTGTGGGGTTCCACTTTGAGTCCTTATGTGTCTGAACACTTTCTTAAACCTATGCCCCCCCCCACTCAACCTTCATATCTTCCTCTTCATTATGCCCTTGAGGTGGATTTTCCATGCATGCCATGGCTATTCTCTGTCATATGGTTGCTTTCTTCTGCTGCTCCAAGACTCCACAATCTTCACGCTCCTCCTCTTCACCCTCTACTTCAACAACTTTTATGGGCATTTACGCTGGTATGTTTTCTATTGTGTGTTTACCCTTCGACGTAGCTCTGGGAGCGTGAATTAATTCTCTACATACTTATTGTTCTCCATCTTGAGCTTCAGCTGAAGATACACCAATGCTGCCCCTACATCTGCTATAGTCAGACTTATTGGTTTAATATTCAACACCTCTGAAATGATCCTCTCGGTGTAGGCACTTCTTCCAGGATACACATGCTTCTTTCTCAATGTATGGTAGTCACATTCTACCTTATCTGCATTGAATACTAGTTTGCGCATGTCTATAAATCTATGAACAGATAATTGGAAATACCTTGCAATGAATGCATAAGACAATTTACACCAAGGGCTCCAGACTCCATCTCTCATTGGGAAGCCGTGCTGATGCAGAAATGCCGATATATAAAAAATTGGACTCGTTTCCCTACTGAGTGATGGTAGGTCCTTTGGGATGCGCCACTCTTCTCCAAATTCCATGCGGATCCTGTCATACCATTTATTCTACCCTTTGCTTTACATCATCTATCATGGCCCCTTTACATAGGTACTTGTTGAACCTTTCAGCTAGTGACTTATTCTCCATGGGGTATTCCCATACCTTTTCCTTCAACCCATCTGGTACTCCAATTTCCATGAATACTAGTGATAGTAGAACAGCCCCAAAGCTGATCTTCCCTCCTGTGCACACTTCCTTGACTATTTGTTCTATAATGTAGCCTACAATATTGTAGATTTCCCCTTCTAACATCTTACGCACAACATATAACCACATAGTATTTACTTGTGACCACCACTCCTGATCATTCAACTTTGTAACAAGGTGTACTGTTGCTTGCACAATTGGACAGTTCTTCAATTTGTCTATATCCATACCACACGGACCCTTCAAGTACCCCAACTCCTGTCTAGTCTTTAATATTTTAGATTTATCTATGAGATCATTATTTATGTCCTCTCTTGTGGCCTTCAAACTTGTAACTGATGAGATAAGTGCATATGAGATTCTAACTCTGCATCCTACAAAGTAGAAGAAGTCCTCATGCACTCTACTCATGAGCCACTGATACAAGGGCTCATACTTCTCGAAATATGGAAGCTCATATAATTGGTAGACCCCAATTCTCTTTAGAATCTTCTCACCTGCATCATCATAAACTGACATGTTATCAGCCGTATGCTTATTCGTCCTCGCATTGAGCATGGAATCGAGCTCCTTTTTGTTCTCCATTGTCCTATGATTATATTCACTCACTTTTCTCTTTCTGATAGGTGAATCCCATTCCTGGCCAAAAATAACCTCCTTTGGATATTGAATCTCTGAAAAATCACTTTTGGGTGACATCTCTTCTTTCTCAACGACCACCTTCTTCTTTCCTTTTCTTGCTACTACAACTTCCTTCTTAGGTGCCATTTTTACCTTGCAAATGTCTCCTCTTTAACTCTGCAACTTGCAAATCAAACCCTATCTCAATTCAATCTTGCCCTAGGTTTAAAATTTGTGCCCTAACTCCTCTCTATCTCCTTGCTTCACTCAAACCCTTCACCACCAGGGACACAAGCTTCTTTTCACATAGATTTATTTGTCACGCTTGGTTTCACACCCTTCGCACCTTAACCCGATCACTCAGCTCTTCACACTTAGCTCTTTCCTCAAATTCTCTTAGCCACAATGGTAAAATGATTTTGCATCCCATCCTTATATAATTTTTCAAAATTTGATGCATTTATTGGTCCTTCACCTACTAAATATCCCTTCATTCATTGACCAAATTCATTTGTTCCACATGGTACATCTTTGCACCCTAGCTATAACCTTCTAGCACACTTCCCTATCCTCTGGTCATAGACTTCTCTTCAGCACATGACCTTGCGCCCGAGTACCTCGTCACTATACCTTATCCTGGTAGTCATCATGGCCTCTTCTTACCTAGTGTTATACTGTCCTTTCATTCATCTCCATCCTTGGTCACTTTTGAGAAGCAATCTTCTATTGAGTTAGCACACCCGTAGTAACTTATTCCATTCACCTTTCAATTCCCACTGTCTTTTACTTGGATAACTACAACCACCCCACACTAATAGTATGTGCAGTCCTCTATGCATAAACATGCATCATATAGTAATTAGCTTCATGTGCACAAGCACACTTATTACACGATAACAACAACTAAATTGACAAAGCATAGCAACAATGAAGGACATACATTAAGGAAATACAAAATGGAAACATATTCTAAATGGAAATACTGCCTTATTACAAACACCAAGAAGACTTATTTATAGTAGGGCTTTAGCCTACTCCCATTAAAGTAACCGGGTAGCCGTGTTCCATCAAGTGCTTCTAACTAGAAAGCACCTGATTCAAGTATATAAGTGATGACATATGGCCCCAACCAATGTACTTTGAGCTTGCCTAGATGGTGCAAGAACTTAGAGTCATAAAGAAGTACCATTTGTCCAATCTCAAACTTCTTATCCCTTATGTTTCTATCATGCCATGCCTTCTTGCCTGGATTTTTCCTACTTCTAACTCCATCGTGCTATGGCTCATCACTCATCCAGTTGAATCATCTTCTCAATACACTCTTATAAATCCTGCTCATCAGCTAGATCTCCAATGCATGTACAATCACGTAAAGAAGGTTGCATAAATTCTATAGGGAGAACGACTTCTGTGCCAAACACCAACTGAAATGGTGTGGCTTTGTTCAATCTCTTGTAAGTTGTTCTATATTCCTAAAGAATGGATGACACTTTATCATCCCAATCCTTTCTTCCAACATCACAAATTGGTTGTCAAAGTCTGGCTCAAAATCTTGTTGAAAGCCTCAGTAATTCCATTTTCCTGAGGATGATAGGGTGTATTTTTTATGGTGTGCAACCATAAAGTCATCTAATAGTAATCCTGATTGTCTCATTCCAATAAGTGCATGTGCCCATATCACTTGTCAAGCTTAAAGGACAATCCATATCTTGTAAGAACATTCTCCAATAGAAACCTAACTACTGTAGCTGCTGTACAATCCATCGTAGGTGCGGCTTCTGCCCACCATGTTAGATAATATGTGCAAGTAATGATATGGCATGATCTATTCCTACGTGTAGCTAGCAAAATAGGTCCTACAAAATGAATGGCCCATTTCTCAAATGGTTCAGCACTAGTAATCAGTCTCAAAGGCATCTCATCTCTTTTTTGTAGTTTTCCTAGGTGCTGACATTGATCACACACCTTACAATATTCTTTGCAGTCTTTATATAATGTCTCCCACCATAATCCAACAAGTAGGATCTTCTAGGTAGTTACATCACCTGCATAATGGCCTCCTGTAATACCACCATGGGTCTCTTCTATAATATCCTTATGCTCATGCTCTAATACACAACGTCGTAATACTTTATCTTTGCCTAACTTGTAGAGGTCACCACTGATTAACATAAATGGTGCCACACGTATAGCAAGTTGTTTCTTTTCTAATGCCTTCATTTATTTTGGTGCCATACTAGTTCATAGAAAGCAAACAATGTCTTCTAATTTCATGGGTGCACGTGTTGTAACCTATATAACTATGCATCTAGACATTGTTTCTTCAATTTTCTATTCTTCCTCTCCTAAGTTGATTCTAGATAAATGGTTTGGCACCAGAATTTCTTTTCTCTGGCATCACCACAACTATGAAGTGCAAAACTCTTGAAATAGGAGTACCCATATGCATATGTGCCCCTATAAAATGGGCTTATTTACTAAGTACTTATATGCCATGTGACTGTATATAAACTACAAATGGTGTTGCTAACAAGTACTGTCGAAACTTGTGCAATGCATAGATCATTAACAAAGCTTCGCACTCTGTAGTTGTATAATTATGTTCAGCAGGATTCAAATTCCTACTAGAAAAAAAATTTTGATGGTCTATAATACCTTCACCAGGTTGAGCTAACACAATACCAATGGCCATGCCAGAGGTGTCCACATGTACATGAAATGGTTTATCCCATGAGGGAAAATGCATAGAATGTGTGTCGGTAGTAATTTTCTTCTTTTAATATCTCAAAATGGGTGCGCTGTGGTTTTCCCCAATAAAACGTACCTTTCCCCTTCAGTAACTCTTCTAAGGGTGTAACAACTTTAGCATACCCTTTGATGAATTTTCTATAGTATCCTGGATGACCCAAAAATCCACACACCTCACTTTTGACTAGTAGGTACCTCCAGGCCTAGAATGACTGCAACCTTAGCTAGATCAACCAAAAAACCTTCCTTATAGATTATATGTCCTAACAATATTCCAAATGGTGTAGAAAATAAGCACTTCTTGATATTTAAAGAGATACTCAATTGTTTGGATCATTCAAACATTAAGCACAGATTGCCATAATGATCTTTCAAAAGCCCATATACTGTCCAATCGTCTAGGTAGACCTATAAGAAGTTGTGAATAAAAAAATTTGAATGCCTGAACAACAATGCGAGAGAATACATCAGGTGCATTTTTCAGTCCAAAAGGAATCACAGTATATGCAACACTGCCCCATTCAGTAGTAAATTTTGTCTTTTCTTGATCCTCCTAAGCAATCCTAACCTGATGATATCTGGAAAACCCATATGTGAAAGAGTATATTTCATGCCATGCAACACCTTCTAGTATTTCCTCAGTAAATAGCGTAGGGAATGGATCTATTTCAAAGGCAACATTCATCTCCCTATAGTCCACACATATTCTAATTCTTCCATCCTTCTTGATACTGATCACCATTGGACTAACCCATTCTGACTCATCAAGGGGCTTGATAATTCCAGATTTCAACATTTTATCAATTTCTTCTTTTACCTTTTCACACAAATTGGGGTTCATTATGTAAGGTCTCTTTCTCACTGGGCATGTACCTTCCTTAAGCTTTATCTTCATTTCCCCAAGTGATTCATGCATGCCTTTAAGTTCATGATACCCTCAAGGGAATAAGTCTTGATAATCCCTGAGTAACTCAATGATCTTTGCTACCTCCAAGTCTGACCAGTAGTCTCTAATGATGGCCTCCTTAGGCTCAGCCTCTGAACCTATATTCACCTTCTTTGTCTTCATGGGTTCATGATAGGTGCATGTATCCTTGTCTACATTGTCTAAGACCTTGCGCACCCCTTGTGAATGTTCAATATCTAGGTTCTCAACTTCCTCATCATCCATGATGTAAACCATCTTTCCTTTCTCTTTCTCAAGGAAATATCGTTCAAGTAGTATGGATTCCATTTCTTCTTCCTTTTCAAAACATGCGATCATGGACTCTGTCTCACCAAATAATTCCTGAATATGCTCTTCTTCTTTTGCACTATCTCCATAGTTAAGCACTTGACAAATTTTAATTCCTCTTCTATTGGAGGTTGGGAAGAAAAGTAGTCAAAGGTTTGGATCATTCCTATAATCAAATTTTTCTAGTTTCTAGTCTCTCGATGTAGTTCTGCGTATACATACCATGCGTGTGCACATCCTTGTAGCATAGAGTATAATCTATGCACCCAAAGTGAAGGTGGTAATGCTTCCTATCTTGCTATCCAGAATCTCTCACACTGCTGAATGTGATGTTGAACAGGTTGATCACCATAATAAGTGTAGATCTACATAGGTGTATTGTTCCTTATAAACTTAATAGATAGGGCAATCCCAATCTCTTCCCATTCTATAAGATTATATTTGTGGACTACCCACCAGTGCACTGCTGTCTTGTGCAAGGTATATACTAACATATCTCTTCTCTTAATTTTATAGGTCCATCATGTTTCCATGGATTTCAAAAATATAGGAAGATCTTCTACCCCTGTATACCAAGGTACTGTGCTACCTATTCATCTAACCGAATGAAGTCCATTCTTGCATGTAACCACGCTTTTCACCTCGCACCCTACTAGTTCATATGTACCATGAGCCCAATTATCACAAGTAATACTCATAGTATCACTAATAGAATGAGAATCCTCCCACTATAGGATGCCTTCTTTTGATGGCTCATTGACCTCTGGGTCCTAAATAGCATGTACATAAATTCTATTTAATTCCTCCTCACTTAGAGGTTCAACATATGGTGTAGACTTCCCATCTGTTAGAGGTATCACAACTCTTTCCTCTTTGTTCTCAAAGCTTGATATACCCCTTATTGAATCTCAAGTCAGCATTATTTGCATAACACCAAGGGCATCCAAGCAAGGCTGGAAAATTGTCTTCTTCTGCAATTTCTAATACCTCAAAATCCCAGTGAACTTGGCCCCTTGTATGGTTATAGATGCATCCTTCAAAACTCCTATGGGAGTGGCCTTAGTCCAGTTTACCATAAACAACACATTAGATGATGGCTGTAATGGAGGCCTCCCCATTTGTACCCATACATCTAATGTAAGAACATTTACTTCCACACCTGTATCAATCAATATGTTGCTCAGAAACCATCCATCCACAACAACATTAAGAGTAATTTCCTTGTCATAGTCAATGCTATCAGGGGGAATATTTGCATGTAGAATATTGCCATCCTGTCTCAATACTTGTGCACATGGAGTGTTCCCTTTTACCAACTTCCTAATAGTGGAATGATGTTCTCCTAGCAGCAACATTTTTCACACTTCTCTCAGATCATCAATATCAGTTTGGACTGTCTATGATGCTTTCTTCTACTCCTTTAAGTACTTTATATCACCCTAAAGATTCCTTAGCACTTCCATAGTATCCTGGTAAACTTCCTTCTGATGAGTAGGATCTGGGTACCTTGCATGCAAAACCTCCTCCTTGGTGATCGTAGGCTTCTGGTGTAATGCCTCTCTTATGCGTGTCACTTCATCTTGTGTAGTAATCTTCATAGTTAATGCCTCAGGTCCTAGGTGTTATCTTGGGCATCCACTGATCTTCTATCATGCATGATGGATTCTAACCATCCTAGATGCCTTTGTTTTCTTGCTTATGTTGCTTACTCAGATGCTCATATAAGTCCGGGAACTCTTCATAGCTATGGTTATTTCTACAGAAAGAACATGTAATATTCTGAGGACATTCACGCCTATAGTGGTCAGGAGATCCGCACGTATAACATGTTCCATGAGGGAACTCACCTCTTCCTCCACCATGGCCTCATCCTCCATATCCACCATGATATCCACGTCCCCTTCCATGACCTCCTTCAAAATGCCCCTCATTCCTGTCATAGCACATTTGATTATGATCCCGATCCTGGTGCTCATTCTTACCCTTAGGATTATCTGTTATACTTGTCTATCGTACCCCAATGTCTATAGCATCCTGGATCTGACCAATCAATAACAATCCTCAGTATCATGGGTCATGGACCTGTAAATTTTGCAAAAGCTGGATACATTATTTCTTATTGCACGCTGTAACAAAGGACAGTGACTAACATCATGATTCAAATGATAGATTTCACAAGCCTAATCAGCAATGAGCATATATGATATGTGAGGGAAACTATCCTTGGTGTGACCTTCCACTTCACAATATGTACACCAAATTCCTGAGTGCATTTCATGGGTTGAATTTGCTGATAGCTTCTCTAACTACTTTTCCATAGCTGCAATATGTGCCTCTAAGAATGGACTAATGCCAGTGTCAATGCTCCTAATTGCCTTAGCATGTAAAGTTACTTCAAGTGCCTCACGTGGATCAGTGTATGTATTATGTGACAACGCCCTTCTAAATGGTGTAATCAATCCTCCAACAAACCATTGTGCATGTTGGCTTGCATGAATATCATAAGATAGCTTAGATAGAAGTGTCTTAAAATGGGCATCATACTCACGTACACTCTCAGTAGTGCCTTGCTTGATATCCTTGAGCACACTTATACTCTTCTACTCAAACTCAGGGATATGGAACTCTTTCAAGAAAGCATCCTTCAATGCTGCATAATCCACACAAGTTTGATCAGGGTCAAACTTTCTATACCAGCTGTGTGCACGTCCCTGTAATGTAGTAGAAAATTGACTTGCCTTGCGCTCAACATCCATGATCCCTTTAGCACGCCACAATATTTCACACATATGCACATGCTCAACAACATCCTCTATGCCTCTATACTCCAGAAGATGAAGAGACATTTCCATATTAATGTTTTGTGGTTGTTATGGGCCTTAACCACATGATCCAGAACCTCCTATGTTCCCTCTACTTCCTAAACCACCAAATCCACCAGAACTAGAACCACCTATACCTCCTGATCCTCCACCTATAGCTGGAATAGGACCTGTAGATATACTCCCCTGTGCTCTAAAGTAGTACTATGATGAGCCCTTATAGTCTGTGAGGTTGTTCCAATTGTATAGGTGAATCCAACATTTTGCATGTACTCACGTTCTATTGCGGATGATGCACCTAAAACACATCCTCCAAATAATCATTAAATCCGTCTGTCTTGCCATTGATGTACTTTCTCCCTAACTTACTCCTACTCTCCTACTTCCCAAGTTAGCTTGTTGGTTACTTGTCATACTAGATACTGGAAAACCAAGCATAAGGGCTAGGTCACCAGGTGGATTAAGATGCGTGCCCATGGCCCAGGTAGTCTCTGCTGGTGCACTTATGTGTGAGGCCAAGGGGGATCTCTTTCATTTTTCTAAGATGGGGGATTTCTTGATGCTCTGGCTCCATGTCTTCTACGTGAGATTTAAATACTTCACGAGCCATCTCTCTCCTCAATGCAATACTTTCTACAACGGAATGTTTCTTCTCTATCTCCCTCTCACGCACCTCATTATACTTAAGTCGCACCTTTCTCTCTTTTCCTCTCTACATGCTAGGTCTACCATCTTTCACCAAACCTATTCCTTCCCGCGTACATGGTGAAGTTTAGTTAGCCATCGGTTTACTCTCCATATTCAAAGTTACCATCAAGATATCTTGATCCCCAGTGGAATGCCTTGCAGATATAGCTCCTCTAGGATACTGTAAAAACTAGAATTCAGCTACCTCTAGGAAAGAATACATCGAAATTGAATATTCCATAATATAACTGTTTAGAACACCATGAAACCATGTATCCACAGCGCGAGTCCAGATCAGATCAACATCATAAAGGGCCTGAAATTCTTCTTGTGTCTAGACAAGTGCATGATACCTCTAATTCCGCTGAGATGCATAAGCAGTAAGCCACTCGTATAGTTATACTGGAAAGATAGCGAAAAATCTCTCGTATAGGCTATCATACAGATTTTATTCTACCCAAGTACATGTGTTAAACTCAGATCCACTACTGAACCGCCGTGCATATTATTCCTCCAGATCATGTATCCACTCCTCAATACTTGCTAGAGTTAACCAGTACATCTTCATTGTGAACCATCCTGAAAACAACTGAAAAAGAGGTCCTCAGAAATGGAACCAATGATGTACCCTAGAATTTACAAATCCAATAACACCCTAGTTGCACTGGCACATCACTCAACCTAGATTGAGAACTCACCCAAAGTGTGCAAAGGTACCAAGTCCCTCTTTAGGGTTGTTGTAGGATGTTAGCGTGATGAAGGAAGAAACACATATTGTTCCATAACTAATCCACCATTCTACCATGCATGCTACATTCAGATCTATGAAAGAACAAGCTTAAACATTAATCATGATGAATCAATAACATGCACTAGTTTCAATTACACACAGTAATGACACTTAGATTCAGCCAATATCTTCCATCTATTAATAAACATATAAGCTCCTTACAATAATGTCAATTTATACAATGCGCACATGGATCTGATATAATCTAATCATATGCGTATACCAGATTATACACATACATCCATCTCTCTATATATATATATATATATCCTGTGTGTGTGTGTGTGTGTATCTCTCTATGTTCATACACTACTTGTAACTCATCATATATATAGGGTGGGGGCTTTCCTTCACCACTTATCTATTCCAAAAATAGGTTGCATGTTATTAATAGCCACACACCTGTTTACAGGCATAGCCACACATGTAAGTGTGCTATCTATAGACTGTTATAGTTAACTGAAGTGAATAATCCTATTTCTAGCTCTATCTCCATGTAAAACACTTGATCCGATCCTCTACAAGATAGATCAATGTGTGGCGTGCATGTCTCTACATTATTGGTGTGTTCTGCACGCCATCTTCTAAAAATAGGTCTATCATGCTCAAAATCAGGTAAGTCCTGAAAAGATGAACTTGCTGTTCCGACGCGCGTGTTCTCCCTTGTCTATTCACGCCTTTGAATCCTGACATATTTTCCCACGCGGACTTCTTGTGTGCTTAGTTCTACAAGTGTTATTTGATCAACAATCTGGAGTACAAACACTTTGACCACATGTTTAGTATGAGGATGGTCAATAGTGGTGCAAGTTCCCCAAACTAATGGCCACCCAAAAATTTTAGGTAGTTTACAATGTCAATAATGCGAGCTCTCTCGTGTACACAAGGAGGAGCTTAGCCCCAAAGCGTTGGTGAAAACTCAATAATTTTCCCACATGAGCTATGAATTCATGTTCACCAATAGACAGAACTCTATATTTTGATAAGTGCTTATAAGGGAATATAAGGAGGATGTTTCATTACAAGTTGCCCAATTTTCACCCCTTTCCAGGTGAAAATTGTGGTTGCACTGTAAAGATTATTTGAAAAACAATTGGCATGTAGATTTGTAAACAATGAACCCCTGTACATGATATCCAAAAAGGAAAAAGATCATAAATCCTCAACTTAAAATTGAAGTCAAGATGGGACCACGTCAAGTAGGATTGTTTTATAGGGTCCATGCATCAAATATATTCAAACTTATGATAAGGATCATAAGACCTCTGGTCTGATTGAAAAATTCCAGGTATGTCATTCACACCCCTAAAAATGGTCCAAAGTTCTGACCTGCAAGTAGTTGTAGTGGATCCATCTCTAGGGGTGTGGTAGGAGATTAAGAATAAAAATAAAAAGGGGAAGATGAGTTGAGGTTGGTATTTGAGGAATGAAGCTTAAGGCCCCTAAGAATTTCTTGAAAAAGTATGGAACCTTCTTGAGCTACTCAAATGGTTTTCACGTTTCCCTATGGTAATCCATGCATAGTATGCCTTGTCTGTTTCTTTGTTTGAGAATGATTCTCGCCTTGGTCCTCAACTGGAGTCCATGTTATTATCTTCTACCAGTTAGACAAACTCTATATTTTATAAGGTCTTCTAAGGGAATATAAGGAGGTATGTTTCATTACAAGTTGTTCATTTTCACCCCTTGAAATCCAGGTCTTGTGGTTGCATGTCAATTATTTGACACATTAACTAATCTGGCTATGTAGATTTGTAAACAAGAACCCCTGTACATGATATCATAAAAGGAAAAAGCATCATAAGAGGTCTGTCATCTTAAAATTGGTCAAGATGGGACCACGTCAAGAGGATTGAATATATTCCATGCATCGAAATAAATCAGATACTTCATATAAGGATCATAAGCCTCTGTTTGAGGTTGATAAAATGTCCATATGATCATTCACACCCCTAAAAATCTTGAATGTCTGCACCAAGCAAGTAGTTGTAGTGGATCCATCTCTAGGGGTGTGTGTAGGATTGATGAAGGATACTATGCAAGTGGATCAAGAAAGGGGAAATTGTTGATGGTATTATTTGAGGAATATTCATCTATAGAATAAGTCTTGGAATTGGAATTCATGCTTCAATGTTGATATCACGTTTTCTCCTATGGTAATCCATGACCTAGGCCTTGAGTTAGTTTCTTTGAATGGTGTCTCGCCTGTCTATCAACTGGATGAATCGTTTCACATAAGGGCATTATCTTGGGAGATATTTAAGTCACCTACTTAGACTTATGAATTTTTATGTCTGATAGTAGTTCCTTTTATGAGTATTCTAGGGTCTTGTTTTTTTGCAACCTGATTTTTTATCCTTATGAAAATCTTTCATGTTGTTATCTTTGAAAGTCTTGTACAAGGTTTTGGGAGCCTTTCAGATACATGCTGAGACATTTCTATATGTAGTAATGAAAAACTTAAGTCCTCAGAAGTTTAACCCACACAGAATACTGAAGTGAGGATTATTGATATATGAATGGATTTTCCACATTATTATAGGTCTTCTAGAAAAGTATAAGTTAAGAATCACAGTACATGCAAGTACGTGATCCATAGGTAAGAATTAGAGAATACATATTCTAAAAAATACAGTAGAATGTTTTTTTTTAGCATTTTTGATAACTACATTTCTATTTTGAATTTTTAGGGTCTCTAAAACATTTATGGGTTTTTTTGAGTAAATCTTCAAGCAGGTGTGCTAGGTGTTAAGAAGTTACATTTATATCCAAAGGTGAAAAGAAAGGCCCAATAGTCCTTTGGAAGAGTTATTGATTAGTTGTAAGTTGAGAATATGTGAAATTAGGAAGATATCAATGAATGATGCTTTAGGATTGTGAAATTTTTCATGACTAGTTTTCATGACTTGAGTTCAAGGTATGTGGCATTGTATTTTATTTATCTATGAGAGTATGATGGTATGAGGCCAAGGGGAGCATCAAGTTGATAATTCAAATGTTGTGTTTGATCCTATCAAACTGAGAAGTTTGGAAAATTTGGACTGAAGATGTGCTTTAGGGCTTATGGTCCTAAAATGTGTAAAGACAATGCTTGGGGACAGAGATTGTGAAATTTTTATTGATACACACCTAGAAAGTGGTGTATAGAAAAGATGAAGAGAAAGTTAAGTGGATATACTATCAAGGGGAGCCATGTGGATTCTGTTATTAGGTCCATGGATTTCATTGTTGCTATTGAGGTCAAGAAATCAGATTGCATTGAAAGGGGGAGTCATGTGAAGCAAGTAAGTTTGAGTTTGTGCAATTGTGTATATCATTTTATTTTCATGTTAATTTGTCTCGAGCCATTTTCATAAATGTAAAAGGGGGAGAGTTGTATTAGAAACATGAAAAAAAGATTCATGTAGGTGTTTTGTCTTTGAGGTTTCCATTTATGTTTTTGATGGTGGTTTCCATGAATGAAAAAGGGGGAGATTGTTGGCCATTGTGTCTTAAGGTTTCATTTATGTTAAAGGCCATTGATGGAAAAGTGTGTCATGGTGTCATGTGAGTCTCCATCAGGTGTCAATCATAGTCAAACATGAATGTTGATTGGTAGTGTCTTGGATTGGTGATGTTTTAGGGTGTTTTGGAGCATGGTCTAGTAAGCATGGTCATAGTACGAGCTCTCCAAAGTTGGTTTAAGGATTTCATGAGGTCAAGAAAGCTCAGTAAGATGTGTTATATGTGTATATGTGTCTATGAAGAGTCATCATGATTATTTCATGAGTTGTATGGGTTGAATCAGGTCATTCTAGGCATATTCCTAGTCCTAGAGCATGGTGCATGGTATGGAAACATGAGAAATAGAGTAGGATAGTATTATATAAGCATTGTAAAGGTGTTATGATGTTATGTAATAGGTTTATGATGAATTTAAAGTCAGTTATAAGAGATTTGATGATGTTTTGAGGTCTTTGGGAAGCAAGAAAGTGAAGACAAGCCAAGAACACATAGGTAAGTTACTATGAATGGAAATATTAAGAACTATTTGAGCTTGGATAAGAGTTGGAATGCATATAATAGGTATTAATGATGCTTCATGAAAATGTTTAGGTAAAAATGTTGAAGGAAATCCAAGTTATGATGTTTTTTGTAAAACTCAATTTTAGAGGAGATGAAATCAGCTCAATAAGGCATCTTGTTTTTCTTACCCACTCACACAAACTTTTCATGGGACCTTGAGGATTTGGGGGATGTTTTTTAATGTATTATAGAATATTTTTAAAAAATAATGAATTATTTTGGACGTCCCATATTTATGAACAATCATGAACAAGATAAATTGGTTTGAAACCCTAGTTAAACCCTCCTAGAGTAATTTGAAATATTTGAATTATAGGTATCCAAATCATCTTAGAAATAAAATTTTATACATAAATATTGTAGAGCATTCCTCATAGCTCATTTTTGTGGTGGTTTTGTGTTCCAGCTATTTCAGGAAGAGAGAGAAAAACCCTAGTTTTGTGGAAATTTGTAGTTTCAAACATGAGATTAATTTTTTGAGATGAAAAGTAAACTATTCCATAATCCTTGGGAGTTTATCTAAATATACATGAAAATTTTCAGGTAGCTTTAGTGAAGAAAATGGAAGATATATGTCTGCAAATTAGCACTACTGATTTTGACCTAGAAGGGCTAAAAACTAGTCTTTTGGTTTGAGATGAGTTTGGTTGAAATGCATGTTATAGCTATTGTTTTTGTTCATGAATAACATGTAGACACATGAAATTATGTGTTTAAGGCTTTGGTTTTATCAGATAAAATGCTTTCATGTTGAAAACCTAGTGGCCCAATTAGCCCTGTTAGGCTTACTCAAGAAGGCGACTGTAACAAGTGTGTTAGAGTGAATTTATCCATGTGACATATGATTATTAGTGATTGAAGATGTTTTTTAGGTCCCCTTTATGTGTTTAATTCTTTTATTAAGTTTGGAAGTGACTTCAAAGGTGATTAGAGATTGATTCCTCAAGAATGGTTTTTGAGTCTAGTTTAGTAGTTTAGAGCAGTTTCAGAGATTGAGTTGTTTGGAGGCCTTGCACTATGAGATGAAGCTTGAAGTGAGATATTATAGAAATTATATTAATAAAAATTTATAGTGGTATATAAATTGATCCTTTTTGATGAGTTTTTCCATGTCAACTCATTCTTTTTCTAGGAATAAATTTTGGGAGCTAGAAGACCTAGTTATGCATGCTTAATTCTTTGCAAGTTTCATGGTGGAGATGGCAGTTGAAAATGTTCCTAAGATTGTTGGTGATGCTTGGAAGTTTTTATTATGTTTCGTGATGCTTATGGATTTTTTAGTGCTTGAGGAGCTTGATTTTTCCTTTGGAGTTGTATTGGTGTTTTTCATGATGTTTTGACCCTTGCTGACCTACTTGGGTCCTTTGAGTTGATTTATATGATGTCTTTGTTATATTTTTGAGTTGTAATGACAAAAATATGAGGTCATGGCCGACCTAGGAGTGTTTTAGAGTTAAGTCATGTATCTAAAGCATGTTATATTTGCTTATTATGACTATTGGCGCCTATGGGGATGTGAATAAGACAAAGGATGAAGAAGAGAAGTGGAGAGGGGTCTAAAACAGAGACTAGAAGAGTGATGAATACCTAAAGAAGATTCAAGATCAGATGTGAAAGGGAAATTGACCTATTTAACCCATCAAGAAGAAAAATTGAGCAAGTCAGGAGAGAAAGAATTTTAATGAGTGTTTGGTGTGTTTGGAGATGAATTTGGATCACTATCAATTATGGGAGCAACATATCATCAGTGATCATCTATTTCCAGGTGGTTGAGTTAGTTCTTGATCACCTTAGGAGGTGTTATCTAATTTCACCCTTCAGATGAAATTGAAAAACAAAGAAAGCTTTCATTAAGGGAATCTCATAACCAATTAAGGGATTGCAGGTAGTTTTCAGTATTTAGGGTAGTGTCTTGGTATTTGGGAAGGTTAAAAATCCATGAGAGGAATTTTTACTCTTCTTGGTCTTGTCTGAGTTCAAAATTTTCTAAATGAAGGAGCATCAGACATTCAACCCACCTTGTAAAAAAATTGTAAAATCTCCACACAGATTTGGTACACCTAAGGAATCCAAAGAAATGCATAAAATGTTTAGAAGAGAGTGTTGATTATGAAGGAGTAACCCACACTCCTAAGGATAGCTCATCAGTCTCATTGGAAAGTTGTATTGATGAGCCAAGCTACTCCTTGGGTGGTCAAGCCAATATCATACATAATTGAGATGTTGGAAGTAGCTTTACAAAGCTACCAAGATCATCTATTAGCATATCGAGCTATTCTATGCAAAGGATGAACCATGCAATATAGGGGCTCGAGTTAGTGCAAACATGGATGGGAAAACAAGCATGATTGAGTTGATGTAGGAGTGAGTGAGATATTTAAAAGACCAAGCTACTCCCATGTGCACCAAGTTGTGTTTGTAAGGGGGCCAGAACCCATTCTGAATTCAGCTAGCTAGTTGTCAATATTGAGCTACCCTTGAGGGCCGAGTTGACTTCTAAACAAGCATCGAGATTTACACATGCGAGTCTCTCAAATTGTGTTATAAAGCAAAGTAAGGTTGAGAAAAAGATGAATGCCAAGTTCTACCCATATAGCTGAGTCATACGATATGTGCATTCAAGCTCATTGAGCCAATATAGAAAATGGTGGGCTTGCATGAACGGTTTCCTTGAACCAATTCCCTGATCATCTATAGTGAATTACATGAAGGAATCAAGCCACTCTGTCAAGGCCATTAGATTTGGATTGGAAAAGAAGACCATGATATGTGCAAAGAGATGAACTCACAATTAGGTGAGATAATAGTGTGGAGCACACACAAACAACATGGAACCCAAGTTTGACTTGAGTGAATGGTAGGCCAAGCCTTCTATTCGTGAGCTTGGTTGGATTCAACATTACAAGCTCTGCAACAATGAAACTAAGCCACATAAAATCATTAAAAGATCACCTAGGGTATCTTAGGTCTATTTCCTAAGTAATTACATTGCATACATGGTGGAAAACCAATGTGGAGGCTAAAGACTTGGTCGAAATGAACGTGGGTAGAGGATTTTCCTTGGCTCCCTGAGCTGACTTACGAGCCAAGCACTGAGATTGGGATGAGTATTATGGAAAATGTGGGAAAAAATAATGCAGTTAGCCCAAAATTGGCTCGGGACATGCGGGCATGAAAGTTACGAGATCACCATAAATGGAGCCTTTGTGGGGATGACAGAGTTGGAAGGCCCAAGTTACACTTGGGCCGTTTGTGCATGCAAAGGCCGAAATGGCCATGATGGTCTAGTGTGGGGATGGCAGAAACAAGTGGCCCAAGTGGCCCTTGGGACATGTGGGCTCACAAAGCCCTATTTTTCTGCACTACATGTATTGTGGGTGGATGGGCAGTCAAAGGTCCATGGTAAGGTCAAAGGGGCATGAAAGATGTTTACAAGTGTGAAGGAGTGTATGAGGCCTGAGTTGCGGGAAAGTCGGCTTATTGGCGCACAAGTGGCAATATTGAACCTGAGCTCGGGGTGTTGCATAGATATGACTTCATAAAAATCCTAACATCTATATGATATTGAGGAAACTAATATGGTTGACCAAGTGGGAAGCCAAAGTAATGCCGAGGTGGATGTAGTAGCTCGGTACGCTACATGTGGAAGCATGAAGAACTGAGTTGGCGTGGCAAGTAGAAAGATTAGCGTACAAGTAGGAAAGCTCACTGATGAGTAAGGAGAGGTTGGCATTATACAAACCAATACCAAATGCATCATGGAGGTAGAATAGCCAGTGAAGCAGTGCAAAGAAGAGAGCCAACTCGGCTGAACTAGCATATTTCAATGCTTTAATTACTCAAACCCCCCAACTTGCAAAAATGATGAAAATAAATGGGGAGCCCCAAACATTTTAAAATGACCATAACATTAAAATGATGAGAAAAATTTAGGAAATGAGGAGAAAATATTTAAAATTATTTTGCACCCAAAATTAATTACTTAGTCTCGTGGAGTGAAAGCCAAGCCTGACAAAACTCAAAAGAGCTGCAGTCACTTAGGAGCTCATAACTTGAGAATTTCTCAATGGAATTGTAGAAAATTGGTCTCGTTGGAATAATGCTTTTGAGACCTACACACGTGGATCAAGAAATTTAGATATTGATGAAGATTTGATGGAGTAGTTCTTAGAAAATGAGCCTAGTTTAGTTTCACAATTACCAGGTGGTTGAGAGAGCATTAAATGGGCATGGGAAATAATTATTTCTTTGTTACAAGTCATGGGACAACATGGGGAGCCTTTTACAAGAAAAATACCATCAATTGCACTCATTTATTGCATCTTACAAGTGGTTGAAAAGGAAATTTTTGGATTGCAATTATCTCTCTCTTTCTCATTCTATAAATTGTAATCTTGGGCTCATTGTAAAGGAGTTAGTCATATTTTCTCCTGCCCCCCTCTCTTTCTTCTCTGCTGGGTTAAATGTGGAGCTTAAGCCTCCTTTTCAAGCTCTTGTAATGGAATTTTCTTTCCTCTTTCCCACTAATGTTGTACTGTGCAAACTTATTGGAGCAATAAACTATGTTTTGTGATTCATTTTTTCCATCCTTTGCATGTGTTGTTGTCTCTACTTGCCTCTCTTCATTGCAAGGTATATTGTGCATATCTCTTAATGTTTATTGCAAGTTTTAGAAGCTGTGTTTAATGGGTATGAAATGGTGTTTCTGTGTGAATCTATCTCTAGTCTGTGGTGCATCTTGTCCACCCTCTCCATTGCTCACCTCTCTCCATTTTAGGCAAGTTGGATTCTTGATTAACAACCTCCTTTTCTGGTGTATCACGACTCTTAGTGTAGGTTTATTTTCATGCACTCTCTCTCCCTGGTCTCCTTGGAATATTAGATAGGATTATTAGGTAGTTTTCTTGACCTTATTAGAGTAGCTTGTGGTAGGTAGTTTAGGAGCAAGAACCAACTTTCTCTGGAGGGTTATCTCAAGCCCACAAGTCCCACAACTTGAGAGATAACCCAATGTTACAAAAATTACACCAAATTCCCTAGTCAATCAAACTTTCCCATTCGAGGGATGTGGTAATTTGGTGATAACAGTTCTGGAACGCCCATGGGACATCATAGAAGTGGTTGCAACATTCAAAGGTGACTGTCAAGCAAATCATTAGCTGGAGTGCAGATTCAAACATTTGGAGTAGACTTCATTTTAACATGTTGGTGTGTTCTTGTTAGAATCTTAGCTTTTGGAAGCATTCACAAACACATCTGACGACTCCATTTGGTCTAAACAACCCATTCTCTGAATTTTCATACCTTCCATTTCTCCATCCATTTCCATATATTTCCATCCATTTTCATTCATCTTTCTTTCCACGTCTTTCATTTTCTTCCATTCTATGAAGTTGTGCAATCATGGCTTCATTCCCACAGTGGAATTCACAATTGCAGTAGTGCAATCAGCCTCCAATAAGCTTCACAACTCCTCCAAATAAGCATTATGGTTAGATTCAAAACCACTATACTTACCCACATGATCAATGTCAAAACTAGTTTGGCTATGAGCTCATCAAAATCAAGGGTATGCATATAATGACAATAATCAAATGGATAATGGTGATCTTTTGGAGAAGATTCAAAGAATGGAGGCTAGAATGGGTCAATATCGGGCTACAACACATATGAAAGCATTCAAGATTGGCTTACAAGGCACCTTTTCCATGGGAAGGCCATTTTCGAAGACACTATAACTCATAGAAAAAGCTTGATTTCATGGTTGAGATGCTGCCCCAACTTGCACAGTGGACTAAGGAGATAGAAGCCTATGAGAAAATGTCAAGACAACCTTGTCAATGGGTAAGTCAAGCACCAATTCCTTCTTCTTCTTTTTCCCCTTCCCAAGCTTTATCATTTCATTAGTGTCAAGATTCAAGCCCATTGTATGTTGCCCCAAGTGTTGAGTTCCCTTCTCCATCCTCTAATCTTCCATCTCATCTCGAGTTTTCTACCCTTTTCCCTTCCAAACAGTCATTCCCTCCAAAGAAATAAGAAGTTATACCTTCCCCACCACCACAAAAAATTGTAAAATAAGTTGTAACCCAACCCAACCCTCCTCTTGTTGTCTCAAGTTCATCTTGGGAAGAAAACAATAAAAAACCAGCCAAGGGAAACAAGAAGAAGACTCTAACAAAGAAGAAATGACAGAGAATTTGAAAAGATGGGCTCAAAGGTTTGGAATTGAAAAAATACCCTTGATGGTGAAGCCTATAGAGGAGGCCACAGTTGAAAAACAAGTGGTGGTAGAGGTTGATTTTGTAGCAGCAGTAGAATAAGAAGAAGATTCAGTTTGCTCTCAAATGTAGTGTCCATGATGGCACTGTATTTGAAGAGAATACTGATCTAATCACAACCTCAAAAATATTCAAGGTAGAAGAGGAAGAATAACCAACTCTAAGTCCAGTAAAAGAGGAGCACATAGAGGTGAACAAAAAAAATTCAGTGGCACTGAATCATGAGCAAGTTGCACAATCATTGAAAGATTTCTCTCCCACTTTCTCTCAGAAAATTTGATTTTTTGGATGAGTTTGATCTCACTAGATTCATGTTTGAAACTTTCAAGAATACCATGTCCCAAAAATTATAGATTTGAAGGTCATCATGCGAGGGGAGATGTTTTGTTGTCAACTTCATGGAGAGGAAGAGGCTTGATTCTTATCTTACTTGGAGGTGTGTTTTCAAGCCCAACAAAGGAGAAAACTGCCCCATCAATCATTCTTCAACCAACGTGTTGTACTGTCATGAAGAAGAGTGTACAAGAGCAACCTATGGTTTACAACATGCCTCTTGAATCAAAGTTGGAAGAGTTGGATATTCCAAGTCTCATACCATACACTGGATGAAGGGGAAGGAAAAGAGCACAAAAATATCATCCATGTCATATCATCCACCAAGGTGACAATTTAGTTTTATGTAAATGTGCAAGAAAGAGAAAATCAAGCCACAAACAATCACCTTTTCTAGGAAGGCTTGCAAGAAGACTTTCTTGTTAAATTTGGAATTCAGAGCAACAGAAAAAATCAACGGATCAAACCTTGTCCAATCAGGTACTTGGCTTCATTCGAGTCATGGGAGAAGCCACAAAATGTCATGCTTGTTCCTGAACATGAGGGAGAGCATCAAAAGTGCCAAGGATCAACAACAACACCTCTTGGAACCAAATGAGCAGCATCCGAAAGAGGTATATGTCTTGTTTTTTGCTGATACCTTGATGTATAATGGAGTGGAAAATCAATTTTCAGTCAATTTTTCACTCCTAAGAACAACTGTGTCTAATGCCAAATCATCTTCATGGCTGCCAATTGTGAGAAAGGGAAGCTATTTCTCATCACCAATGTCAGGTTTTGTTTGAAGTTACCCATTTCTCTGGTTAGTGTAGGGTAGGAGTAGGTTTGTTTTCAGTAGAAGAAGTGCTTGTGCACACTCTTCATGTCTTACTTGAGGCATGTATGATTTGTTTCTTTGTATATAGCTTTTATTTGTGATAGATAGTAAAATGCACCACGCCCTTCAATTTTTATAGTAAGAAATTCATAGTTGCATGTAATAGTTACAAACTTCAAATCAAAACAAATGTAGAGAAACTAAAATCAGTTAAGGAGGAGATCTTGATGATTCTCTCCAAAAAAACTGAAACAAGCCTCTACACCCATGAAATTAAATCAGCCAATAGCCCAAGTCAGAATCAGCTCCTACAACCCTTAGTCAAGAAATCAAGGCAACATGTTTGAAATTGGACATTCGGAAGAAAAATAAGATCTAAACTTAATAGATTTCCATGATGTCCAAGTTGAAAGATCACAGTTGCGGGGAAAGGTGAAATCCAAATTTGAAACAATTTTCCACTCTCACAAAACAAGTTTCAAGATTTTCTAACAAGATTTGGTAAAATCAATATGTTAAAGGTGGTAATCACAGATAAGTTTACCATTCATCCTCACAGATCACAGTTATGGGGTCAATGTTTTCAAATTAGAAATTTCAGGATGATCATTTAGACTCCATGCCAAAATAAATTTCAAGAATTTTCTCATGAAAGTTGGATCTAG
Organism: Taxus chinensis; assembly: GCA_019776745.2. Classification (NCBI taxonomy): domain Eukaryota; kingdom Viridiplantae; phylum Streptophyta; class Pinopsida; order Cupressales; family Taxaceae; genus Taxus; species Taxus chinensis. The sequence continues at coordinate 230,883,459 of CM034154.1, forward strand.
TGCAAGCAGCAAGGCAGTTCCAGTAACCCACAATAATGTTTGCAATTTCACCCTAAGGGGTCAAGTTTTACAAAATTGAATAGATCATGGATCACATGCATTAATGGATAACTCATAGCCAAGTTAGGGTCAATGATACTTATTTAGCATTGGGATAGGTGAAAAGTCACCATGAATTTTATCCAATCTTCACAACCCTGAGTGAAATTTTTCTAAATGAAGGAGCAATAGACATGAGGCCCATCTTGAAAAAAAAATGGAAAAATATTTACACAACTTTGGTAAATATAATTAAGGGTCATCCAAGGAATTGAAATGTTTGTGGGAGGTAAAATGTTCAGTAACAAGTGGTTCCAAATCAGTAAAGGAAAACTACCATTGAGCTAAAGATAGCTTCATGAACATCATTGACAAGTTATATCTTGAACCGATGTTGTAGGGGAGCACTAAGATTTAAAAAGGGTTGCATGAGATGCGTTGGAGGTGAAGAACTTTGTAAGATACCAAACTCATCTATTTGATCAAGATCATACTCAAATCAAACTGAGCTACAAACCATGAGCTCCCCGACATTGGTGAAATGAGCCAAGTGCAAATATGGACAACTCTAAACAATCCATAAACTGAGTTGATGTAGGAGTGAGCGAGCTCTTTTGAATACCAAGCTACTCCCATGTGCTCCAAGTTACATTTACAAGGGGGCCAAAACCCATTCTAGAGTGAGCTAGTTGTTAAGATCAAGATACATTCGAGGGCTGAGTTTACTTTTATAGAACCAAGATTTGGTTCACATGCGAGTCTTTCAAATCTTGTTGTAGAATGGGCTAATTAATGGGCCATAAGTGATGAATCCCAAGTTCTAACTAGATAGCCTATGTCATTGAGGTTGTTATCCAAAATCATTGGTGAGAAAATCTCAGACCGAATGCTAATCCCGTTTTCATGAATGCTTCGAGAATTTCAAACAACTCCCAAATCGGTTAAGATGCCTTACATGAAGGATCGAGTCATATGTCATTGGCTATCATACAGGAGATTGGAGTGGATCGACCATGATAGGTGCAAAGAGATGACTCAAATCAGGATTCAAACATCGTTGATCTCACTATGAACAATGTGGAATTTGAGCTTTGACTCAAGTGAATGGAGGCTGAAATTTCTACGTTACAAGGTCATGAATTGGGAAACTATGTTGAAGTAGGCTAGCAATAATGAAAGCTAAGCCATAAAAAATCACAAGCTTGTTTGGGACATACCGAGTTCCCAAGTAATTACATTGCATGCATGGTGAACCATTCTAAGGCTACTAGGGGATTGGCTTGAAATGAAGGGTGGGAAGAGGAAATCACTTATAGAAATGAGCCGACTCATGAGCCAAACAGGATGAGCTTTGAGTATGCGGCGAATGCAGGATAAAAATGGTCTGAAGTTGGCCCGAAACATTGGGCTGCGAGTATGTGTAAAAGCCAAGATCACCAGATGGATGGAGAGTTGTGTGGGGACAAAGGTGGGAATGGCCCAAGTGGCCCATTGGATCATTTCGGCTCATGACCGTGAAGTCTGGGCTGTGGGTATGGTAGACAGGAATTTTGGGGGTCAACAACCCAAGTAGCTTGGTCATGTGGGCATGCACAAGAGACCGATTTGGATGTAAGATGGAGTATTGAAGGGCGTATGGCAGGTTTGAGCAAGGTCCCAATGGCGAGGTCAAATGTGTAGAATGATGCATTGCGGGCAAAGGAGTTTGAGATCTGATAAAGTCAGAACTTTGGCACAAGTGGCACGAGTCAACAAGCTCGAGGTTCACATAATTGGTGTCTCGAGCAATCCTAATGCCATTGGGATGGAGGAAAGTGGAGTTATAACCGGGTGGGAGCCAATGTAATGGAGAGGCCAATGTAGTAACATAGATGTAGGCATGTGGAATACTGAAGAGCTGAGTTGGTGTACAAACACAGAAAAAGGGTCGTCAAGTGGAGTGAGAGCTCACTGCATGATGTAAGGGGTGGTTGTTGGTATTTTAAACTAAGGAGCTAATGAAACATGGGGGTTGGTACGGGGGTTCATGAAACGAATAGAGGTAGCTAGCTCAGCCGAGTTGGCTGAGATGGCATATTACAAAACTTTAAAAGCTCATTTCCCCCCAACTTGTAAAAATTGATGAAACTCAATGGTGGGCCCTAAGCATTTTTAAATACCATAGACATTTAAATGATGAGAAAACATTAGGAAAAGAGGAGAAAATATTTAAATGTATTTCCAGTAGAATTAATTCTCAGTCTCATGTAGTGAAAGCCAAGCTTGCCAGGAAAGCTCAAAAGAGCTGCATTGTCACTTAGGAGCTCATAACTTGAGAATTTCTCAATGGAATTTCACAAAATTGGTCACGTTGGAATCATAGTTCTGAGACATATGCATGAGGATTATGAAATTCAAATATTGATGAATATTTGATGGATAATTTCCTAGAAAATGAGCCCAGTTGAATTTGGAAATGTTGGAGGTGGTTGAGAAATGCAATTAAATGGGCATGGGAAATCATTATTTCTCTGCTGCAAGTCATGGGACAACATGGGGATCCTTTTTCTAGTAAAATAACATTAATTGAATCCATTTATTATCACTTACAAGTGGTTGGAAATAAGATTTAGGGATTTCCTTCTCTCTCTCTCTCTCTCTCTCTTCTCAATTCTATAATTGTAATGTGGGCTCATTTGTAAAGGAGTTAGTCATTTTTTCCTGCCCCCTCTCTCTTTCTTCTCTGCTGGGTTGAATGTGGAGTTTAAGCCTCCTTTCCAAGATTTGTAATGGAATTTTCTTGCCTCTTTCCCACTAATGTTGTACTGTGCAAACTTATTGGAGCAATAAACTATGTTTTGTGATGCATTTTGTCCATCCTTTGCATGTTTTATTATCTCTTCTTGCCTATTTTCATTACATGGTATACTGTGCATATTCTTGATGTTTATTATAGGTTTTGAGAGTCATGTTTAATGGGAAATGAATTGTGTTATGTGTTAATATATATCTGGTCTATGATGAATTTTTCCACCCTCTCCATTTCTCACCTCTCTCCATTTCAGGCAGTTGGATTCTTGGCTAACAACCTCCTTTTCTGGTGTATCACCGCTCTTAGTGTAGGTTTATTTTCATGCACTCTCTTTCCCTGTCTCCTTGGAAGGTTAAAATAGGATTAGGTAGTTTGCTTGCCTATTAGGAGTAGCTTATGGTAGGTAGAATTAGGAGCAATAACCAACTTTCTCTGGAGGGTTATCTCAAGCCCACAAGTCCCACAGCTTGAGAGGTAACCCAATGTTACACAAATTACATCGTATTCCCCAGTCCATCAAACTATCCCATTAGGGGGTGATGTAATTTGGTGATAATAGGAGGTTGTAGCCTCCTTGTTATTGAGATGTGGAACTCAATTACTTTAGTTTAGCATGCTATATTAAAATTCGTGGAAAACATAGTAACCGACTTCAGTTTTGAAGGGACCGACATTGGTCACCCATGACCAACATCGGTTAGGAAAGTAGGAACCGACATCGGTTAGAGCTAATCGGAATTGGTTACCTTTGTGTGAGTATTTTATTTAACTCATGGTAATTAGATCTAATTTTAACATTAAAGTAAATCTATTGACTGCAATTGCATGGCTAAGTGCCCTAAGTTTTTATAAGCTTGAAAGATAGGGTTAGAAGAGAGAGTTAATGATTATTGTGAAAATAATTGTGTGAGAGAGAATTCTTGGAGAAGAATGAGAATCTTGAGAGAAATAAAGTACTGTACATCGTGAGAGGTGTGGAAGATTGTAAATCTTCATTGTATATCTTTTGAAAGCTTTGGATAATAGATTGAATTGTTTCTTGGTGGATGTAGCCCACACTGGGTGAAACACGTTAAATATGGTGTTGATTTATATCTCTTGTTTTTTAGATTTCTTCTAGTAGAATATTTTGTTTTATTACATGTATGCTTAGATCTGATATATTATCTGTACAACCTTGTGCTAACCCCAACACTTGTAGGGTTGGTGCCCTACTAAACTAGGGGTTGGTGCTCCTTGTGGGGTTGGTGCCTCACTAAAGAAATATTGCATGATGTGTAATATTCATACAAGTCATTTGTTTTTTGTAATATAAGAAAAGGTTTTCAGAGGGTTTTATTCCCCTTGAGGGTTTCCTACTTACATTTGGTGTTTTGTGTTCTCTCTCTTATTTCATGCTCTTGTAAATATTTGTACACAATTAATAATCTTGTATGGTTTATGGACATTGAATGAATGGTTCAAGTAATGGATGGAAAATGAATTAAATGTATTGTAGGACTGGTTCACCCCCTTAGTCCATTGTGCTTCCAACAATTTGTGTTTTGTAATTGTGAGAAGATTGATATAAGATTGGATTATACTCTTGTTGGCTCGTAATAAAATAAAGGTAAGTGTTTCTTATTGGATTTATCCCACATTGGATGGACCACGATAAATTCTATCTTCTTGTTGTGTATTTTTGTTTTTGTATTTTTTGTTTATAGTTATTATTACTACAATTTTGTGGGATTGATCCACATATATATTCTGATTATTTATAACAATTATCTATAGGTTATCACACGATGCATGATTCTTGACACTATTCTCTATTTGTCCCATTGAGTCTCTTGGGGGAATCTATCTTCCCTAATTCTCTATATCCAGGTGCTATCATAGAAATATCTACTAATTTCACTCATATTTTGAGCGGCATATGTTATGACATACTATCAATTTTTCTAACATGTTAATGAGTGCTTCATGTGTATCTTTAGTCTTGTAGGCCTACTACCAACCATGGTTATCTAATATGTGTGTATCTTGTCTATGTTTGTGTCTTGATTTCCATTATTTTTGGGCTATGTCCTATGCATGATTGCTTTTTTTCTTTGTATAGTATTTAAGGCTTTGATTGTCTTATGATATCTTGAGTGGTGTCCCATGTATTCCACCAGCTTCTATACTAATCTTTTATTGTATTACTGTGTGTTTTGACTCATTTCTATTACATTATGTTATGCTTGTTTGTAACTAACCCTTTTTTCTAGCCTTATTCCAATTGTTTTACATGTGTCATGGTTTTTACCATGCACATTCGATATTCCCCCTTTAATATTCATTCTTCATATGTGCACATCCATTTTAGCTTTCCTCATTTGGGTTTTAATCGCATTGGTTCATCTCATGTTCCCCAAATGAGTGGGGGAAATCATCAAGTTAATATTTCACCCTCTTAGTAGTCTAGAAACAAGAAATAAAATGGTACATAACAAAATTTTTCTAAATAAGAGCTAAAATAATGGTTTAAAATCATACTTGGGCCAAAAATATCATGTGGACAAAAGGACCCATACTAGACAAGAATGGTGGGCACTAGTTTCCCACTTGGGTGGTTTTTTCCTTGGGGAAAAAATATGTTCTTACATGTTTAACATGTTCTCAATGACTGGCGTTATCTAAATCCAACAAATACTTAGTTAGAGTTTATTATCCAATACAAAAAGAACATAATTAGTGGTAAGTTTCATAATTTTATCAAGGAACTAATTAATCTCCTTTCTTATAGTTTCTATTGGGTTCATGACCATCTGCAGTGGCACTTATTATGTGGAAGTGTTAATGGGTGGAGGGAAAATACTAAAACTCTCTAAAAACTCTTCCTATAGTGATAGTACACCTAAATCCTCATTATATTCAAACTAGTTTATGAACTTATTACTCTCGACCCTTCCAACCATCTCTAAGGCAACCAACACATAGGAACAATTCTATATTTTCTCTCACGATATTCAGGTGTATTCTATACTTGATCCACTTATTTATATGTACATTTCTATTCTCATATTCTAATATTTCTAAGTTAAAGTTTAATTTCATATTCCATGAGCATTGAATACACTTATCTTTTTTACAGGTTTGTCCTTATCCCAAAAAAGGTGACACAAATGAAATGAGGAGAAATCTCAAACACAAGACGCTCAAGAAAAGGCAATATCCAACTTATAAACACAAAAATCATTTCCACCATGCACATAAGGTCACCCCTAGGGTTCTCATACCCTATTATAATCCATGATACACATCTTACAATCTCCATTCGACATGCTATAAGCTACAATCTTCATTTGGCGTGCTATTAGTTACAACCTCTTTCAGCTATCCACATGGTACATTCTTCCTATCTAATTTGTCTTGCTAAATATTCAAAAACACCAACATAAAGTGGGGGAAAATATAGACATGAAAGTATGCACTTAGTACTATTACATCATGCCTTTAGTGTGTCATTATATGCATGATTCCTAAGCAATAGGAATATAAATTAACAATCCTTATTTTGCTTTACACTTACATTGTTTTATTTTTTTATACTTCCATCCTTTCTTTTTCTAAAACTATCCCTTTAATTTTACACATTGGAAAGTATGTTACCCAACTCATTATTTCCCTTTTTATCCTTAGATACTTTCAGACACTAGCACCCACTAGGGAAAGGAGTGCCTAGACACTACTTTCCCCTTTGGGTGCTTCTGTCCTCTTTCCATCTTATCTTATGTTTTAAAATTCCACATTGACCATTATATTTTATAAAACTTCTATTATCACTTTCAATTTGATTTTAGGGTTGTTAATGACAAAATTCAATTAAAGGAATCATACATATATGCATGAATTACTATTCTAACCTAATGGGTAAATTGGGATATTATTTCATATCTACTATTTGGGAAAAAGAGAAAAACTTAAGGACTACATTTGGGCAACATCATTCACTACATAGGAAGGAAATTTTTTTAATTCCATTACACACATTGATATTAGGGGAAAATTAGTTATATCTTGATATCTTGGTGTAACTGACATAAGGGAAATCTAGCTTTAAGGGACATAATTTTATCACACACACACCCTAACTACATTGAGTCTAAAATATAGTGCAACGTTGATTGAAAATGACATTGGGGTGACCGCTAAAGTCATTTAGACTCAAACATATACACATTATATTCCATCTGATATGTGCTTGAGCATTGTACATTTAGTTAGGGTTTGTTTTTCTCATAGTCAGTGGTATGGTTTGGACACTTCTAATCCAAATTATTATTCGGGTTCCCCCCACTCTTCTTATGATTCTAATCCAAAAATTTCCTCTTCTTTTGAGGATTGCAATCCAAATATTTCCTCCAGTTCTTCTGATGATTCAAATCCGAACTACTATTCAGATTCATCTAATTCAACTCCTAAGTCACTGTCCTCCTCTTCTTTGTAGGACCCCCTTCTTTATACTTCTACTATGATTCTTGAGTCCCCCCTTTCTTTGTGGGATCTCCTTTATCATTCATTCAATTCGAATCCTAAGTCGCGGTCCTCCCCTTCTTTGCAGGACCTCTTTTACTAGTCACCTCAATGAACCCTTCCTCCTTTGAAGATTTGTGTGACTCAAAGTCCTTCTACTCAATAATCTAAGTTGACTCCTACGTCATAATCTATAGAATTTTGGATACGAAATCCTCCTATTCTTCCTCCACAATGTCGTCTTATAGGGAAACCTATACCAACGAATTATAAATCCACATCTTCTTCTACTCACGAGACATCTAGCCCTAAGTCTACTTCGTCCCCTACGTCACCTTCTTCTATCAATAATAATCAAACATATTCTCAATATTTCACACCAGTTGGCCCTTTTTCATGCAATCTAACCCTCACGGTTGATCGAAAAACCATACTGATTGATTTATTTTAGAATGAAGGAGCGATCATGGCCTTTATAGGGGCACATGAAGATATCCCTCTAAAAAATTATGAGAAAGGATTCTCTTTAGAATTTGATACGTCTGCGTATTGTGAGGAAAAAAATGATTTATTTTATCAAGAAATGGAGGAAGAGCCTCAGATCATGAAAATTGATCCTCGTCTTATTCTTCCACCTTCACATTCTTCATTAAGTGATGAAACTCCTAGGACTTGCATTGATCCATGGCCTATCTTATCATCACTTAATCAATCTTTTTATATCACAATTTCTTAATCACAATCTCTTATGGGTAAACACCAAGTAGCCCTTCATATTCATCTAGTTGTGGGTCACCTTCTAGTAGCCCTCCCTCTGCTATTTGTGGAGCATTTTGGAGCAATCCACTATCTTCTATTCTTAGGGCACATCTAACTAGACCCTTGTCTTCTATGTATGGGTCACCCCCGGGTATTCTGTCATCTTCTATTCTTGGGCCACATCCTAGTATCGCATCATCTTCCAGCTATGGGTCAAACCCTAACATCCTTTCTACTTCTATGCCATGGCCACATTCTAGTATCCCTTCATCTTTTATCTATGGCTCACCTCTCGATAGCCCATCTTCTTCAATCCTTGGACTATATACTTTTCATCCATCACATTATTCTTCTACCAAATATTGTGGCAAGCCCACCATCATTTTGCACATTAATTATAAATTTCCATGTTCTTCTCCCACTTCCCAAGATAAGAAAAGTCAAGCATTAGCTTATAAGAAACCTAGACAAGTTTTTTACCAAGCTAAGACCAAAACACTGAAGATATCCAAATCTCCCAACAACTCAAATGATTATAAAATTCAAAATCAAACGTGATTCCATAATGCACACCAATGTACCCATCAAGTATGAAACAATGTGTAGAAACCTATGGATAGGGAAATCAAGCTCCCACATACAAAACCCATGTTTAAAAAAAATCACAATAATTTGTTGAGTGTGAGATCACCATAATCATCAAGATCGGGGATAATATTACACTTGATAGAAAAACACGCTTAGTCTCTCTTATCAAAGAAACCACAAACATCATTGTTGGATCCTATCACATAGGGTGACATGTTTCATTCCGATAACCATCAAAAAATAAAAAAATCATAAAATAGTTCAAAAATAAAATAAATAAATAAATAGAAAATATTAAAACATTACAAAAAAAGTTCAAAGGTACAAAGATCAGACATTACAATCAGGTATTGCATACACGTGGATGTTCTTTCTTCCCTTTCTTTCATATTCCTCTTCAAGTCATCCACCATTTTCATCCCTTTAATGATATTTTGGTTAGATTATTTCACACATTTCATGACATTTATCTCTATGGCATCCGTTTGACCTTGGTCTTTCATAACCTTGGTAAATTAAAGAACGACTGACGTCTTAGAGATCCTATCACTATCTACATATAATAAACTTGTTGGGAAGAATTTTTGGACGTATTTTTTGACACTAGACAATGTCTTCATCACAATCACTTCCAGATCCTTCCATCAAGCCATCAACTGTTCTTAACCCCTTGCTAAACAAGAGAGATGAAATAAGTTTTCAGGAACCAAAAAAATCAAAATCAATCAATCAAAAAGAAAAAGATAAAAGAAAAACCAAATTGATATATAACTCTCTAGGGGTATTTCCAATAATCTCTACCGGAGCTATGAATGAATGAATGGTAGTAGAGAAGTGTTGTGATTAGAATCAAATCCATCTCTATCGAGACTATGGATGTTTGGTTGGAAGCAGAGCAATGTATGACTCTCCTTCCATAATCCATTCACAAATCACCTTTCAAACTAAATCATTCCTACACATTAGCTAGTGTCTTCACTTATTGTCTATCAAAATTTTCCTTCAAAAGGTAATTCATTTCCATGTGCACACATGGGATATCTACAAGAAAACATGATTAGTATGTTATCTAGTGTTACTTTTTGGACCTTGTTCAAACTATTGCTTTATCACATGTCTTGTCTCATAATTTGTACCTTGGGATAATCACTTTTTCATCGATCGCCTTCTAAATATTTTCATAATGTTGGGCCCTAAAATATTGACTAAGTATGAAGGTGCATGGGCACACAAGGAAAAAGTGTGCAAGAGAAAAGGATTAAGGAAGCAAATAGCACACACGACGTGTGAAAGGAGATTCGGGACTTAGCCGATTTAAGCAACAAAGATAGAACACGTGAAAAGCATGATTGGTTGCATGTGGATAAGATGCCAGCCTGACAATAGGTGGCCCAAGAAAGAGCATGCTAGCAAAGGAATATTCTAGAAGACCATCATGAGATGGAGTGGAGAGCTCATGCCTGAGGAAATATGCTCACTAAAGGAACACATTCGACACTTAGCAATGGATCTGAGGGTGTGGAAAGGATATTTGGCAGCGCATGAAGGTGATAAATACAAGTGCCTACAGTGGGAGAAGGAGAGACAGAGATGAGAAGACCAGGGTAACATACACATGAGAATATAGACATGAGAGGAGAAGATAGGAGGGATACACACATGGAGAGATAACATGGGTGAAGCTCTGTAGGATTATTGCAAGTGGAACTTTGGTGTAGAAAGGAATGTACTAAGCTTAGCATTATAATTTCTTTTTCTTTTTGGCTTAGTTATACAAGCCTAGTGGTGTGCATGATTGTGGTCTACCCTCTATGGCTCTTTGTAATGAAACGATGAATATAATGAGGTAACCTATTACAATTAGATATGAATATCAGTGGGTTTTATGTATATTTCATTCATAGAAGTTCTCTTTCCTTTCATACTATGAATGAATGATTCTATCTTTCTTTTTGTTACAATATATGTTATGGAGTATATTAAAGCACTCAGTCTGAAGAAACTAAAAGGATTTAGAGGCCGTTCTGAGCACTATGATTCTTGTATGTCTAAACTTCTTTCTTGAATACTCTTATACTAATTATAGATGAATGATTCACACTAAAACTCACATAAAAGAGAGACTCGGCACCCGCGCGTGCCTCGGGAGAGTGCTGAGCTTCTGTTGGGTGATAGGCCAATGCGCATGGGATTCCTTCCTTTTTTAGTGGGAGTAAAATTGACTACATATTGGTTTCATTTCCAGGACCTCTTTTTGAAGTTGTAGCAAGATATAACATGCATCATGATCTATGTAAATAGTAATGACAGATCAGTTAACATTGGAAAATGTTGAATCATGGTTCAAGAGCACGGAAGAATAATTTTCCCAGAGATTCAGTACTGGACCTGAGTTTGATACACATAGTTGGGTAGAGGAGAATCTCTACCATGATATGTATGAAATTTTTTTCTGCTACTTCCTAGTAGAGTTATTTGGGTGGCTTTCAGCCTATGCATCTAGATCAAGTTGGCATTATGGATCGTGGATATGGACCAAGAAAGACTACCAAAGGTTATAGGATGTAGATATGACATAGACCCATGCTGTAGATCACTGGTGGGGAGGAGTACTAGCTAGCTACACTCTAGAATATGCCATTTCCATGTATTCTTGCGTAGAGATTGTTGAGTTTGAGTTTCTATGAGAACCTTGAGGATCATTTCTATGTGCTATTCCTCTAGCTATGAAGATATTGATGTTTACCATGAGTTTAGAAGCACTCCCCATGGTTGGCTAAACCATTCTGAGCACTGGGTAAGGAAGCTCGGGTGGAGGAAGATGGCAGATGAGACAACATAAAAGGAGAGGGAAGAAAGACGGCTCAAGTATGGCGAAGTGCGTGAAAGGGAGATTACTAGATGACGCGAAGCTGCTAGTGTGATGGGTCTATGGAGATAGATGTTGTGGGAAGGGGTTGAGGTTCACATGGAAGTCTGTCCTACCCCATCTTGGAAAGTGTGTGAGGGAGATCCCTTCAGCTTCTGGTGAGATTTTTTCGCATGGAGAAAGGAGAGTCATTGGCGCATATCTAAACCCACCCAGTGATCAAGCCTTGGCGCTTGATTTTCCTGATTCAGGAAGAAGTATTGATCCAATTGAAACAAGTGGAAGAGATAGATACGTGCCTAGGAGGTATAATTTTTTAGTTCCTTCTTCTATGGTGGCTGCACATATTCTATTTTTTGGAGGAGTTTTTGGACAAGGAGCAAGTGTACAAGCTTTTGGTCTCACATCAGGGAGTGGCATGGGACAAAGTAGCGATAGTGGGGTGCCATTACAGACTATCGGTACATAGTTTAGTGGAACCATGGGGGCATTTGGCATAGCTCCTATAGGCCCTATTGGGCCTAGTGGTTCTGGTGGATTTGGTGGCTTTGGAGGTACAGGACCCAGTGGACCTGGTGGATCAGGCAGTGGAGGAAACACCAGAGGTAACCAAGGCTCTGGTTCAGGACAAGGACCCCAGCCACCACCTCAAGTTTTCTTTGAAATTTCTCTACATTCACTAGATTATAGGGGCATTGAGGATGCTGCAAAACATGTTCACAAGTGTGAACTACTATGGTGCGTGAAAGGTATCACAACCCCAGAATGAAAGGCTAGTCAATTTGTAACCACATTGCAAGGGAGCGTGCATAGCTGGTATAGAAAGTATGATCCTCATAAAATAGTGGTGGATTACACTACCTTAAAGAATGCATTCCTGGTAGAGTTCCACATTCCTGAGTTTGAGCAAAAAATCATTAGCGCTTTGAAGGAGATATAACAAGGAATGATAGAGAGTGTGCAAGAGTATGATGCACGCTTTAATACTCTCTTGTCTAAATTATCATATGATTTACATCCTTCTCAGCATGTAGAGTGGTTTATTGGAGGATTGATAACCCATTTTAGAATGGCCCTGTCTCATAAGACTTTTATAGATCTGCGTGAAGAATTGGAGGCTAACTTGTGCACCGAAGCCCTTGGTAGTATTGATACTGGCATTAGCCCGTTCTTGGAGGCTTAGCTTGCTACTATGGCTAAGCGGTTGGAAAAGATATCTGCAAACTCAGTCCATGAGACTCATAGTGGTTTGTGGTGCATGGATTATGAGATAGAGGGGCATGTTGAGGATAATTTCCCCTGAAGAACGGTATGTGCTGTGACGCTAGATTGTGAAATCTGTCATGGGGAACATGATGCCAGTAGATGTCCCTTGCTTCAGCGCATGATCAGGAAGAATGTATCATGTTATTTCAAGATTTTCACCTCCACAACCCATGATACTAAAGACTATAGGCTCATTGATCAGATACATGAGGCTATTGATCATGGGGTGTGAAAAACTAGCATTGCCAGTGGTTCTATAAATTTTGATCACCGTTAAGAGGAGTGTGCAGATGGAGGCGCACGTGGAAGAGGTTTTCAAAGAGGATTCTATGGATGAGGTAACCATGGACGAAGAAGAAATTTCCCATGTGGAACATGTTTCAACTGTGGATCTACAGAACATTACAAGCGTGAGTTCCCAGACTTGATGTAGTGCTCATGGTGTGGAAAGAAGCATAAGTATGAGGAGTGCCCAGAGTTATATGAGCATATGAATCAGTAGCACTGGAAGGAAAAAGGTGCTATGATGGTCAGCATTAAGAAGGTAGACATATAATGAATGCCTCAGGTAACACGGGATGAAGGTTTGGAGCCTGTCTTAGTAAAAACAAGGGCAGAAGCCATACGTGCAAGGGAGATACCAAGACAGAAGAGTCTGGTTTCAAGGGAAGAGGTCATTCATGGAAAGCACCCAAACCCAGCGCATCAGAAGGAGATATATCAGGACACCATGGATATTATTTGAAGCTTGTAAGGGGAGATCCAGTGTCTTAAGAAGAAATCCAGATAGGAGGAACAAGCAAGGAGAGTTGAGGTGTAAAAATATGACCTGGGTGAGGTCAAGGAGGTGTGTAAAATGCTAAGGCAGGAGAAAATCATTCCTTTGCTAGGATCCTTGTTAAGAGAGAAGATACCATGTGCCAGAGAAGAGCGTGAGAGATAGGTATTGCACGTGACCCTTCCCCCTCACAGCCTCGACTATGATAAAGAGATTACATTGAATGCAGTTGTGGATGGATTGCTCCTCAGCAATATACTCATTGACACTGGTGTGGAGGTTAATGTTTTGACTTTGGATGCATGGCATCAGATGGGGAGACCTGCATTATAGCCATCTTCAAATGTGTTGTATATGGAAAACAAGACTAAGGAAATGCCCATTGGTGTTTTGAAGGATGTAAATATTACTATCCAAGGAGCCAAGTTTACTAGGGACTTCAAAGTCTTGGTGCTCATTGAGGTTGAAAATTTCCCAGCATTACTTAAGCACCCTTGGTGTTACAAGAACAATGCAGACCTCCGGTTCAACAAAGGGTACATTAGTTTTGAGAAAAAAGAGGAGTGGGTCATTATACCCTTGGTAGATGGGAAGTCAGTGCCCTACATTGAACCATTGGGAGAAGAAGTTCTGGATAAGATTTATGTGTGCTTAATCAGAGATCCTAAGATGGTACACCCTATTAACGGGGTTATCCAATTTGAAGATGCTCATTCAGTGAGTGATACCACCAGTCTGGCATGTGACAATTGGGTGCATGGGACATACATTGAGAAACAGGGACGGAAGCCTGTGATATTTTATTAATCTCAATCAGTAAAGAATTACAGAGAATGGGCTGCAATATTTATAGATATTGCACAGCCAAATACACACAGGAGAATAAGTTGCACAGGTGCAACCAAATGCCAAAATGAATAAGCTTCCAATAACATCCGGGAAGCAGGAATTAGAAAAAGACAAATATATTGTTTAAAACAATATAACAATCTGAATACAAACAAATATGGTTGATTAACCATACAACAGTATATTTATTATTTAATTAATAAAATTAATTAAATAATCTAACTATGCATAATTAATAATAGGATAATATTATTTATCCTAACATTCCCCCCCTTAATTGTGCATTGTCTGGAGAGATGAGGAGAGAAATGCTCTGAACAACTCGAACTTGTCACGTGCAAGTGACTTTGTGAAAATATCTGCTCGTTGTTCAGCTGTTGGACAAAATTGAAGCTGGATATTGTGCTTCAATACATGTTCGCGTATGAAATGAACCTGAACTTCAATGTGCTTTGTTCTCTCGTGAAAAACTGGATTGCGAACAAGTTTGAGAACACCTTCGTTGTCAACATACATGGTGGTCGGTTTGTCCTGTGGTATTCCAAGTCCTTCCAGTATGCGACGTAGCCAAATCGCTTCACAGACAGCTTCTCCTGCAGAACGATACTCGGCTTCTGTGGAAGAGCGAGAAACAAAGTGTTGTTTCTTACTTCCCCATGATATTGGTCCAGATCCCATAAAGAATACAAATCCAGAAGTGGATTTTCTATCATCAATGTTACCTGCATGATCTGAATCCGAATATCCAGTCAAGAAGAAGTTTTCGTTCTTCTTGTATTCTAGACCAAGATCCACTGATCCTTTGAGATATCTTAAAATGCGCTTTGCTGCTTTCCAATGACAAACTTTGGGTTCTTGCATGAACCTGGATAGATAGCTTACTGCAAAGCTGATATCTGGTCTAGTGTAGGTCAGGTAAATGAGACTCCCAATCAGCTGCCGATAGAGAGTGGCACTTACCTCAGGAGATGGATCTGAACGAGATAACTGTAATCTGTTCTCCATAGGTGTAGCAATTGGTGTGCAATCCATCATCCTAAACTTCTCGAGCGTTGTCTTGGTATATTTCATCTGAGAAACAAAGATGTGATTCTCTTTCTGCCATACTTCCAGTCCAAGACAGTAGTGCATAAGCCCGAGATCTGTCATGTCGAATGATCGCTTAAGATCTTTCTTTGTTTCATCAATCATCTTCACTGAACTGCCAGTGATGACTAGATCATCGACATAAACTACAACAATCACCATCTCCCCCCCTTGCTTTTTGAGGTAGAGATTGGGATCGTATGGATTTCTGACGAATCCATGTTGTACGAGATGCTCATCAATCTTGATGTACCATGCCCGGGGTGCCTGTTTGAGGCCATACAGAGATTTCCTGAGTCTGCATACCTTTTCTTCTTGACCAGGTACTACATATCCCTCAGGTTGAGTCATGTAGACTTCTTCTTGCAAATCTCCATTCAGGAAGGCACTTTTTACGTCCATCTGGTGAACTTTCCATCCAAACTGAGCAGCTAGAGCAAAGATCATCCTGATCGTTTTGATCTTAGCTGTGGGAGCAAATGTCTCCTCATAGTCAATACCTTCTTTCTGTGCGTACCCCTTTGCTACAAGTCTTGCTTTACACTTGTCCACTGTCCCATCTGCTTTGTACTTAGTTTTGAATATCCATCTGCATCCAATGGGTTTCTTCCCTGGTGGAAGATCGACAAGCTGCCAAGTGTTATTCTTCATCACTGATTGATATTCAGAATCCATGGCATCTTTCCAAGCTTTTGACTGTAGGGCTTCCTGGACTGTAGAGGGCTCGTCTGATTCAATGACTCTACTCATCAAAGCAAAGTTAACTTCTTCTCTTGCTTTACTGCGAGTCCGTGGTCCAGGGGTGGATGTATCCGGTGGAGCATCCAATCTTGCATCTCGTAATGTACTTGTACACCATTTAGGCATACGTTGAGCTGTTCCCATGGGTTGTGGTCCTATCTGATCAACACCATCATCCCCATCATCACTTTCATCTTCTGAGGGAACATTTGCTTCAGTTTTTACAACTGGTGAAAAATCTACATCTTGCGAGTCCGGAGGAGGAGTCTCTGCTTCCTTCTTCTCGAAAAACTCAACATCTCTGCTTGTGTAGACTTTTCTGGTCTTAGGATCCATCAGTCTGTACCCAAGAGTCTCTTCACTGTATCCAATGAAGATGAGATTTTGTGACTTCATGTCCAATTTCTTTCTGTTCTGTTTGGGTATGTGCATGCTTGCTTTGCATCCGAATACTCTGAGGTGTGCAATGGATGGTTTCCTCTTTGACCATGCTTCTTGTGGTGTAATTCCATCAAGAGCAGTTGTGGGCGCTCTGTTTAACAAATACACTGCTGTTTTTGCTGCTTCTGCCCAAAATGTCTTTGCAAGTTCGGAATCATCGATCATGCATCGCACCATTTCCATGATAGTACGATTTCTTCTCTCGACAACACCATTTTGCTGTGGTGTGTGTGGAGGAGGCATTTGTCGACGAATCCCGTGAGTTTGTAGATAGTCTCTGAACTCATCACTGGTGAATTCCCCCCCTCGATCTGAGCGGAGAGTTCTGATGTGACGACCAGTTTCTTTCTCAACTGCCACTTTGAACTTTTTGAACGTTTCAAAGGCTTCACTTTTCTTGCGAAGACAGAAAATCCACATTTTGCGTGAATAGTCGTCAACACAGAGCATGAAGTACTGGAACCCTGAATGACTTGGCTGCATCGGACCGCACAGATCGGTATGAACCAGGTCAAGTTTTCCATGAGCTCGAAAAGTACTTGTTTGGAATGAAACTCTGTGTTGTTTCCCTGCTAAGCAGTGAGGACATTTGTCTGTATCCTTCTGAAGAGATGGTAGCCCATGTACCATATTACACCGGCGAAGTGTGTCGAGATATTTGAAACTTACATGACCAAATCTCCTATGCCACAACTGAGCTGAGGTGGAGTTTTTAGCCACGAGTGCTTGATCATTTTTGTGAATAAAATCAAGTTGAAACATTCGTCCCACATTTGAGGCTTTTGCAATTATTTTCGAGCCTCTGGATTTATCTCGAATCAGACACATTTTCTTGCCGGATTGACTATCAAAGTCAATTTTCAGGTTGTGATCTAGGAGTTGACTGACTGAAAGAAGATTCTTTGTCAACCCAGGGACATATAGAACATCTGATATTCTGCAGTTGCGTGAACCAAGGGGTAGAGAAATGTTTCCAATCCCCTGTACTGTATATGAAGAATCATCTCCCAACGAAACATGATTTTTCGATGGCGTGTCCCTCATTGAAATAAACCAGTCTCTGTGGCCGGTCATGTGTCGAGTGGCTCCCGAATCAACATACCAGACGTCACTAGATGACGTGGATGGTTCACTTGATCGAGCAGTGAACAAGAAGTCTTCATTGTCTGACTGATCTTGTTGCTCAGCAATATTACCTTGCTGGTGGGGTCTTCTTTTCCAGTTCCCCTTTTTCTGCCCGTGATAATTGTTTGAATGTCCCTTGTAAGTTTGTTGTTGTTGTGGTCCAGAATTGCTCGATGAACCTTTCTTATATGTGTTAAACCAACATTCTTGCAAGTCATGTCCTCTTTTGCAAATGGGACATCGCTTCTTCTGTTGATTGTCCCCATGATACTGATTCTGATGTGGGGACTTCTGATAGGATTTAGGTTTTCCTTTACCTTTTCCTTTCCATTTTTGATGTGAAGACAGTGCCTGCTCCTCTTCATCATCCTTGTTGTACATTGCTTCCTCTTGTTGCAGTAGGTTTACTAACTTGTCAAAACTAATTGTCGTATCTGACAAGTTTAGAGTTGTGACAAAAATTCGGTAAGAAGAAGGGAGAGCTCTCAGAACAATGGGAACGAGAGACTCATCTTTGACCTCTTCTCCTAGGGCTAGAAGTGAAGCCCTCAACTCTGCAACTCTTCTTAGGAAGGCTTCAATTTTCTCATTCTGTTTGAATTTCAACGTATGTAACTGACTCTGCAAATTGAGTATGACATTCTTGTTCTTGGCCTCATATATTGTGCTCAGCTTATCCCAAGCTTCTTTTGCTGATGTGGCATCTCGAATGTGGACTTGCACATCGTCGGATACTCCAAACAAGATGATGAGCTTTGCTTTCTGATCTGCTCTATCAAATTGTCGTTGTTGTGTTGCATCCGTTGGTGATCTGGTTAGAGTACCAGTCACAACAGGCCAGATTTCTTCAAACTCAAGCTGTGTCTTTATTTTTGTCTTCCAAGCAGCATAGTTGCTTCCTCTGAGCAATTGTGAATCCGGAAGAAAAAATTTGGGGGCATTGGTGCCCATTTTGCAGAGATCACTGACAGGGTTTGGCTCTTATCACTCCAGGTATAAGGTCTCCCAATCTATATACCGTCAGTCCGATATACCGAACCTTTCTATATACGCGCCCTTCCGATATACCCGTCGGTACGTGGAAGAAGCTCGCCCTTTCTATATACCCGGCGGTACGTGAAAGAGGCGTTAACGTACGTGAAAGAATTCGATACGTGGTACCAAGACAGTACTGATGGGGTCTGTGCGATTATTGACACCGGCTCAAAGAAATATCCTCATACGCGCGCGTAACTTCGCTATATACTCGGATAATTTCTCAGTCCGGATTTATGTCTTGCAATCGTTCACAGACGGATGGGATGGTTCATAGTGTGTGCACTGTGACCTTATTACTCCCCGTCGATTTATAGGGACGATGCCCAGACGACGTTGTTGCAGCTATATTAGGCGTTAAGTGCAGTAGTAGTCGCGACGGCTTTACCCGTAAGCGCTTCCCAGAGGCACTGTATATACCGAACGCTGCGAATGAGATCTAGGATCTCGTGAGTGTTACAGAACCAAATTTACTATTTTTGATTACAATTCTGCCAGTTTCTGAGCAGTTACAAAGTTTTGCAGTTGACTATGGCAACCTGCAAATTAGTACAATATACAATACAATTTGAATGACAGGCAAAAATTTACAATTTCGGGGTCCTGGTGACCTCCTGAACCCAAAATGCTAAAAATTGCAAAAAAATAGCTGAGAATGCAATTTTTAGGTGGGTCTCCTTTTGCAAAAAATGTCTGGAATGAGAAAACAGACCAAATAGGAGAATTTTTTTTTTTTTACCCTAAATTAGGGATTCTCCGCTAAATTTAGTTAGTCGTAACTAAATTCAAAAAAGCCTGCTAAATTTAGCAGTTCCGCCAGAATTTCCGCCAGATGCAAAAGGAGAGTTTTTGAGTGTTTTTTGTGGGATTTGATCCTCAAACCTCTCACTCCTAAGGCACATGCAATAACCAACTTGGCCACTTGGGGCGCTTGGACTATGAATGGAAGAAATTTGTATTTAATGTCAAATAAATTGACTTACCTCTTGAAAAATGAATGCCACGTGGCGCATGCTGGTGAAGGGGCGTTTTTAGGGTTCTATTTGCCCAAAAAATGGATCTGAGGCTTTATTTCTTTGCTCAGGCCGCATTTACTTGCTCAGGCCTCATTTTCTCCTTCCCACGCACTGATCAAGCCGTATTTTTTGCTGTATTTTCTTCTTGGGCGCGTGTTTGAATGCCAGGCCACGTTTTTCACTGTACAGGCCGCGTTTTTGACTTGTGGCTGCATTTTTTTTTATTGCTGGGCCGTTTTTTTAATGCTGGGTGCATTTTTTTGATGCTGGAGGCGTTTTTTTTAATGCTGGGCGCATTTTTTTAATGCTGGAGGCGTTTTTTTTTAATGCTGGGCGCATTTTTTTGATGCTGGAGGCGTTTTTGATTGTACAGGCCGTATTTTTTACAATCTAAGCTTCATTTGCTTGCTGTTTGCATGTGCAGGGCGTGGCAGATGGAGAAGGGCGCGGGCTTGAGGAGAATGACGTTTTTTTAGCTCCAAAAACACATTTTTTCTAATGCAGGCCGCGCAGGGACTGAGAATGGGCGCATATGCTAAAAAAAAACTCTTTTTTTTTACCTCCCACTGTATATTTTCCAGCTTGGGCGCCTCTTTCTTCTTTTTATTTTATTTTCTTTGCTCTGTTTGTTCACTGCAGGTGCATATACACAGCAAAGCAATCCTCCAAAACAAGATATAGCTCTAAATGCAGTAAAAACAAAACCCTGATTGGGGAATTTTTTTTTTTTTTAAATTCAATACCTGTAGCAATTTTTGCCTGGTGCTGAGTGCACCAGTGCAAAAAAAAATTTGCCTTCCAAGTACCTGGAAGGAACAGGCGGATGTGGGGGAGGCAGGGATGGGGCTGGGAGTTTGCACGAGGCTGCACAGGCTCTCGAATGCTGCAAATACGTCTCCAATCTCCTCTTTCTCTGCTGCTCTCTCTTCCACACCTTCACAGGGCCAGAATTTCGCTCTGGTACCAAATGTCGATTGAGAAACAGGGACGGAAGCCTGTGATATTTTATTAATCTCAATCAGTAAAGAATTACAGAGAATGGGCTGCAATATTTATAGATATTGCACAGCCAAATACACACAGGAGAATAAGTTGCACAGGTGCAACCAAATGCCAAAATGAATAAGCTTCCAATAACATCCGGGAAGCAGGAATTAGAAAAAGACAAATATATTGTTTAAAACAATATAACAATCTGAATACAAACAAATATGGTTGATTAACCATACAACAGTATATTTATTATTTAATTAATAAAATTAATTAAATAATCTAACTATGCATAATTAATAATAGGATAATATTATTTATCCTACCCTGAGATCTTTCTATAGGAGATAGAAGCTCAGTGGAAGAACAAGAAGGAATGAAGGGAGATGTTGAGTTACGTCTTGCTCAGCATAGCAACTCGTTGGTCGACCATGCATCAGGAGATCCTTTTGGGGTGGTGTGAGGTAAGAATTGATCTCTCTGTCAGATTTTCTAGAAGTAATATACCCACCATCATCAAGGAATACCATGGGAAGGAGACCACCTCTTTCCATATCCAGGAGTGTGAAAGGGTCTAGAGAGAAGGCATGGAAGCCTTGCCACCATCCCTCTGGGTGCACAAGTTGTATTCTACATTGTAGGGTTGTGTGCATGCATGGTACATTCATTTAGAGACGTGCCACTAGATAAGGAATTAGCAAGAGCTCACAGCTGATCTTATTTAAGCCTTTGAGTATTAGAGTACCAAGCCATTGGTTGATAAGGAATTACAAGGTATCAAGCACCTTACCATGGGGGATAGTGCTAGAATGGAAGATAGGCTATTGAAATTACTAGGTGAACTAGGAATGGAAGTGCACTTCGAAGAGATTGAAGAAATAGAAGAATTACAGCTTGAGCGCGCATGTTTGGAAAATGAGAAGGGAAAGTTAGTATATGTGATTGATGGAGAAGAATTAGAAATATTAGATGTTATCCATTCTATAGGAATGCGCGAGGTAGTGGATAGTGTAGATGATCACACACATGTTTACCATGAGCCGTTAAAGACATAGAAAGTTAACATTGGTTTAGGAGAAGAACCTAAGGAAGCTATTATTGGGGATTATTGGACGGAGAAGGAAGTATCTAAGATCATTGATTTGTTGCATGAATTTAAGGCTTTATTCGCACGCAGGTACCATGAGCTAAAGGGCATCCACCATTCCTTGGGGGAGATGAGGATAAAACTAAAGGAAGGTGCACGCCCGATTAGAAAAAGGCCCTACTAGACGAATCCCAACTTATGCGTGAAGGTTAATGAGGAGATAGATATGATGATAGCTTCTAGGATCATTGAGGTAGTGGAAGAATCAGAATGGATAAGTTCGATGGTAATCAAAATCAATAAAGATGGGCGGATTAGGATCTTTGTGGATTATAGGGAATTGAATGTAGTTTGTGTCATTGATACATTTCCGACCCCCTTCACTGAAGAAATTTTGGAAGGAGTTATTGGGCGTGAAATCTATTCCTTTACGGATGGATTTTTAGGATACCACCAAGTCTGGATTGCAAAATAGGACCAGGAGAAGATAAATTTCTCCATCAAGTGGGGAAGTTTTGCATATACGGTCTTGCCCTTTATGTTGAAGTATGCACCTGTTGTCTTTTCACGCATAGTGGTGCAAGCATTCTAGGACTTCATTCATAAATTTCTTCAAGTTTACTTGGATGATTGGATAGTATATGGTCTGGTTAAGGACCATTGTGACAACTTGAGATTAATGTTTGAAAGCTGTAGGTAGTTGAGGATATCCCTCAACATTAAGAAGTGTGTGTTTGCTACACCCTTTGGGAATTTATTGGGGCATATCATATGTAAGGAGGGCTTGCTGGTAGATCCTGATAAGGTTGCAATTATTGTGCGGTTAAGGGAACCTACTAGCTAAAGCGTAGTGCGCAGATTCCTTGGGCATATGGGATATTACAAAAAATTCATTAAGGGGTAAGCCAAGATTGCCACGCCTTTAGAGGAGTTACTTAGACACAAAAGTACCTTCCATTGGGGAAAGGCATAGCAGATGGTGTTTGACACCTTAATAGATAGGCTTATTACCATGTCTATTTTATGATTTCCCTCTTGGGACAAGCCCTTCCATGTCCATGTAGATGCCTCAGGAACCACCATTGGGGCAATACTTGCAAAACCAGGTGAGGGGATTTTTGATCATCCTCTCTGTTTCGTGAGTAGGAAGTTAACACCAGTAGAGAAGAATTATACTACAACCGAGCACTAGCCATTATCAATGATCTATGCACTTTTCAATTTTTGACAATATTTGTTGGCAACACCCTTTGTATTCTACACCGACCACATGACATTAAAGTATTTAGTGAACAAGCCCATTATTTAAGGGCACATATGTTGATGGGTGTTTTTGTTTCAAGAGTTTGAGTTCACCATTGTAGTGAAGTCTGAAAAACACAACTATGGATCTGATCATCTGTCAAGAATTGATTTAGGAGAGGATGTAAAAAGTATTGAGGAAGCAATGCCAGACGCGCAACTGTTTACATTGTGGCGTGCGCCCTTAGATTTGGAAGAGATTGTTATATGTTTAAAAGGTGTGGCACCAGATGGAATGAGGGCATTGGAAAATAAGTAGTTGGCCATACGTGCCGCGCCCTACATGTTTATTAGTGGAGACTTATACAAATTGG
This sequence comes from Taxus chinensis, assembly GCA_019776745.2. Taxonomy (NCBI): domain Eukaryota; kingdom Viridiplantae; phylum Streptophyta; class Pinopsida; order Cupressales; family Taxaceae; genus Taxus; species Taxus chinensis. Next base: position 230,907,035 of record CM034154.1, read on the forward strand.
GATGTGATGAAGTTTTGCATAGATGTGTGTTAGAACATGAGTGCTTGGCCATCATGGAGGAAGCACATGGAGGCAGTGCGGGTGGGCATAACGCAGGTGATGCCACTGTGTGCAAGATTTTAATGGTAGGTTTATGGTGGGCCACCATATATAGGGATTGTAGAGATTATTGTAAAGCATATGACCACTGTCATTACATTAGCAAACTAGGAAGGAGAGATGAAATGCCTTTACATCCTATTCCTAGCATGGAGCCTTTTGAAAAGTGGGTGATAGACTTTGTAGGGCCTATTACACTGGAATCGTGTAGGATTGGGTCATGTTATGTCATCACTTGCATGGATTATCTCATGAGGTCAGTGAAAGTAGCCTTGACTAAAGATTATATGGCAGCAACAATGGCAAGGTTCCTATGGGAGAACATTATCACTAGGTATGGATGCCCTTTGAGTTTGACTAGTGATAGGGGTACACATTTTCTAAAGGAGAATGTGAGGATCCTACTATCTGAGTTCATGGTGGCTCATCATAAGACTACACCCTAGCACCCAAAATAAAATGGAACCATGAAATCATTCAACAAAATACTGAGTCATACCTTGACCAAAATATGTGATGTTGGAAGACAGGATTGGGATGACAAGGTATCAGTAGTTTTATGGGCTTACAATACTACGTATAAAAGACTAAATAAAGCCACACCTTTCCAATTAGTGTTTGGCATGGAAGTCTGTTTTTTCAGTTGAATTTATGTTACCTTCTCTATGAATAGTGCGCACGTAGGAGGACTAGCCAATGAACAAGCGCTGGAAGAAAAAATTGATGAACTAATGAAATTAGATGAAAGATGATCACTTGCTCATTGGAGCCAAATAGCAGAAAAGGAAAAGAAAAAGGCTTGGCATGATTTCCATATTAGGAACAAGAAATTTGAGGTTGGGCAGATGGTGTTACTATATGATTCTAAATTTTTGCTGCCATCCTGAGGAATTTGAAAGTCCATTGGTTATGTCCCTACACAATATCGTACATCCTTGATTTGGGCATGTGCCAGTTACAAGTGTTGGATGGGATGAAGTTCCCTAGACACTTCAATGGGAGTAGGTTGAAGCCCTATTATAAATAAGTCTTCTTGGTGTTTGTAAATAAGGTAGTTTTTGCCAGTTAGTTTAGAATTTTCCTTTATGCATTCTCCTTTCCTTGTGTTTCCTTTTCCTGTTGTTGTTTTGTTTTACGCCTTGGGTGTCTAGTAACCTTATTGCTATTTTTGGATAATTTATGAGTTCACGTAGAGGACCATGCATCATTTAAGTGTGGGGTGGAAAAAATTGAAGAAGCACGTGATTAAAAGTACCAAGGAGGTTGTGTTGAAGAGCCTTGGTGAGTAGCCCGGTTAAAAGAGAGATGAAGAGAAAAGATAGAATGGTTGGTGTCAAGGTAAAGCTACTTGTAGATCCCAAGTACAAAGGAAAAAGAAGCACACTTAAATGAACATGAGGTAGGTGAAAGAAAGAATCTAGACAGAAGAAGTTCCTTCAGCGTAGGTTGAGCATGCGTAAGAGTCTCCTATCAAGTTGGTTTGGTTGCGCAGCCAGAAGGTTGGAGGAGTTTTTACACAAAGGAAGGGTGTGTGAGTAAAGGCACTGAAGATGGGGATTTGTTTTAAAAAGCCACATTAAATGAGCAAAATTATAGGGTAGGTAAAGTAGCATTTAATGACCAGAAAAAGCAAAAACTATAAATAGAAGGTTGGGGCACTCTCATTTTACTTTACAAAAATGAAGAGTTGGAGATATAAGTCGAAAGATATAAGCTAGGGATTTTTTCAGATTGGATCAAGGAGAAGATCTATGTGATTAAAAATGTAAGGAGCCAGTTTGAGATTGTGAACCAGAAGGAAGGAATTACACGGGCATGGAACAAAGTGAAAAGACACTTTCTTGTGAAGAATTTATCTAAGTTAGGGTTTAGCAAACTAGGGCATGGGTTTAGGAGAATTGTATCATGCAGATATGAGATCGAAGGTTGGGAGAAGGAAAACTAGAGTAACAAGGAGAGGATTAGAGTGACACAATTACCTCGACCATGGTACCAAAGAAAGGGAAGGGAAAAGCAAGGGCTAAACAACCAAAACCCAAGGTAGATACAAATGAAGAATGGTATGTAGAAATGCAGTACCTTGACAGAGTGATGATGGGGAAGGAATGGGAATCCCATTTGATAAGCATACCATTCAGTGATTATAATCACCACACCAGACACTATAGAAAAAGAGATGGCATTAGAATTGGTACGCCCAACCAATAAGAAAACACCTAAAGGGTTACCCTATCTACAATGATGATGTGAAGGTCAAGCTGGCGAAGGCAAGGTTGCTGCAACTTTATGAGTTACCTTATTTTGGGAAACTGGATCACTTGTACTAGTGGTTGATGTCTCAGGTACACGATGAATAATTCCACTTTTTTGGGCACAAGATGCATGTAACTGCCTAGTTGATTACACAATTTATAGGCCTCATATGTGAGGGAGATAGCCTAGAAGATGACCTTGGTGATAAGGAGGCTATTCAGGAGACCATCATAGAGTATTCCTATAAGAAATGGTCACGGTATTATGACATCTTAGACATCAAGGACCCAACTATGAAGATGGTCTGTGCACCTAGTAATGAATCTGAATGGCCAAGAAAGGTGGACGTAAGTTAACAAGCCATGACTATATGTCTACAAGAAGATTGCAGAGGGGACTATTTTACAACTTATCCACATACATTGCCAAGGAAATTGTAAAGTATGTGAAGGAAGGGGACAATGATCCTCTTTGGCAATATCCTGCTCACCATAGTGTTTGTAGAAATTGGAGTGCCAGATGCACCATACAAGTTTGTGTGAGAGTACCCAGCCGAAGACCCTTCTCCCACAAAGAGGTTTGAAAAGTATGCATGTGATACAATGACAGCTCCCCACAAGGCACAACTTTAAAAATGGTATACACGCTTGAGAAATGCATTCAAGGCGAAGTGGAGGATCCCTGAACAACTCTCAACAGCCACACAAGGAGAAGATGAGTTCACGTGTTATACCAGCACTACTACTTGGGTAGGTATCAAACTTTTTGACGAATCATGGAGCCCTTGGTGTAAGCTCCCTTTCATGTTCACTGACTCAGTACTTCCAAGTGGGGAGTGAATAGATTTAAAGAATCGAAAAAATATAAGGCTGGAGCTAAGAAAGTTAGACCAGGAGCACATAGGGATATGAGGAAGACACTTACACTATCCCGAGAGGTAAGTGCGCGTGCGTGGAGAAGTACGTGTCACATGAGATCCATATGATTAGGCCAATAACACTTCCTATCATGCTGGAGGATCCGTGACGTGCGTATACATGTGCTCATAAGGCTGAAGTTTCAAAATGGTGCATGTACTTGGTGGATGAGATCTCCATACCTAAAGACCCCTTGTTAAAGAAGAAGCTAGTGTCTAAGAAGAGGGGCAAAGGAGAGGAAGGAGCACCAAGTGTACCAACTACTCAGACACTGAGCATGCCTTCTACAAGTGCCAAGCCAAGCACCTATGTTCGGAAGAAGATAAGTCTCCAGTAAAGGAGAAGATGCCAGAACTAGAGGAACTTGAACAACCCATCACCATGGAGGAGTCACAAGAAGAAGAAGAGAAGGTAGAATATCCTAACCAGAAGTAACCTCTCAGGAAGAAGTAGAAGGTAGATGAAGAAGCTGACTCAGAGGCAACCGACATCTTGGAGAGATACCTAGGAGAAGGAGAGGATGAGAGTGAAGGAGGTGGTGATGAGGAGGAAGAGCCAGAGAAAGATAAGGAACCTTTGGAACCTCACATACTTAGTGTCTATGACTCAAAGGAGGAGATTGGAGAATAAAAGCAAGAGTTCATATTCGTGTGACAAAAAGGCACACAACGTGATGAAGGCATCTGAAGATACAAAGGCAGATGAGAGGGATTCCGAGGAGCAAAGAGACACGGGTTTTACCAAGGAGCAGATAACCGAAGTGGCAAAGTGAGAAGTGAAGAAGATGCTCAAGATCCTTGTAGACCAAGAGTTAGAGCGGAGCATAGACATAGTACTAAAGGAAGGGAACTAGGAGAGCGTTGAAAAATCACATGACAGCCTAAGAGGCCCCGCTCTGACAGTTAGCTTCTTGAAAGGCACACACTTGGGTAGAAGACCTTTGAATGTAGAATAGAGGTAGATAATGGGCTATGTGGATGATTCAAGGAAGGTGCTATGTGCACATGATTCTAGAGGATAATACTCACTTAGAGACTTATCGCCATGGGATCATTTGAAAAGGAGGGCGCATACTCCAGGACCAAGAAGATGCTTTCTTGGGCATTTGAATCCCACATAGATGAGACTAGAATTTGAATTCTGATAAAAGGTTCTTATCACACTACTAGATTCTAAGGGAGACAACCCCTTAGTGAATGCCCAGGAGCTCTCGGATGAGCAAGTCTGCAATGCTCTAAACAAGGTCACAGTGGAAACAGAGGTGATACTATTCACACAGAATGACAACATAAGGGATTTAGATGGAAATCTAGCCAAGAAGGAGGAAGATTTGGCTAATATGGCTAGAAGCTTAAAATAGGAGGAATTAATCAGTGCACAACTGAAGCACGAGCTCAAGAAGGAAAAGGTAAAGGTGCAGGAGGTCTACAAGAAAGTAGACTCAATAAAAAGTGCATCATCATTTTGAAACACCCAGATCTAACACCTATCCCTCAAAGGTATGCATAGATGTTGGCAATTCCTAGAAGACTTAATACGTGCATCCTCACCATGGAGAGGCAACCCTTAGCATTAGAATCTATGGAGGAAGTGGCCACACGCCTAAAGGAGGAGGACCGGTTAAAAGTGATAGCACTTGTTGCCGAGTATAGTAAAGTACTCATGGAGATCAAGGTCACTGCACTAGTCTGCAGAAGCCGCATATGACACATGCGCAGATTGAGATAAGGTGGAAAGCTCTTTGGTTGCCACGCTTGAAGCAAGAGCTGAAGGAGTTCAAGGAAAAGAACAAGGGGAATAGGGTAGAAAGGGACAAGGTTCTGGCCAAGGTAGAAAATAAATCAAAGGTGATTGAGGCTTTAAGAAGCTAAACTAAGGCCCCGGCTGAAGGAACTATACCCCCAGATTACAAGGAGAATGGACAAGCTCGTGCGGACTTGGGCAAGGAAATGGAAAAAATTGTGGACACCTTGGGCACTCTAGGGAGGTGGTCTAAAGCTTTGATGAAGTAAGCGCCTTTGTGGGTGACCTCTATTAGAAGTCACAAAACGAGGTTGATACAAGGAGTAATTTGAAGGCAGACTTACGGAAGGACTTCCCTAGCCTTTTCATTTAATACCCCCCCCATTCTTCATTCTTTCCCCTATTATTTCATTCCTTATTCATTTTTGTAATATTTTTCTACATCTTGGTTCCATTGAACCAACTTGCACCTTGGTCAAGTAAGATGTTTCTGAGGGCGTAGAACATGCATAGTGTGGGGTGATGTTGGGGTCCTGAAACATTTACTAAGTATGAAGTCGCGTGGGTGCGTGGGACCCCAGTTATAGAAGGGCACACAAGGAAAAAGTGCGTAAGAGAAAAGTCTTAAGGAAGAAAATAGCGTGCATGGTGCACAAAAGGAGATTCGGGACTTAGCTAATTTAAGCAATAAAGGCAGAACATGTGAAAATCGTGATCAGTTACACATGGATAAGATTTCAGCCTGACAACAGGTGGCCCAGGAAAGAGCATGCCAACAAAGGAATCTTCTAGAAGACCATCATGAGATGGAGTGGAGAGCTCAGGCCTGAGGAAACATGCTCGCTGAAGGACCACATTCGACACTTGGCGACAGATCTGAGGACATGGCAAGGCAAGTTGGTAGTGCGGGAAGGTGATAAATACAAGTGCCTATAGTGGGAGAAGGAGAGAAAGAGATGAGGAGACTAGGGTAACATACACATGGGAATATCGACATGAGAGGAGAAGATAGGAGGGATACACAGAGAGAGAGATAACATGGGTGAAGCTCTGCAGGATTACTGCGTGTGGAACTTTGGTGCAGAAAGGAATGTACTAAGCTTAGCATTGTAATTTATTTTTCTTTTTGGCTTAGTTATACAAGCCTAGTGATGTGCATGACTATGGTCTACCCTCTATGGCTCTTTGTAATGAAATGATGAATACAATTAGGTTACCTATTACAATTAGATATGAATATCAGTGGGTTTAATGTATATTTCTTTCATAGAAGTTCTCTTTCCTTTCATGCTATGAATGAATGATTGTATCTTTCCTTCTTTTACAATAAATGTTGTGGAGTATATTAAAACACTCAGTTTGAAGAAACTACAAGGATCTAGAGGTTGTTCTGAGCCCTATGATTCTTGTATATCTAAACTTATTTCCTAAATACTCTTATAGTAATTATAGATGAATGCTTCCCACTAAAACTCACATAAAAGAGAGACTCGGAACCCACGCGTGCCTCAGGTGAGTGCTCAAATTCTATTGGGTGATATGCTGGTGCACATGGGATTCCTTTCTTTTGTAGTGGGAGTAAAATTGACTACACATAACATCCTTTGTTCTTTGAAAATTGTTTAGAACATCCATGCGTACCAGATGTTCTCTTTGCCATGTTTGCAGGCACTTTTGTCCCCTTTTGATAAGATAATTTTCTACTTCTTTTATCTCATGTGCTTATTGGTTAGCTTACGCTAGGGGCATCCTTGCTTCCTCATGATTGACTATTTTATATTGGCCTTGATCCCCCTTCACTGTGTGAAGAGTTTTTGCTACGCCCTTAACCTATTGCTTGTATTAGGATATGAGTAGCTGACTTGTGGCTTACCATATCATTTTATTATATCATTTATACTTTCTAATGCTTAATAGGTTGGCCTTGGTGATGGCCATAGCATATGAATAGTATATATAGTGGATTATAGGTAGTATTTCATTATCATTTGAGCATTTGAGTCTTATTATATGGTTTGGAGGTTGCCCCCTCGAAGTGGCGAAGCTATTATAATTACATATTGAGATAATTATTATAAAATATTGTGTTATTTGGTGTTATATTGTTGCTCTTAATTTGAATTATACAAGTAATTTCATTACAAGTGGTATCAGAGCTGCAATCTGGGCCAAAATTAGGGTAAAAACCCTAATTTTTTGTTTCCACCACATAGTGCGAACCATAGTGAATTGGTGGGAGATATTTTTACCAGAGTTGTAAAGCATTGAAAGTAAGGTTGCCAGAAAATTTCAGAATTTTTTTATTTATTTTGCACAGGTTATTAAAAATTTAGGGTTTTTCATAAAATCACTCCCTAGGGTGCAAATTGTGGAAAATTTTCAAGTTCTTTATATTTTCAGAAATCTCTCAAAAAAATAGTATTAGTATATTCTCTTTGTTTTTTCCTATTCATCTAAAATTATATCAAAATCCTAAACCCTAAGGTTTGACATCATGGTGGGGCCTTCCAAAAGAGCAAAAAAGAATCCGGTTACTCCGGGTAAAACCCCAGATAAAGATGGGGTAGTGATTGAAGAGATGGAGTTAGAAGGGGTAAATACAGATTCCTCAGCACTAGTATTTACCTCAGTTGATCATAAGGTGAGCCAACTTGAGTATGAGTTGCAAAATGTACAATCTGAGATGGCCTCTAAAGGAGACATAGCCCAAATCAATCATCGGTTGGATGATATCATGCAACATGTAAAGGGTAACCAATATGGCCCAAATCTAGCCCATATCAACCAAGGAGGACCTTTAGTTCAAAATCATGGACAAAATAACCATATTGGATCACTTTTCCAGTCCCATCAGAATCAAACTTATTCGCAACCAGAAAACATGATGCCGAAAGTGGATATGCGTAAATTTGATGGGAACGATCCCCTAAATTGGATAAATCAAATGGAGAACTTCTCTGAGTTACATCAAACACCATCAGGAAAAAAGGTGACATTGGCATCCCTATATCTTGAACTTGACCAATTTGTTTGGTATTGTTGGTTATCTGCTCAGAGGCAGAAGAATGGTCTAGGTGTCACTTGGACAGTTTTTACCGAGGAGTTGCAATTACACTATAGTTCCAGTGTTTCAGAGAACTAATTTAGTCAATTAGCAAAGTTACAGAAAATAGGATCAGTCAAAGATTATGTGCATCAATTCCAAAACCTATCCTTAAGGGTGGAGAATATTCCAGAAGAGAATCTGAATGACCTGTTTCTTGGGGGTCTTAAGGACCACATCGAGCATTAGGTATGTATGTTTAATCCAATCAAGCTTTCTGATTCTATTATCATGGCATGTCATGCAGAGGAAAAATTTCTTTGTAGTAGGAGGCCATCTTTCATTAACACTAGAGTCTGTAGTATCTCCTTCCCTTCATTTGTTAGGCCAATTAGACTGACTCCTCAACAAATGGAAGAAAAGAGAGCAAAAGGATTATGTTTTAACTATGATAGCAAATATGGACCAGGACATAAATGTGCTGAGAAGAATTTGTTCTATATTGATGGAGGTAATGAGGATGATGAGGAAGCTGAATTAGAAGATGAAGTAGAGGATCACCAACCTACAATTTCTTGTCATGCATTGTCAGGTATTAGTACTCCTCAAACACTCAATGTTATTGGCTATCTCAAAGAATAGAAGGTGACAATTTTTATTGACTCGGGGAGTACTCATAACTTCATAAATAGTAAGTTAGCTACTCTCCTCAATTGTTTTATTTACCCAGCTCTAGAAATGCAAGTTATGATTGCGGATGGTGGGGCAGTCAAGTGCACAGGAAAGTGCCATAGTATCAAGATTTCCATGGGAGACTACATGTTAGACTCACCTATGTTTTCTATTTCTATGGGAGGGGCAGATATTGTTTTGGGGGTCCAATGGCTCACAACCTTAGGTACTATAGAGATGAATTTCCAAGAATTGTTCATGCGATTTTATTCAGATGGAAGGAAAATACAATTGAATGGGATGGTAGCTAAGTCTACACAAATTATTAGATCTCATCAGATGCAAAAGGTTCTCAGAAAAGGAGTGGATGGATTTATAGCAAAGCTATTTTCCATAGAAGTAAAAAATACAGTCTTCAATGCCACCCAATCTTTAGAAGATTGTGGATGCTCACTCATCTGTTTTGGATACAATTCCAAAGGGAATACCACCAGTTAGGGATCATGGTCATGCCATTCAATTGATTCCAGGGAGCCAAACACCTAATATCAGACCATACAGATACCCATATTCCCAGAAAAGTGAGATCGAGAAAATGGTGGAAAAAATGTTGAAGGCAAGTATCATCAGGCATAGCTAGAGTGCATATTCTTCACTAGTGGTCATGGTACGTAAGAAAGATGAAACATGGATGATGTGTCCAGATTACCGAGAACTCAACAAGTACACCATCAAAGATAAGTTTTCTATCCCAGTAATTGATGATTTACTTGATGAATTGCATGGTGCTGTTTATTTCACAAAATTAGATCTTTGTTCGGGGTACCATCAAATTAGGATAAAAGATGAAGATGTTCATAAAATAGCTTTTAGGACTCATGAGGGCCATTATGAGTTTTTGGTAATGCCTTTTGGTCTTACAAATCTTCCCTCAACCTTTCAAAGCTTGATGAACACTATTTTTAGGCTATTTTAAAGGAAATTTGTATTATTTTTCTTTGATGACATATTGATTTATAGTAAGACATGGGAAGAACACTTACAACATGTAAATAACGTGTTGGAAGTTTTGGAGAAACATACTCTATATGCAAATCTATCCAAATTTTCTTTTGGTGTATAAGAGGTACAGTACTTGGGTCATATTGTATCCCATGAAGGTGTCAAAATTGATCCTCAGAAGATCAAAGCTATGGTGGAATGGCCAAGTCCCAACAAACTCAAAAATCTTCGTGGGTTCCTAGGACTAATAGAGTACTACAGAAGATTTGTGCAGGGATATGGTAGAATAGCAACCCAACTCACTACATTGTTAAGAAGGATGCCTTCCATTGGACAGACATGGCCACTAAATCCTTTGAGCAGCTAAAGGAATCCATGTGCAGCACCCAAGTTTTGGCTACTCCCAAATTCTCAAAAACCTTCATTTTTAAATGTGACGCTTCAGGATCAGGATTGGGAGTAGTTCTAATGTAGGAAGGAAGACCAATTGAATTTGAGAGTTTCCAATTCAAAGGAAAATATCTACTCAAACCTGTCTATGAGAAATAAATGATGGCTATTCTTCATGTGGTCAAGCAATAGAGGCCCTATCTCATGGGTAGACACTTCAAGGTAAAAAATGATCATGATAGTCTCAAATAATTTTTGGAGAAAAGGTTATTATCTGAGGAACAACAAAAGTGGGTAACAAAAATTTTGGGTTATGATTTTGAAATCATATACAAAAAGGGTAAAGAAAATGTAGTAGTTGATGCGTTGTCTAGAAGGGATATAACCGCAGATGATTTACTGTGTGGAATGTCCATGTTGACGGCCAATTGGGTGGATGAAGCAATATTGGAATGGAATCAAGATAAGGACACACAATATCTAATACAAAATATCAAACAAGGATCTATGACATCTAACAAATTTGAGTGTAAAGGTAATGCCCTATGATACAAGGATAGGTTATACTTGAGTAAATATTCTGAGTTGAAGCATAAGATTCTTGCAGAGCTACATGCCTCACCTGTTGGAGGACACTCTGGGTTTTTGAAGACATATCATAGAATAAAAAGAGAATTATTTTGGGAAGGAATCAAGGGGGATGTACAAAATTTTGTATCAGAGTGTTTAGTGTGCCGACAGAAAAAAGGGGAAATAATTAAGACACCAGGTCTGTTACAACCCTTACCAATTCCTACCCAGAGATGGGAGGAGGTCTCCATGGATTTCATCACCGGATTAACTTGTTCAGAGGGTAAGAATTTTATTTTCGTGATTGTGGATAGGCTCACAAAATATGCCCATTTTTTGGTCCTATCACATCCATTTACAACTAGTATAGTCACAACTATTTTTTTGGAGATAGTTCAAAGGCTACATAGAACCCCAAAGATAATTGTAAGTGATCGTGATCCTATTTTCACAAGTAATTTTTGGATGGAATTATTTTTATGTTTGGGTAATCAGCTAGCTCACAGTTCATCTTATCATCCTCAAACTGACGGGCAAACAGAAGTGGTCAACAAATGCTTAGAGGGGTATTTACGTTGTTTTGTATCAGATAAGCAGGAAAGGTGGATTAAATGGCTACCACTGGCAGAATGGTGGTATAACACATCTTTTCATACCTCTTCTCAAATGACCCCATTTTTACAATTATATGTTTACCATCCACCTTCTATCACTTCCTCTTTGAGGGTGAAAACTAAGGTCAGAGATGTTGAGGAACACATTCAAAATCAAAACAGGTTTTGGCTAGTTTGAAGGATAATTTAACATTAACACAAAATAGGATGAAACAACAAGCATATCAACACCGTAGTGAAAGACATTTTGAAATTGGTTACTGGGTTTTTGTACGTCTCTATCCTTACAAACAGATGTCCCTAAAGCAACAGAAAAAGGAAAACAAACTTTCTCCTAAATATTATGGCCCTTATCAGGTTCTACAAAAAATTGGTAGTGTTGCTTATAAACTAGAGTTGCCTCCATCTTCACACATACACCCAATATTCCATGTTTCATGCCTAAAGAAGGTTATTGGACAAAAATTTGAAGCCCGGATAGAGTTACTAGAACTTGAAGAGGAAGGAAGAATCATTTTGGACCCAGAGAAGATTCTACAAACACGTACTAAGAGGCTGAGAACTAGAGACATTAAGGAATATCTTATCAAGTGGAAGAATCTGAGCATAGAAGATGCCACCTGAGAGGATGAAGGTTTTCTACAGCAACATCCAGGATTATTCAACGTTGAGGAAAATTTTGGTTTGAAGGGGAAGGGAATGCTACGCCCTTAACCTATTGCTTGTATTAGGATATGAGTAGCCGACTTGTGGCTTACCATATCATTTTATTATATCATTTATACTTTCTCATGCTTAATAGGTCGGCCTTGGTGATGGCCATAGCATATGAATAGTATATATAGGGGATTATAGGTAGTATTTCATTATCATTTGATCATTTGAGTCTTATTATATGGTTTGGAGGTTGCCCCCTCGAAGTGGCAAAGCTATTCTAATTGAATATTGAGATCATTATTATGAAATATTGTGTTATTTGGTGTTCTATTGTTGCTCTTAATATGAATTATACAAGTAATTTCATTAGTTTTCCTTTGAATACTCCCACCTAATTGCTGAGAAATTTCGCATCTTCACTTTCTTGCGCATACGTATGGCATTCTTCCCTTGTACATCCCATCTATCACTGGGGGAATCCATGCTTCTTTGTCTTCTTGTACATAGTTTCAAAAAAAATCAAAATGAAAAACATTCAAATATGTTTCTAAAAAATAAAAAATAATAAAAATCATCCTAAAAAACATCGCTCTTTGGTTCTCACCTATTATTGTGCGCGACTCGTGAATTATCTTGATCTACCACTATCAACAAAGCTAGTTTGCTTACTATGTCTATACTATGGTGCATAATGAGTTCCTTGGTATTGTTTCATAGTGCATGATTGATTTTCATAGGACCCAAGTGTCCTCCGTTATTCTCCTTGCATGTATCATTTCCTAGGGCACTATCTTTTAACCCTTGTTAATTTTCACAGGTCAAAATCAAAGATTGATAACAAAAACATTGCATTATATTTCTCTATTAGGTTAGCTTGTTTACTTTATCGTATTGCATTGCATTATGTTTGTTGGAAGGAGTTAGGCATATTTTACTTTTTTGTATTGCATTAAATTTTGTATGTTGCATGGAGTTGGTATTTTCAGCAATGAACAATTGTTCGTATTATGGTGTTTCATGTCATTCTAATTTTGTCGTATGCTTGTATTTTTAATAAGGACCAATGACCTAGATCTTTGGAAATATGATGACACTAAATTTGTTTCAATACACTGGATGAAAAATTACTCTTTTCTTTCTGTATTCATTCCTCTTCTACATCATTCTCCTATCAACACTATTCTTCTGACTCACCTAGGGCATCCTGTACCTACCTATTCTTCTATCCATTTCTCTTAGCTTTTTTCGATCATTGATCGCCTTCTTTTATCACCCCATTGACACTTAAGGGGGCATCTCTCACTTCTATGCCTTCAAAATTTTATTTGTCTACTATCTTTGAAGTGGTGTCACTTATGCCACCCTAAAGAGGGGAAAATGTAGACACCTATAATTTAGCTCGAGAAATTTAAATACTTAAATTGGGATAATTATACCCTTTCTCACAAATTGATGACATATCGTCAATATTGCACATTTTCTCTACTATCATCTTTAATTAATTACATTAAGTTAGTTAATTAACTCTTCTATCCAACAATGACATCAATTAACAACCTTCCATTAATCGACTCCCCTTTCTATCTAGATTAATTAATTATTTATAATTAATTAAGCTCCCTTTTCCATCTAGAGTAATTAATTATTTATAATTAATTAAGCCCCCCTTTCTATCTATATTAATTAATTATTTAAATTAGTTAAGCTCCCCTTTCTATCTAGATTAATTAATTATATCTAATTAATTAAGCACCCCTTCCTATCTAGATTAATTAATTATTTCTAATTAATTAATACCCCTTTCTATCTAGATTAATTAATTATTCTTAATTAATTAATTCTCTCTTCTATTTAATCAATAAATTGTCATTTATTTGATTAAAATCATCTTATAACATAAATCATACTAACTATTCCTCTAAAAAGCTTCTATAAGCTTGCACACCTATTAATTAATCAGTTTAATTAATTAATAAACCCCATCAATTCCCATGGGTCACTAAAGGGCAAATTAAAATCTCCTAAGGTTGACTCAACTATCCCTAAACCTTCCTTATCCACAAATAACCTAACCTCTCCATTATCCCACATGTAAAGGGATGTGGAGATTCTTTTATCCATTGGGCTATATAAAGAGCCCTCCTCCTACCTTTCTTCTTACACCTAAATGAGCATAGAGCCTAAGCTATATCCATTTTATCATCTTAGAGCATTCTTCCATTAGTGGAGCTAAGCATCTTTCATTTGCATTCAATCATCCAAGATTTTTTGTGAAGAACAATGGAGTTAATCAAGAAAGGCCTAATAAGCCATGGCTTGATGAACCTCCATTTTTTATCATCTTGGATCAAAAAAAAAACTATCAACCCTTTTATAGCTAAAGGATCTACATAGGTCTATTTCATATATTTAGCTTTCTAAAGAGTAGAGCAATAAATGTTTACATGTTATTTTTAAGTTCATTTTCAAGGTTCTAATGCATAATGTTGATGTTTATTACTTGTTTATCTCTTAGCATGATGGTGCATAGATTTTAGTTTAGTATTGTATTGAGACTATTAGGTGCTACTCTTGATTTTATTTGCATAGCTAACTAATTCTTACACATAACCGTTGAGGTCATTTCGACTCAAACATATACATATTATATTCCATCTAATATGTGCTTGAGAATTGTACATGTAGTTAGGGTTTTTTTTTCTAGTTCAAGTGCAACAATAAAACCCTACAATTAATTCCGAGTGACAAATAACAAAGTGAAGGAGAGATTATCAGACCCTAAAAATACCAGATCTTGACACACTATCGGGACACTAGCCCCAATACAGACACTAACACCGAGAGCAATCCTGTCCCCTTATGGGTGCTATTGTTTGAAAGATTTACAAATATTTATTTTCCAGACAAAGCATAAATAACCCATATTCAGCCTATTCCATCATTATTCCATCCCAGATCCAATATAGATAGCGAGTTATTAGCTAAGTCACTATCATCCTCTTGCTGATTACACTTGCTTGCCATTTGGATGTTATATCTTGTATGTTTATGATATAATTTTATTGATCTTAGTTCTATTATTAATATTCAATTCCACTAAATTAGAAAGGATCCATTTATTAACACTAGGTAAAGACAAATCATTCACCAATGAGTGGAGAGATAAAAGTGTGTTTGGATCACTCTTGCCAAATTAATATGGAAAAAAACACATAATTTTCCCAGAATCAACCTAATTTTTTCCTAAAAGTGACATGTGTGAAAGCAAAAATGAGGATCCATAAAGAGAACACATGTATATCCTTGAAAATTAGGAGAATGTATGAAAAAGAAGTTGTCACTTGGCTGAAAGATCAATTTTCCACTATTAGATCAACGTGACAACTCAATTATTTTATCAAAAACTTAATTAACTTCTTAATGCATTTTGGTGGGCCCTGAAAGGGAGAAAAAATTTGCAAGCATCTTCTAGAAGGATTCATGATCACCTAAAATCTCAAAGGGTGATTTAGGTGCCATTAGACTAAAAATATGAGAAGGAGATCTTCAAAAACTTTGTTAAGAAAATATCTAGAATCTCTTCATTATCTACCCAAAACCCATGCCAATGTAAATATCTCTCCAAGACCTTTCTAACAACATCAGTTGCAGGTCATTTAGGGATCTCAATAAAAATTAATGATAAAAAAAGCTAAGTCATGATTTACCTGTGATGTCCATGAGATGATTTTAGAACTAAGACAATCCATCAATTTTAAACTAATGGATAGTGCACTGTAGTGAATCATTAGGCTCTACCGAATGTCCACCAAGTACCATATATTTATCTCTTAGATCTATTCAAAATCCCAGGTTCTCGTCATTCCTTTCAAATTTTGAGACCCTCAGGCTTCCATACCTCTTCCATGGTGTCTACCATGTTGGGGATCCAATGGCCCGTGCTTGGTCCATGTGGATCAATTAATTGATTTTGGGGTTCATAATTTTTTTTGGATCCTTGGGGTCTCAGGTCCATAGGGTCATCGTCACCTCAATATCTATATTCTCATGAATTTTAGTGACCATGGACCAATCACCTCTTTTCGGTGCTTCATGTCTTCTCAAAATCTCATGGTTTCTCTCTTGGGATTTCCTTAGAATTTGAATCTTTTAGGATCCCATACCTTCTTACCACTTTTTCACTTGAGATCTTGAACCTTCAAAACCATAGACTACTGTGATTGGTCTACAGGGACCAGTCATGACATTTTGTGATCTTTTTGTTTTCTCCACCACCCATGCTTGGACCAACATAACCTATGATCAATACACACACCTTCATGCCTTACCCATTTTTTGATTGGGAACAAAGTGTTAAACATGGAGCCTTCACTCTACTTAACTAATGCAACCAACTTGATTACAAACTCAACCGAGATTTTCCTCCTTGTCCATATGGAATTATTCTCTAAGTGTAAAATTTCAAAGGTGATCACGATTTTTCAAACTATGAATGAAAAATGTGGACCAGAGGGTAAATAAAGCTTTCATTTTAGACTTTTTTTGTGAATGGGGAATTCAAAAAACATAGACAATTGGGTCTAATTGTGGTCAAAAATTAATTTCACTAAGGGTTGACTATTATACACTTTGTAAATATTCCAAATATGTCTCAAACAAAGTGTATCCTCTATCACATATCTCAAAACACACTCAAAGAGACCCGTGAACACCATGTAATATGGGAACCATTTCAAATAAATGCATTCATGAGAATAAGATCTCAAACACCCATTTAATAACTTTATTTGATCATTATTCCACCTGTAAACCATTAAAAAGTGTAAAAAAGAAGTGGAAATGTTAGAGATCTAGGGGAAACAAGGTTAAATATCTTTTGGTTTCCTAAAATGGGAAAAAATTTCATTTTGGAAACACCTTGAACCCAAAATATTAATCACAATTCACTAAAATTGAAATGAACAATTTTAGGTGCCAACACCCTCATTGACAACACCTTTTATCATAGGGGCTATTATGGGACCTTATTTCAGTGTTTAACTTCAGAAGAGACAACCTTAGCTATGAAATAGGTTCATGAAGGTATTTGTGGTGCACACAATAAAGTATGTTCTTAGCTAATAAGTTTCTCAAAGTTTGTTATTATTGGCCCACCATGGAAATCAATGCATTTTTATGCTCTTAGAAGTGCGTCACTTGTTAGAAGCATGATAATATCATTAATTCACCTTCACAAACATTATAACCAATCTCAATTATTTGGATCTTTTATATTGGGAAGATAAAACCTACCTCCTTTTATGGTCATAATAACATAATCATCACCACCAAATAATTTAATAAGTGGATCAAATCTATGCCTCTCATTTATGTCACTGGCAAGCAAATTGCCAAATTCATCCCCAATCACATCATTTTCTACCATGACATCCCTTATGCCATCATTTTAGATAATTATAATCCTTATAAAACAAATATGTTAAATCCCTTTGTAACTAATTACATATAAATCATAAGTGGTCCATGCACTCTTACCCCTAAGGTAATGGCTAGGAAAAATCCTCCAATAAAACCTTAACAAATATCATTGAAAAGATTGCAAATGCCTCTATTTGAAATTTCCATCTCTAGATATATATTTTCCTATCAAATTACTATACCTCCATCTAAAAACACATGGGTAAAACTTTACTCCCGTATCTTTAGAGTTAAATCCATCATTCATGTTGAGATTGAGCTACCATATTTTTGAATCTCCTTGAAGGACTTATTGATGATGAAGAGTAAAAAGTTGTGCATTTCCATGAATTGTAACTCCTGGATGAAATGTAACTCAATTCCCTAAAATGATTGAAATTATACTAGAATAGGTTATAAAAAAGCTATAGAAAATACATGAAATCTAGGGAATTTGAAATTGGTGACCTAGTCCTCAAAGAGAATAAGATAAACACAACTAAAGAGCAAGATAAGAAAGGAAAGTTTTAACCTTATTGGTTAGGCCCATATGTCATCATTGCCCATTTTGGTTATGGAGCTTACAAGTTAAATATAGAAGATGGAGAGGAGATTTATGAACCCATGAGAATCATGCACCTTAAGCACTTCTACACTTGAAAAAATTAAAACAAAAAAAATCCAAAAAATGAAATAAAAAAACCAAACCAGTTGAAAGAGAAAAATTCATCCAATGGAAAAAAACAATGATTATGGAACCTTGTATAAGTACCATGACGAATTTTTTTTTTGGCATCATGTGTAGGTAATATTGTCTACAAGTAGTCAACACTTTGGGGCATGACTACTCTATCCCTATAACCACCCCTATTTTCCGTTTTTACCAATTTTGACCTCGCTCACAAAATGGATTAGTCTTAAACTATCTAGGATACCATCTTGGTATATATGAGCTATCATTCGTGGCACATTGTATTATTTTCCCTTGTTAAAATTAAAAAATACAAAAAATAATATAAAATTTGAAGAACCCAAAGACATCCAAAAAACTCCAAAAAAACCAAAATCAACAGAAAATACAAAAAACCAACAATCCCTTGTCTTGTCCTTAAGCATACCTCGAATCATATCTTGAGAGGGGTACGAAAATGATCATCATAATTTTTTGAGAATTATTGTTCCCAATTAAACTCCTTGGCACACCTCATTTCTTGGGGTAAATTGTGGATGTTATCATCACAATCATTGATCGGTTGGGTTTCATATTAAATAAGATAAACAAAAATGCTTTATTTTAATTCTTGTGTGTTTGTGATTTTCCTTGTTTATATCTATATGTTGTTATTTTATTTTTGAGTCAAAATTACTTTGGTACATTAAAAGAGTGTCATCATGGGGTATATTATCTCATGGTTCATCTTATCATATGCTATATTAAAATCAGGTTTCTTAAATAATTAGAATTTCATGTAAGATATATATCATGTACCTATCATCTCTTTCACATTCCTTACTTCCTTTACATTCATATATCCTCCATCAATATACATGACTAAGTTTGAATCATCATAAATAAATTAGGAATATTTCCATAATAGCATCATAAAAATCATCACAACATCTACCATCCATTTAGCTTGTTAATACCAATCAATCACCACCCTTATAACTAGCCTCCATTTTCATAATTCCTAAGGTTATTTTATCATATCCTTTACTTATATGACTCTTATATTGTCCCCTTTGTCATCTTGAAATACCCCACCTCATCTGTAACACCACTCATTATCTCCCTCACCCCTCTCTTCTTCATTGTCATATCCCAATGATGTATTATCCTCGATGAAATATCCAAGGTCATCATTATCCTACCATATGCCATCATTTTATTCCTTACCCCCTTCATCCCCTCCTTTTGACTATGCCTTTATCATCACCATATTTTTACTCCTTTACACTATTTCCCCTACCTTATTATCTTCCACATAATCATTATCTGCTCATTGAAATTACTATTATTTATCATTTACAAACCCTTTCTTCATCGTCCCATTCACCCCATATCTACACATTCCCTAATAAGTTTCTATCCATGACCAGAGTAACTTACCTTTTTACACACCTTATCTTATCCCCTACACAAAATTATCCTTTTCCTCATTGGTTAAGGCATCATTCCTAATGCCCCCATTATGTTTCCTCCATATCATCACTATCTTCATTTTCTTCACTCCATGACCATATCTTATTCAATAATATCCTTTTCCTCAAACACTTCACTCACAAGACCTAATTTTTACCACAATATTCCCATATTATCTTCATTATACTTCTATCATGGCCTTCCACCATATACCTCCCATTACAAAATTTACCTACATGTCAATTCTAACACTCACAACCATTCCACTTAATACCCTTTATTGACTAAAACCACTTCCATAATGTACTTATTTTTCCTCCCTTCATCTCTTCATTAAACATCTTATTCTCTCATCACCTATAATTTCTATCACATATTTTCCTACCAAAAAATTATTCTTAAGACATTTATCTTCCCCATATTCTCTTATATGTGTTTTTTCCTTCACCCCAAGAATATTTTACACACTTTTACCCTCTCCCCACAAATCTTATTCACACATCCATAACACTCATTCTTATTCTTCATTATACCATTGAATTATTTTCAATGCCTCATCCACTAGCCATCACCACTTTCGTAACACTACATCACATTGTCTCTCTAAAAAAGGAATAATTCTTAAGCCCATGGTCACATACCATTATATTATCCATCTCCATATTCATAATTGTTTTATCCACTCACTACCACATTATGGTTCAAATTTACCATCTTTATTTCACTCTTTTCCAAACAATTTCGTATTATACACCTCATTTCCCAAATTCTTCTTTACCTCATACTTATCATTCACATTCATAATTTTAATGTGGATCACATTTGATTCCATTTCTTTGTTTCCTATGACATCTTTCATTTTCAATTGATTCAAATTATATTAGATAACATGTCTTCACTCACTTTCTTACAAGCCACATATAGTACCGTATTATAGACTTGGTTAAAATATTCCTCCTTGTTGTCGATCACCCTACACACCATTGGTTCATCTTCTTCATCACCATCCTACCTCATGGTATGAAAATTATCTCATTTTATTCCTTTTTATCCCTTATAATTTTCAACAACCTCAACACCAACACTCTCTAATAAATTAATGGTACTACCTAAAGTTCCCCCAACAATAATCATATCATGAACACTAAGGGTACTATCAACTGATTATATATACCCTACATACATATCCATATGTTCTATTGCATATCTAATGTATACTCTATTACATGTGTCTTGCCTCACTTGTTTTTTACTTTTTTAGGTAAACCTCTTCTCTATTCATTCAAACAAAATTCCTTGGCACTAAGGCCACTTTTATGCCATCTATCAATTGCCACTTTTTTTAGCATCTATTCTCCGTAAAAAAAATCTAATCACATCATATCCATATAAAATCAATAAACATGTTAATTATACCAACATCATCCATCACTGCATCTATTAAACATCTACCCTCAATTTCCCACTCCACTCTTTCTCATTTCGAGAGTCCCTTTGTCTATTTCATCCTCACATGACATCTTGAGGTGGAATCATCTTACCAACCATGCCACTAGGGGCATATAATTTTCAAATGAGCATCTCTTTTATAAATAGTCACATGCATTATGAAATCAACCTATTAATCACTTTAAAAATTCAGTAGAGTGTCCCATCAATCAACATTTCCAAGTATCATCTATCTTGTGAAATCACCCTATCTATCCCTTCACATAATCCACTAAAGTGGAACGCCAACCAAAATTTTTGAGTCCCTCTCTATTCTTACAACCATGCCACTACGGAAATATTTTCTCACCTATCTATTATTTTATATTATTTGAAAGGCACAACTAGCCACAAAACCCTTTAAAAGAGGGGAAAATTTAGACACCTTAATTACACCACCACGTCAAATTTAGTTCATTCATCTCCATTTTAATCCCACAAAACTTCATGAATAGTTAATTATCTAATTAATCATGATTAATTATGCCGAGAGGCATTCCTATAATAACCACTAGGGATATAATGGAGTGACTTTTTCACTTTTATTATCGACATTTAATTTGACATTATTTGACCATCACATGATAATTCATCCAAAATTTGAATTCTATTAGACTATCACTTAAATGTTATTTTCCTTCTTTCTGTTACAAACATATTGTGTAACATTATTAATATATTGTAATATTATTAATAACGAGTTTATATAACTCATATTAATAATATAGTTAGTGTGAGTGTGTTGTGATAAACAACTCACGTAGCTATTTTAGAGTGTGAGTGATCCTAGGGATAAGCTTGAGAGATTCATGGAGAGATATGAGGAAGACTAAGTGATAAGACTTGAATCCTAGATTATAGGATCAAACATTTGTATAAGAATCTATCTCTAGATGAATACAATATCCCAGATGAATTTAATTTACATGTTATAATATTCAGTGTTTTTATAGCAGTTATTATCACTGGTATCAGAGAAGCTTCTGATCCATATAATGGAGAAATAACAGTGAGCTCACAGCGGATGAATATCAAAGCAAAGTGTTTGCCATGAGAGTCTAGTGCATTTGTTTTTTGTTTGGCATATATTAATTTTTTTGATCCATTTATCAACTATTTCCGATCGTGCATTTCTAAAATCTCACTTTTCTTTCAAAGTTCTTCTTCATTCAACACACCCCACTGTCAGATATGTGAGGGAAAATGTGATCCAAAATGCATTTATGGTTATAAATTAGGTAGACCTATTTTTTTGTTTTCTCTCACTTTCCATTCAATGGTATTATGAGCTCTCCTTGTCAACTCAGAACCTCTCAACCTAATTTGTGCATGTGTGGAAGTATGTATCTTTGCATTCATTGATTTCTCTTGTGGAATTTTTTGAATTAGTTTAATTAGTGGTTACATATAAGTTTCAGTGATTTCACACCTATTGGATCATGGAAGAATGTATGTTAAATCCATATACATGCATGAATTCTCTTACAACTAGACATTGGAGGTTCATCTATCCAATTGCATCCATGTTCACGTCTTTCTTGCAGTTAAAATATTTTAATTGGAATTACTCCCAGATATTTTGAACCTCTGTGCATTGCCAATAGTCCATTGTGGGTTATAAAAATTGTATGCATGTTCCAAGGTTATACTACTTTGCAAGTCAATCCCCATTACATGAGCAGGCCTAGGTACCTCTAATCTAACAACCCGTGCTTTCCAATCTATGTCCTATGCTCATGCATTAATTTCCACATTTGGTCTAGTTACTTTCTCAACAGTATGCTTCATGAGGATGTCATTGACAATGTAGTGTGGGAGTTGGGAATGACTGTCTGGAATGATAGATATATGCAAAGATTATTGTGTTGATAGATCAATTCAAGGCTCAACTTTAGAGGATCTCATGACCATTGGATTAGATCAAATAAATTCATTTCTATTCATTTACTAGTGGAGGATAATAAGACAATAGGGGGTGAATATAATTTTCAGGAGTAAAATCACCTTCAATACATACAAAATTATGGATATCTCAATTTCAAAGGTGTGGTAATATGTAAGGTCTAGTATCAAGTTTTTTTTCAGAGTCTTTAATAAACATTCAATTTTTTATCAATAGATTTATAGTCTATAAAATTTTCAAAGTCATGTTCAAAGTATAGTCCTTTATCGTTAAAAAATATTAAGTCATTATGTCATAGTCATTCAATAGTGTTAAGGAAATATTGTAAAAAGTTTTAAAAATAAAAGAAATTTACCTTACGAATGCATTTTCGGTAGAATCTGACATTCGGGTAAGGTATGTAATTTTCAAGTTTCATGATCACGTCTGAATGAGGTAGAAACATGTTCATGGAGGAAAGAGGCAAAAAAGGAAGGAGGTTAGTGAACGACCTCTCATTAGCTGAAAGCAATGGGGCCACATAATGAAGTTGTGGCATTTTTTCAGTTGTGTGTTTATTTTCCACTAAGTGAAAATAAGAAAAGATGTCACATTCCTGTTCAATTGTAATGTGTGAGAAATTCCTATATGTAACCTACCAGAAGAAAACATTGTAGAATATGTCTCTAAGTTTATTGTAACACTCATAGATTTGGAAAGGGTTGGTGGTAGATCTAGAAAACCACATATGTAAAAAGGTATATAAAATTTTACTGATGTAGCGGTCCTCTCACTGCCTTACTTCTTTATGAAGATGATCCGCCAGTGGAATGCCAAGTGCATTATTTTCATGGAGTAGATGCGGGATGTGTTCCTTCACATAGTTGTGGTCACGTGCAGCAATAACATCCGCTAGTTGGAAGTTTACATGCCTTTCTTTGATCTAGATTATGAGGCAATATTGTGTAGCATGTTGCAGAAAAAGGAGTTATATTATACCATGTCAACATTAGGGGAGTGTATATTGAGAATTAATAATGTTAACACTAGGGGAGTGAATGTTACAAATATATTGTGTAACATCATTAATATATTGTAATATTATTAATAATGAGTTTATATAACTCATATTAATAATATAGTTAGTGTGAGTGTGTTGTGATAAACAACTCACGTAGCTATTTTGGAGTGTGAGTCATCCTAGGGATAAGCTTAAGAGATTCATGGAGAGATATGAGGAAGACGAAGTGATAAGACTTGAATCCTAGATTATAGGATCAAGCATTTGTATAAGAAGCTATCTCTAGATGAATACAATATCTTAGATGAATTCAATTTGCATATTATAATATTTGGTGTTTTTATATTACAGTTCTTATCACTTTCTTGGAAAATTCAATAAAAAATAGTAATATATTGTTCATATAGTAATGGTTGGGCCTTTTTAATTTTTTTAATTTTTTGAGAATGACACTATGACATGACTACATTGATTTCATTTATCACAAATCAATGGGAAATCGACAGACAATTCAATGAAGTTATTGATTAATGTGGTATGTGAAAATAATAAGCTAAGAACCTTGATATTAATATGTATTGATCTGTTTCATATAGATACATTTATATTATGTTTGTATTTTAATAATTTTTTGGTATACTTATCTTACACTAGCATAGATATATACGTACCTCAAGATTGATATCTCTCAATGTAGTTTAGATATATGTATTTAAGATATCAATGCTAGTTAGTTAATCATATCCATAACCAATTAATAAAATCCTATATAACCTATTCAAATAAAATTTAAATAATCTACCTCTTCCTCCACTATCTCATCCACCTAAAATCCCACTATCTCAACATATTTACCCATGTCCACCAGAAACAATAAATTAATCCTCCAATTATCTCAAATTCTCTACCAACCTCCACTATAAAAAATAAAATAATCCTCCATTATCTTAAATTAAACACCCAACTCCACCACCAAAAATAAAATAATCCTCCACTTATCTCAAATTCAACAAATAATCTCCACTATCATCCTCCGTTATATCAAATTCAACACCAACTTCCATTATAAATAATAAAATAATCCTTTACTCTCTCAAATTCAATGCCTACTACCACTATCAATAATATAATATTATCCACTCTTTTGAAACAAATAATTTAATAATCCATCTCAAATACCACTATTTCATCCCCAAAAATCTATAAATAAATCCCTCAAACATTCAATTGAGATCAATCATCTAACGTAGTAGTATTCCATATGATTATCATTCAATCAATTCATAAAACAATCAAGAAAACTAAGTATTCAAATCATCTTCTTAAGTACACATTGTAAGAGCCTTGCACAAGTCCTTAGAGCATCTACAATACATTTGAGAACATCCATGCGAAAAGGTTGATCCATGTTTGGTGAGCATGAATACTATTCATTCTTCTTTTTCTCAACAAAAGGTGTTTTTTGGTTTAGTTTAGAATATACATTATTGTTAAATACTTATTTGAAGTTTAAGTATGTATTCTAATCTGCATGCATCGATCCTTATTAATTAATATGAATATACTAACCTATAAATAACCCTTGGATAAATAATAACAACCTTCCCCCACCTCTTATATATTTAAATTAGGGTTAAATCATTCCTTAATTGGATTCAAGGTGCTATTGTTGTAACACTTTGATTTTGTATGTTAACTTGGTAAATGTTTTACATACTGTTATAGCTGCTGAAATGAAGGCAAACATGTTAAGATAAGTTCTGATCTTAAGAGAATGAGTTGCTAACTTGGATTCTTGTATGCTATGATTTATTACATGGGACAACAAATATTGTACTTGTGTGTTTGCTGATGTGACGACAAATTGTCGTATACTTGCTAAACTCTCTTTGCTGATTGACAGCATACCTTGAATCAATTTCACTGATCCAAGTATGCTGAGGTCCTCTTGTGATTTCTGTGTCGATTCACACTTGAACCGAACCCGAGATTGTTATGAACGTGCAGCGCCTGATTGTAGGTGTGAACAACTAGCACGTAGATGCCAATGACAGGGGTTCGATTCTTGAACCCTGTACTGTCGAACTTGGGACCTCGTGAGGCAAGAAATGCCTAGACATGGGTGGCCTTGGCACATAATCTGAAGGACGGAACGTCCTGCTCTACATTAACGTGAATGTTAGTAGGGAGGCTGGATGGAAGTTGTTAGTGTTAGTGGTTAGTATGAATTAAACCCTAAATTAATACTAAGTCCTAACATGCATCCTACCCTACTATCCTAAGTGGATTTTTAAATTATAAAATAAAAATAAAAAGGGGGAAAATAACCTAAGCCCTAATAACCTAAGGCTAAACTAAGACCTAGGTTGAATACTATATGCAACCTAAACTAATCCTAATCTAAGGGGTGCGCAGACCCTTGGAGGGAAGGGATAAGGATGAAGGAAAGGCATTCATTGGCATTTAATAAACAGTCCATACGTGGACAACACCAGTTTTGGTGGGGCAGGTAGGAAATAGAGGCATCTATTTGGAGATAGAGCCAAATTTGATTTTTGCTTGTAAATTTGAAAATTGAGTTCGCCAACTCAAGTGGCAGTGGCGTGGAAAACTAGGAAAAGACAGAGCCTTAATTGCATTAATTGTTTTCGGTCCCCGCGACCAGTTCACCTTGGAAAGTGTATGAGGGAATTTGATTTTTCATTGTGTCAGTTTGGCTTTTGTAAAGTTGCTCTGCATTTGGTTTTTTAGACTTGGTTCTGTCGAACCAGCTCTTGGAATTTGACATTTTCTTGGGGATTTCGAGGCTGTTGCTAAGCCTGAAGAAGAAAGAAGTGTTGGGGAGTTTGTGCTGTCGCTGTGGAAGGAAAAACACAGCAAACGAAGTTTTCTTCGAGTTCAGGAGAAGAGATTACAGGCATGTTAAGCCCTTCTCTTTAAAAACTCTTGCTTTGTTTAAGTGTCTCATTAAAACAACCCTACTCTTGGGTTTTGATTCTGTGATTGTTGTCGAGTCGATTCGAATTGGGTTTCATCGATTCTTGCTTCTTTTTGTTTGGAAAATGATATGATGAATCGTTCTGGTTGCTCGGTTTTGATTTGTATTCGCTCGAATCAAATTGGAGATGAATTATTGTATTGGTTATTGACTGTATGGAGGTCTGAAATAGAAATTTATTTCACTGTTCGTGTTGTTGAAATTGGTACAGGCCGTGTAATCGTTCCTTATAGTGAAATTGTTTCCTTAAATGTAATCTTTTCTTTGCTATTGTGTTGGGAACTGCCCTTGTATGTAAAAAAAAAAGGGGAAGTGATGATACAGCTGTGTATATTGCTATGAATTGGCTTTCATTGAATCTGGCTGTCATTTTGGAAATAATAAGAAATATTGCCTCTGACTGCTGAGTTTAATTGTTTTTGTATTCCTCGAATGAGGTACCTTCCTGTGTGCTGGTCGTTTGACAGTAACGGGAAATTCGTTATGTGTATCTTGGGACTGTACACTTATTATGAGTTGTTTTCACTATTGAAACAATTGTTTATTGCTAACGAACTGGAAGGAAGGAAATAATAGTTGTTGAAGTAGTTCTTATTGAAAATTTCTTTAAGAAAGTAAATCCTTTTTCCTTGTATTGTTTTGGATTTTGGATGGTAGTGGCATTCGGGTTTCCTTTGAGTAATTGAACTCGAATGGAACGAAGTACTAACATTATTTTTATTGCTATACCTTTTTCTTGAGTAGGAACTAAACGAATACGTACTGGGTATTCGTGAAAGTAGGAAAAAGTTGATTGTTTTCCTCCTGAAGTTATTAATGGATTTCGTTTCTCCTTGTTGAGAGAATAGGGTGGTTTTATTGTGTTTCATAGATGCTGTTTGGTCTTCCTGTTCGGACTGATTGACAAAATTACAATTGGTTGTATTTTGTGTAAAGAATGATTATATTCCCTTATGCTGTAATGGAAAATTGATTTCATTGCGTCCTATAGTTGAGGTTTGACCTCCTCTTTGGAATTGTCTGGTGAATGCGAACTTGACTTGGATTTCTGTTTTAAATAAATGGAAAATGTGGAAATCAGCTTGTTTTCTGAGTCTTTCCCCACTGTACCAAGATTACGCAATTGGCGCCCTACGCGGGTTTGCCTTTATTAAGGTATTGAAATATGATTATTATATTTGCGTTCTGTACTTCATTAAGAGAATGGAGAATGCTGTATTTGAAATTAACAGTTGATCGAGATAGAACTCGAATTGGATATCCATTGTTGTGGTATACTGGATTTAAATTGTACAGGCTATGTGAGTTTGCTTCTCAATAAGAACGACTGTTCTGCTATCTTTATAATTTGAGGTGTCTTGCTTAGATGAACATGATTTGGGTGTTTGAGTTCATTTTGATCAAAAGGATTGTTCTTAATGAAATTTTTAGAGAAATGAATTCTTATCTTTTTGCTATTTTGACTCTGAAAATAATATTGGAACTTTACGGTGCATAAGAATTTGGTTTCGCTGTAGGTAACAACAATGTGTAATAGGTTATTATGAATTGTATGCGTTCATGGATATAAAAGGTCATATGAGTAAGTGATTGCGTGATTGTATAACTGTTTGTTTGGTTAACAATACAGTGAGAGAAGTATGGAATCTTCTAGTACAACAATTACATGGTTTGCATCTTGATATTGCTTGTTCTATCACGAATTCTTCCCTGTTTTCATTTAAAAGCTGATTATAAATGAAATTATTCTTGCTGCCAGAAAGTGAATTCCGAATGGATTTTGTAAGTTTCACTCTGAACTGTTATCTTGATTTGTCTTTCATTTGGATTCCACTGTTAGGACAGTCATGTGGAAAGAAATAGAGATATGAATGAATGACTTGGAAAAATGATCTTTTCTTCATTCATTCAGTTGGAAATCTGGAATTCGTGAATAATGAATTTTTATAGTGCTTAGATGGGAGCAAATATATGCATTGCTGTTCGCTTTCTTTTCTGTACTTGATTGCTTTGAATTTAATACACGAACTGAAAGGAAAGTAATGAGTTACATTTCAGTTAGTTTCATCCTTTGCATTTATTATTAATGAAAGGCATGGAAAGGATAATAATATGTTTAAAATTATGTGGAAACAGGACAGCAGTCTTATTGCTGATTGTGATAATATTTTGATAGTTCAGTTGTTATGCTGATCTTTCTTTTGTGCCTATTTTGTGATTGATGTTTAACTGTCGTTTCATAAAATCAGGGTTCTTTTATTGAGACAGTTAGTTGAAGCACCTTATTTTAAGGATAAGTGCTTAATATGCTCAGTTCATTGAACTGACCCGTGCAAATCATTTTGCAGATGGAATTTGATTAGAATGAAGACATGGCTGTTTTCTGATGCTTCTTGATTAATAAAGGATGAATTGTAATTGTTGCTTTATTTCCTCTTCGAGGAATTGTGAAAAGAAGAAAATATATTCTTCTGTCCATGAGTTGTATGGATGTTTTGTATAAACTATGCCCAATCAGCTGGATTGGCAAATGTACAGATTATGACTTGAAATATTGAATACAATTACAAGTGTGATATTTTCAATAGTTATATCAGTTTGATTTTGTTGTCTAATCTGGAAATATAATTTTATTTCTTGATTTGGAATTGTTATTTGTCCTTGGATGGATGCTAAATGGAAACTGATATCTATTCTTACCTAAACACAACTTTTAAGTTGAAAAATGCAATTAGTTCATACTTGGGTAAAGATGAATTTTTAATTGACATTAAAAAGGATTAAGAAGAATATGATTCCATAATCGGAAGGTATTCAAGATTATCTTAGGAGCTAAGGAATATCAATCAACTCCGGGGTAATCGAACTTCACTTTCGAACTCCATTAATGATCCCGTTTGATAAATTCAGAATAATGGATATAGGATAAGTATATCCGTAACTAATGGACCTTAACCATATAACGTTAAGGAGAACAAATGAATATTGTTCTTGGGAATTAGACCTTGTTTAAATGATGTCTAATAAGTTAAATTCTGAATTTAGTTGTAGTTGAGAAAATCTTGGTTAAGTTTAATAGGTTAAACTTATCACGTCCGTCGGAACGGACTGCTTAATCCAATGATTAAGAAGTGAACCAAGTAAGGAAATGCAGCCCTTCAACATGAAGGAGAAGATGCATTGCAAGACAATGGACGGATTTAGTCTCTCTTAGCCCTATACAACTGTAACGGAAACAAGGATCAAGAGATCAGCGTGGATGCTGAAAGTTGATTTTAATTATTAAAATCATATCTGAAGCACTTGAGCAGGATGTGTATTATCGATGGGAGAATTCCGTAGGACATTGGCATATGCCAGCTACAGCAAGGTGTCTCCATGAAGACGAGGTCTTCATGATGACACACTGTTGCAGCTGACATATTGCAATGCCCTCCTGAATTAAAACATTTAGAATACATAGGCTGAATGTGTAACTCTTAGTAGGGGATAGAGTATGATCAGATATACGGAGTGACTCCGGAATACTAAAGATAATTAGACACACGGAGTCGTGGGGTAACGACACTGTATGTCTGCGTATCTTTAGTTATCAGGAGTGCCTTCTTATATTCGTTCATATTCTAATTGGTTAAATTGAAAGTTTAAAACTGACCTTAAACGAAAAGGACTGGTAGGAACCAGGAAAGACCATTCTAGATAACAGGTGAAGTGAGGTGAAGGACATATTCCGTAGATGTGTATCACATCCAGGAATATTATCATGCAAAGCATGTGAAAATCTTTGGCCAAAGTATCGCAATTGCTGGTTGCGTTGTCCTTATCACTTAATTTAAGATGCAGGATGTCAGATGAATATCAGTAACAGATATTCAGATAGGCTTCTTAAATGGATCACTTTGATAACTGGAATTGGTTATGAGAATAGGTATATAGAATATACCATGCATAAAAAAACATGAAGGATTGGTTGTTGCCGAGTCATGAACATGAAGGATCGGTTGTTGCCGAGTCATGAAATGAAGGATCGTTGAAACTCCGAGCCATGAAAATGGAAGATCAGTAGTTCCTCGAGTCATTTATAGCAGCATATAGAATCTGTTATAAGATTGAATGGCATTGAATGTGTGTTCCATATTGTAAATATGTGAACATGGAACATTCATTTTAAAAAGAAATTATGTGATCCAAACTGTGTTGTTTGGGCAGAGAACAATTATTAAAACTTGAACATGTGTTTGAATTTTATAATTCATAACAGTGAACATTATCAAAAAAAAAAAAAAAATTCCCTTGTTCTGGTATTTTGAAATGAGGATGTTACATCTTAGTATCAGAGCTGAAGGTTGCAGCTCTTGGACCTAATGAGTCCACGATATTAATAAGGTTTATATTTTCTTATTGAACAGAAAATGGTCAGGACAAGAGGGAATGCTGCGAATAACCTGTTGCAGGGTGGAGAAGCAGCAACTGCCCAAAAGCTGGATGAAATCCTTGCTGCCCTACTTGATACGAGGGATCGTTTGACTGTACTGGAACAACAGTCAATGGGAAATGAAGAGGAGGGGAATGAAGCTGAAATAAATGATCAGCTGCCTCCTGTGGACAACATCAACGGAGGGAATCCGGGTGTTGATGATAATAATGTTATTACTCCTAATCCCCCTGAAAATAAAAGGGCAAGTTTAGCAGCTGAACTTACAAATGATATAAAGAGAATAAGTCCTCCAAAGTTTGATGGAACAACTCTTGGGGACGGAGCTGAGAACTGGCTCAGTGAAATGGAGAAATACTTTGCGATAAGAAACTTCTCTGAAGAGACTAAAGCAATATGGGGAGCATATCAGCTTTCTCATGAAGCATCATCATGGTGGGACAACCGTAAGGTTGAGTTGAATATTGTCGAATCAGACATAACTTGGGATCAATTTAAGGGTTATTTTAGGCAACGATGGCTGCCTCAACTCTATTTTGATAGGAAAATGACTAAATTTCAGAACTGGTCACAAGGAAGGCTGTCGGTGACAGAATACTGGGAAGGGTTTACTAAACTCCTTAAGTATGTGCTGCAGTACCAAGCTAACGAGAAGTTCAGAATATGGAAATTCATAATGGGACTGAATCCCATCATTGGGGCGAAGTGGATGTCCACGGCCCAACCACCATGGATGGAGTTGTCGAAAAGTCAATCAGATAGGAACAAAAATTGAGGGCAATATCTGCTCACAGGGAAGAGATAAGGAAGAAGATTCCCAATCCTTTTTCGTCTCTTGCACCAAAAAGGGGACCTTGGAAAAGGTTTGGTGTGAATAGACCTATAAATAGCGTGCTGAACAACTTCACAAAAGTTAATGGCATTGGACAGAAGTCCTATGGAAGCCAGAATGATAACTTTAAGGATGGTAATAAATTTGAGCCTAGAAAAGGGCCAGCTGGAGGATGCTTCAACTGTGGAAAGGACCACTATGCGAATCACTGTCCTCTGAAGAAGGATGATCGCAGACAGCAGCATAGGATACATGCTGCAGTGGCTAACAAACAAGCTGAAAAGCAAGTGACGCCCATAGAAGTTACGGGTAAGTTATTCGGTAAACCTGTAGTTGTAATTTTTGATACTGGAGCTACAAAATGTTTTATTTCTGCTAAACTTGCCATGAAATTAAAAAGGAAGGCTGCAAGAATGGATAAAACATGGACAGTGCATTATGGGAATAATGCTGTCCATACAGTCGAAATGTGCCTTTTTGGGGCAATTCTTGATCTACCTAGTTTCTCCACCGAAGTTGACTTGTATGTCACTCCTCTAGGATCATATGATATCATTATTGGAGTTAACTGGTTGGCTGAACATAAGGCAAAGGTTGACTGTTATGAAAAACAAATCTATTGCTTCGATGACCTATAGAAAGCATCAGTCATTCAAGGTGTAAAACGGGAAGTTGCAGTTAGGAAACTGACGGCTATGCAACTAAAGAGGGCTAAAAACAGAGGCTACACTTTGTATGCAGTAAAAATGACAAAAAATACAGAAGAAGGTAATGATTTCATGGAAAGATATCCATTGTTGAGGGATTTCCGTGATGTGTTTCCGGAGGAATTGCCAGGTCTTCCGCCCAAACGTGAGTTTGATTTCGTAATAGAAATCAAACCAAGAATGGAACCCATATCTAAGGCACCTTATAGAATGACTACCATTGAGTTGGTAGAGCTGAAGGCTCAGTTACAAGAACTTCTGACTAAGGGGCTGATCAGACCAAGCGTCTCACCTTTGGAAGCGCCGGTAATTTTCGTAAAGAAAAAGGATGGCACTTTGAGGCTGTGCATTGATTACAGGATGCTGAACAAAACAACTATCAAAAATCGATACCCACCTCCTAGGATTGATGATCTGTTTGATCAGATACGAGGAGCATCAGTTTATTCAAAAATAGATCTACGATCAGGGTACTATCAGTTGAGAATAAAGGAAGAAGATATTCATAAAAGAACTTTTAGAACAAGGTACGGGCATTATGAGTTCACGGTGTTGCCTTTTGGGCTGACTAATGCACCTGCCGCCTTCATGAATCTAATGAACAATATTTTTCAAGAATACTTAGACAAGTTTGTGCTTGTATTCTTAGATGACATTCTTATATACTCTAAAAATGTCGAAGAGCACCAAGAACACCTCAGGATAGTGCTGGAAATCTTAAGAAAGAGGAAATTGTATGGAAAACTGTCCAAATGTTCCTTTTATGATGCAGAAGTGCATTATTTGGGACACGTTATAAGCAAAAATGGGATAGCTGTTGACCCTTCAAAGATCACAGCTATAACGGAGTGGCCTGTGCCTAAGAACGTTCACGAAGTGAGGAGCTTCATGGGCTTGGCTGGATATTATCGAAAGTTTGTTAAGGACTTTTCAAAAATTGCTGCCCCAATCACTTCGCTGCAAAAGAAAGAAAAGAAATTTGTCTGGACAGACAAATGTGAATCTGCCTTTAAAAAGTTAAAGGAACTGTTAACTACAACACTTATTTTGACTGTACCTGATCCAAATGGAGATTTTATGGTTGTAATAGACGCCTCAGGAGAAGGCCTTGGAGGTATTCTATTACAGAATAACCATGTCATCGCTTATGAAAGTAGAAAACTTAAGTTACATGAACAGAACTATGCTCCACATGATCTTGAGCTCGCTGCCATTGTTCGTGCACTTCAAATATGGAGGCATTACCTTTTAGGCAAGCCCTTTGAGTTAAAAACAGACCATCTGGGGCTGAAGTATAGTTTTACTCAGCCAAATCTAAATGCAAGGCAGCGAAGATGGTTAGAATTTCTGTCTCAGTATGACTTCGATATAAGCTACATTAAGGGCAAGGAAAATCGGGTAGCAGATGCTTTGAGTCGAAGGAAGCATATCTCTGCTCTTATAACGTTAAGAACTCAGTTTAAGGATGAGGTAAAAGAGGCCTTGGAATCAGATCCTTATTTCCAGCAAGTCAAATCAGCACTTGCTGCAGACCCGCAGGACATCAGGTATAAGGGATTCCATTTTGATAATGAAGGAATCCTAAGGTTCGAAAACAGGGTATATATACCTGTGGCAAATGACTTAAGAGGGAAATTGTTAACTGAATTCCATAATTCACCTTTTTCTGGACACCCTGGCATTACAAAAATGCTTGCTAATCTTAAACAACAATACTTCTGGAAGGGAATGAAAAAGGATGTGGTAGAATTTGTAACACATTGCTTGGAATGTCAGCGTGTTAAGGCGGAACATATGCACCCCGCTGGATTATTGTATCCCCACAGTATTCCACAGTATAAATGGCAAGTGATAACGATGGATTTCGTTCAAGGATTGCCTATGTCAAGAAATAAGCATGACATTATCCTGGTTGTAGTCGAAAAATTGACCAAAGTGGCACACTTCATTGCTGGTAATTTGAAGGACGATGCACCAGTGCTAGCAAGAAGATTTGTACATGAAATCTTCAGATTACATGGAATACCAGAATTAATCATATCGGACAGAGATCCGAGGATGACATCAAGGTTTTGGCAAACGCTTAACGCGGCCTTGGGGACTAAATTGAACTTCAGTTCTGCATATCATCCAGAAACGGATGGACAGACTGAGAGAGTTAATCAGGTTTTAGAGGACATGTTAAGGATGTATTGCATGGACCAGCAGTATAAATGGGAGGAATACCTTCCGCTGGTAGAATTTGCTTACAATAACACCTATCATGCCTCTTTAAAAATGGCGCCCTTTGAAGCATTGTATGGAAGAAAATGTAGAACCCCTGTCAGCTGGGACAGCGTTGAGGACAGAGAGGTAATTGGGCTAGAAATCCTTATGGAAATGGAACAGCAAATCAAAATGATTCGAGAACATCTAAAGGAGGTTGCCAATAGGCAAAAGAGTTATGCAGACTTGAAGCGGGTTGACATGCATTATAAACTGGGCGAGAAGGTCTTTCTTCGGGTGAAGCCGAAAAATATCTCAATAACTTTTGGCAAGGCTGCCAAGTTGTCGCCACGTTACGTGGGACCTCTTGAAATTGTTGAAATAATCAACCTTGTAGCTTATCGTCTAGCATTACCTCCTGCTTTGTCTCAAATGCATGATTTTTTTCATATTTCTTTGCTTAAGAAATACGTGATAGATTTATCACATGTGCTAAATTGGAATTCCTTGCAGGTCCAAGACCCAGGAATAATCGTGGTTAAGCCCATTCGAGTGTTGGGAACTCACCAGTTGTACTTGAGAAATCGTGAAGTGAACCAATGTAAGGTCCAGTGGGACCAGTTCAGCGAAGAAAGTGCAACTTGGGAGAATCTCGAAGAAATAAGATCTACTTTTCCACACCTGTTTAATTGAATTTGAAATTTAAGAACTGATAATTCTACCAAATTTAGACAATTATTAGTCTATTGTACAGTTGTCTTAAAACGTTGTTTTTAAGAGTGAATCTGTTTTTGGTATGAACTTATGAATGAAAGGACAATAACTGAACTTTGTCCTAGGAACTCCTTGATTTGTTTAATCTGATCATCGGGACGATGATTCTTTAAGTAGGGAAGAATGTAACACTCTGATTTTGTATGTTAACTTGGTAAATGTTTTACATACTGTTATAGCTGCTGAAATGAAGGCAAACATGTTAAGATAAGTTCTGATCTTAAGAGAATGAGTTGCTAACTTGGATTCTTGTATGCTATGATTTATTGCATGGGACAACAAATATTGTACTTGTGTGTTTGCTGATGTGACGAA
The DNA here is from genome assembly GCA_019776745.2 of Taxus chinensis. NCBI lineage: Eukaryota > Viridiplantae > Streptophyta > Pinopsida > Cupressales > Taxaceae > Taxus > Taxus chinensis. Next base: position 230,943,252 of record CM034154.1, read on the forward strand.
AAATTGTCGTATACTTGCTAAACTCTCTTTGCTGATTGACAGCATACCTTGAATCAATTTCACTGATCCAAGTATGCTGAGGTCCTCTTGTGATTTCTGTGTCGATTCACACTTGAACCGAACCCGAGATTGTTATGAACGTGCAGCGCCTGATTGCAGGTGTGAACAGCTAGCACGTAGATGCCAACGACAGGGGTTCGATTCTTGAACCCTGTACTGTCGAACTTGGGACCTCGTGAGGCAAGAAATGCCTGGACACGGGTGGCCTTGGCACATAATCTGAAGGACGGAACGTCCTGCTCTGCATTAACGTGAATGTTAGTAGGGAGGCTGGATGGAAGTTGTTAGTGTTAGTGGTTAGTATGAATTAAACCCTAAATTAATACTAAGTCCTAACATGCATCCTACCCTACTATCCTAAGTGGATTTTTAAATTATAAAATAAAAAAAAAAGGGGGGGGGAAATAACCTAAGCCCTAATAACCTAAGGCTAAACTAAGACCTAGGTTGAATACTATATGCAACCTAAACTAATCCTAATCTAAGGGGTGCGCAGACCCTTGGAGGGAAGGGATAAGGATGAAGGAAAGGCATTCATTGGCATTTAATAAACAGTCCATACATGGACAGCGCCAGTTTTGGCGGGGCAGGTAGGAAATAGAGGCATCTATTTGGAGATAGAGCCAAATTTGGTTTTTGCTTGTAAAATTTGAAAATTGAGTTCGCCAACTCAAGTGGCAGTGGCGTGGAAAACTAGGAAAAAGGCAGAGCCTTAATTGCATTAATTGTTTTCGGTCCCCGCGACCAGTTCGCCTTGGAAAGTGTATGAGGGAATTTGATTTTTCATTGTGTCGGTTTGGATTTTGCAAAGTTACTCTGCATTTGGTTTTTCAGACTTGGTTTAGTCGAACCAGCTCTTGGAATTTGACATTTTCTTGGAGATTTTGAGGCTGTTGCTAAGCCTGAAGAAGAAAGAAGTGTTGGGGAGTTTGTGTTGTCGCTGTGGAAGGAAAAACGTGGAAAACGAAGTTTTCTTCGAGTTCAGGAGAAGAGATTACAGGCATGTTAAGCCCTTCTCTTTAAAAACTCTTGCTTTGTTTAAGTGTCTCATTAAAACAACCCTGCTCTTGGGTTTTGATTCTGTGACTGTTGTCGAGTCGATTCGAATTGGGTTTCATCGATTCTTGCTTCTTTTTGTTTGGAAAATGATATGATGAATCGTTCTGGTTGCTCGGTTTTGATTTGTATTTGCTCGAATCAAATTGGAGATGAATTATTGTATTGGTTATTGACTGTATGGAGGTCTGAAATAGATATTTCTTTCACTGTTCGTGTTGTTGAAATTGGTACAGGCCGTGTAATCGTTCCTTATAGTGAAATTGTTTCCTTAAATGTAATATTTTCTTTGCTATTGTGTTGGGAACTGTCCTTGTATGTAAAAAAAAAAGGGGAAGTGATGATACAGCTGTGTATATTGCTATGAATTGGGTTTCATTGAATCTGGCTGTCATTTTGGAAATAATAAGAAATATTTCCTCTGACTGCTGAGTTTAATTGTTTTTGTATTCCTCGAATGAGGTACCTTCCTGTGTGCTGGTCGTTTGACAGTAACGGGAAATTCGTTATGTGTATCTTGGGACTGTACACTTATTATGAGTTGATTTCACTATTGAAACAATTTTTTATTACTAACGAGCTGGAAGGAAGGGAATAATAGTTGTGAAGTAGTTCTTATTGAAATTTTCTTTAAGGAAGTAGATCCTTTTTCCTTGTACTGTTTTGGATTTTGGATGGAAGTGGCATTCGGGTTTCCTTTGAGTAATTGAACTCGAATGGAACGAAGTATTAGCATTATTTTTATTGCTGTACCTTTTTCTTGAGTAGGAACTAAACGAATACGTACTGGGTATTCGTGAAAGTAGGAAAAAGTTGATTGTTTTCCTCCTGAAGTTATTAATGGATTTCATTTCTCCTTGTTGAGAGAATAGGGTGGTTTTATTGTGTTTCATAGATGCTGTTTGGTCTTCCTATTCGGACTGATTGACAAAATTACAATTGGTTGTATTTTGTGCAAAGAATGATTATATTCCCTTATGCTGTAATGGAAAATTGATTTCATTGCGTCCTATAGTTGAGGTTTGACCTCCTGTTTGGAATTGTCTGGTGAATGCGAACTTGACTTGGATTTCTGTTTTAAATAAATGGAAAATGTGGAAATCAGCTTGTTTTCTGAGTCTGTCCCAACTGTACCAAGATTACGCAATTGGTGCCCTACGCGGGTTTGCCTTTATTAAGGTATTGAAATATGATTATTATATTTGCGTTCTGTACTTCATTAAGAGAATGGAGAATGTTGTATTTGAAATTAACAGTTGATCGAGATAGAACTCGAATTGGATATCCATTGTTGTGGTATACTGGATTTAAATTGTACAGGCTATGTGAGTTTGCTTCTCAATAAGAACGACTGTTCTGCTATCTTTATAATTTGAGGTGTCTTGCTTAGATGAACACGATTTGGGTGTTTGAGTTCATTTTGATCAAAAGGATTGTTCTTAATGAAATTTTTAGAGAAATGAATTCTTATCTTTTTGCTATTTTGACTCTGAAAATAATATTGGAACTTTACGGTGCATAAGAATTTGGTTTCGCTGTAGGTAACAACAATGTGTAATAGGTTATTATGAATTGTATGCGTTCATGGATATAAAAGGTCATATGAGTAAGTGATTGCGTGATTGTATAACTGTTTGTTTGGTTAACAATACAGTGAGAGAAGTATGGAATCTTCTAGTACAGCAATTACATGGTCTGCATCTTGATATTGCTTGTTCTATCACGAATTCTTCCTTGTTTTCATTTAAAAGCTGATTATAAATGAAATTATTCTTGCTGCCGGAAAGTGAATTCCGAATGGATTTTGTAAGTTTCACTCTGAACTGTTATCTTGATTTGTCTTTCGTTTGGATTCCACTGTTAGGACAGTCATGTGGAAAGAAATAGAGATATGAATGAATGACTTGGAAAAATGATCTTTTCTTCTTTCATTCAGTTGGAAATCTGGAATTCGTGAATAATGAATTTTTATAGTGCTTAGATGGGAGCAACTATATGCATTGCTGTTCGCTTTCTTGTCTGTACTTGATTGCTTTGAATTTAATACACGAACTGAAAGGAAAGTAATGAGTTACATTTCAGTTAGTTTCATCCTTTGCATTTATTATTAATGAAAGGCGTGGAAAGGATAACAGTATGTTTAAAATTATGTGGAAACAGGACAGCAGTCTTATTGCTGATTGTGATAATATTTTGATAGTTCAGTTGTTATGCTGATCTTTCTTTTGTGCCTATTTTGTGATTGATGTTTAACTGTCGTTTCATAAAAGCAGGGTTCTTTTATTGAGACAGTTAGTTGAAGCACCTTATTTTAAGGATAAGTGCTTAATATGCTCAGTTCATTGAACTGACCCGTGCAAATCATTTTGCAGATGGAATTTGATTAGAATGAAGACATGGCTGTTTTCTGATGCTTCTTGATTAATAAAGGATGAATTGTAATTGTTGCTTTATTTCCTCTTCGAGGAATTGTGAAAAGAAGAAAATATATTCTTCTGTCCATGAGTTGTATGGATGTTTTGTATAAACTATGCCCAATCAGCTGGATTGGCAAATGTACAGATTATGACTTGAAATATTGAATACAATTACAAGTGTGATATTTTCAATAGTTATATCAGTTTGATTTTGTTGTCTAATCTGGAAATATAATGTTATTTCTTGATTTGGAATTGTTATTTGTCCTTGGATGGATGCTAAATGGAAACTGATATCTATTCTTACCTAAATGCAACTTTTAAGTTGAAAAATGCAATTAGTTCATACTTGGGTAAAGATGAATTTTTAATTGACATTAAAAAGGATTAAGAAGAATATGATTCCATAATCGGAAGGTATTCAGGATTAGCTTAGGAGCTAAGGAATATCAATCAACTCCGGGGTAATCGAACTTCGCTTTCGAACTCCATTAATGATCCCGTTTGATAAATTCAGAATAATGGATATAGGATAAGTATATCCGTAACTAATGGACCTTAACCATATAACGTTAAGGAGAACAAATGAATACTGTTCTTGGGAATTAGACCTCGTTTAAATGACGTCTAATAAGTTAAAATTCTGAATTTAGTTGCAGTTGAGAAAATCTTGGTTAAGTTTAATAGGTTAAACTTATCACGTCCGTCGGAACGGACTGCTTAATCCAATGATTAAGAAGTGAACCAAGTAAGGAAATGCAGCCCTTCGACACGAAGGAGAAGATGCATTGCAAGACAATGGACGGATTTAGTCCCTCTTAGCCCTATACAACTGTAACGGAAACGAGGATCAAGAGATCAGCGTGGATGCTGAAAGTTGATTTTAATTATTAAAATCATATCCGAAGCACTTGAGCAGGATGTGTATTCTCGATGGGAGAATTCCGTAGGACATTGGCATACGCCAGCTACAGCAAGGTGTCTCCATGAAGACGGGGTCTTCATGACGACACACTGTTGCAGCTGACATATTGCAATGCCCTCCTGAATTAAAACATTTAGAATACATAGGCTGAATGTGTAACTCTTAGCAGGGGATAGAGTATGATCAGATATACGGAGTGACTCCGGAATACTAAAGATAATTAGACACACGGAGTCGTGGGGTAACGACACCGTATGTCTGCGTATCTTTAGTTATCAGGAGTGCCTTCTTATATTCGTTCATATTCTAATTGGTTAAATTGAAAGTTTAAAACTGACCTTAAACGAAAAGGACTGGTAGGAACCAGGAAAGACCATTCTAGATAACAGGTGAAGTGAGGTGAAGGACGTATTCCGTAGATGTGTATCACATCCAGGAATATGATCATGCAAAGCATGTGAAAATCTTTGGCCAAAGTATCGCAATTGCTGGTTGCGTTGTCCTTATCACTTAATTTAAGATGCAGGATGTCAGATGAATATCAGTAACAGATATTCAGATAGGCTTCTTAAATGGATCACTTCGATAACCGGAATTGGTTATGAGAATAGGTATATAGAATATACCATGCATAAACAAACATGAAGGATCGGTTGTTGCCGAGTCATGAACATGAAGGATCGGTTGTTGCCGAGTCATGAAATGAAGGATCGTTGAAACTCCGAGCCATGAAAATGGAAGATCGGTAGTTCCTCGAGTCATTTACAGCAGCATATAGAATCTGTTATAAGATTGAATGGCATTGAATGTGTGTTCCATATTGTAAATATGCGAACAGGGAACATTCGTTTTAAAAAGAAATTGTGTGATCCAAACTGTGTTGTTTGGGCAGAGAACAATTATTAAAACTTGAACGTGTGTTTGAATTTTATAATTCATAACAGTGAACGTTATCAAAAAAAAATAAAAAATTTCCCTTGTTCTGGTATTTTGAAATGAGGATGTTACAATTGTTCTAAGGAAAATTCCTCCTCTTCATCTCTACAACACATGTCACAATCCATGCTATCGTCCTATTGTTTTCTCATCTAAAACAATAATATCCTCACCCATGTTTTCTAACATGGATTTCACAACCTATAAATCCTTCTTCAACTCCTCATCCTATGATATGAGTGGTATAGAACCACCCTTCCTCATCTTTTTTACATTTACTTTTACTAAGGATTGCATTTCTCCTAATATAGTCATTAACTCAGTTAGTTAGGTTGTATACCTATCACTCATATCTTGTGCAATTTTCTTGACTCATGTACTAGATTATCTCATGACCTCTCTTTTAAAATATATTTTTACCCACCCATAAAATATAGAGAGCAATTTATGGACCTTATACCCATTATTCACTTAGTGGAGGATGTAATCTTAGTTATCTACCCACCTACAAAAGATGGAGAACACTCAACTCTCATTGTATACTTGACCTCTACCAATTTTTTATCTACAGAATCCAAAATTAAACTTTGATGAAGTTAGAGTGAGGGTTAAAATGAATAAAAACATTCATGTACAACCTAACCTCAACATACATCGATAGAAACAAACTCACAAATGTGTTTACTCGAGATAGAACAAGATAAAACTCTTTATTTAATTAAATAAACTCAATTATAGAGATAACACAATATCTTTACCTCATAACAGAAAACATGGATAATTCCTTATGAACAATCCCTCAATGGGATGGTACAACCACTCTCTTCTCTACCCTATACACTCTTGAATATCCTCAATCAAAGAAACTAATTTTTTGATCCAAAGAACATGTCTTTATGTCATATGAATATTTCCTTTCAAGATGTTAGAATCTTAAAAATACTCAACATATGATGATTCATCATTATGGGTAGTTATGTCTTCTTTTGAAAAGTAATAAGTGGTGTTGTGTAATTTTTTATAACAACGTTTAGTCTAAACAAAGGAAAGTAGTATGTGAGAGCTTTGGATCAAATTGCATAGAATAAACATAACAATGATTTATGTTATACAAATCAACCATTTCAAATATACAAATAAATAGAAGAATGTTTCATATAAAATAGGAAACCTCCCATAACAAATCTCCCCTATATTTGTGAGTGGTTTTCAACCACCACTTACATATGCTATCTAATTTTGCAACCTTGATAAAATTAGACAACAGAGGCCTGTTGTGCTCTAGGATTATTTACAGGCCCCTAAGGTTCAAGGTTTTCTCTGAAGTACATAAATTATCCTGGAGGACCCATTTCTGGTCAACATGGGGAAAAAAAATCAAAATTGTTAATTCATTGTTCTAGGGGTCATATTGTGCTTCTGTTACTCTCTGAATTCAAGAAAGATCCTTGTGAAGGAAAATTTAGGGTAAGAGTTCATTTTAAAGGGGAAAATTGCATTGAGCTACTGACAGCTCATTGAGCTACTCAGAAAATTGGCATGTAGTCATGGTAATTAGATTTCAAAGTACCTTGGTCAAGTTGTGATTGTCACAGCAAGCTGCCTAAGTTTGCAAGCCTAAATTACTTGGTCAAGGTAACGATACGTAATGTAAGAGATTTTTTGAGTTATGTTCGAAAATCAAGTTAGGATTAGAGTTCACAGAAGCTTGCAGTCAGAGGGAGCTTGAAAATAATGAGGAACGATGTATTTGAGCTCGTCGCATTACATAGGATGGGTCGATCCCATAGTAAGAAGTATTTCAGAATATGACCATGTCACTCGATGTCATGAGAAGCAAAACAAAGTGGATTCGACTTGGTTTGATTCAACTCAAGGAGTTAAGGTAAGCCAAGTTGCAGAAGTGGCTTGAGGTTGGAGATCAAGTTGATCCAAACACCTAAGGAGCTTGGTTGAGTCATGTAAACAAGGGTAAAAGTTTAATACATTTCCAAGTGGGATTTTGGTGATGGAAATCCAACACAAGGAATCCATGTAGGGGAAGTTCGCAAGGATCAAGACAAATCTGTGGAGAAATGAGGCCAAGATGCCAAAGATGTGGGATTTCATGGAATGAAAGCCATGTCAACATAAATATGGAAAAACAACATTCAAAATCCCAATCTAGAAAATCCATCATGAGAAAATAGTTAGGGAAAAGGTGGGGTTAATCACCATTTTGATCGATTCATGGGAATACCAAATCCATCGTCAAGCTATCAGATATGTCATCCGGTGACTTGGTTTACATATTAGGATTCACGAAAAGTAACATAGAGGAACTCACTCGCAGACGGTCAAAAGGTTTCGCGCCAAGTTGCTAAGCCTTTGAATACATGAAAAATTTGTGAGAAGCATCCACGCAGGCCTTTGAAAAATTCATGAATGGTCAAGGTGGAACTGGATTAGTTCTAGGAAATATTGGGTGGAACATTTTGGATGACCAATGTTGGCAAGTTAGTGAAGCATACATGCCATGGTGAGGTTGATTCTAGCTCATGGATTGGAGATGTACATAAGTCAACTTGGGCACCATCACATGGGTAAAGGTGGGCTTATGAATACAGTAAGCCAAAAGCTTAACTATCAAACCATTCAAGGAATCTACCATATGGTTTATTGATCGAGTTTAGGGACATTCTTGAGAATTCCAAGACCATGGCCAAGACCAAACATCCATCATGTCGACCGAGATCACTAGATAGAGATTGAAAGAGTTAAGCTCATAGATTGGTTCATTGAGGAGTCATGGACGCAAACCAAGAGGATATCAAGTTAGTCATGCCAAAGCTTGGGGAAAATACATTACAGATAATGCATGGAAGAGCTTGAATGAGGATGTCAGGGAAAACACCAAGTTGGAGGGTTTTAAGCTTGTCGGTTTGGCATGGTTAAAACATGAATATGACATGGCTCATGTAAAGTGATAAAGGCTTAATTCGGTGAGTTGAGTTAAGACTGAGCTGGAGTTACACGCCGGGTTAGGAATGTTGTAGTGGAGAAAGCATAAGTGTTGACTTGTGTTTGAGCTATGAGCTAGGAAGTAGAATTAGAGCCCAAGCAGATGCACGTGAATGGAATAAAAGAGTGTAGATCTCGCATGTAGGATTTGACCCACCAAGTTGAACCATTCACCAAGTGAGTTTGCATATGGTATGGGATTGTATGGGGGATAGAGTTGGTGAAGGCTCGTTGAAGAGAGTTCTTGAGCCAAAAAAATTAGAGAGGAGCTCAAAGAATGAGCTAAGGAAAACCAAATTACATGGAGCAAGCTTGTCAGACAATGTGTTGGAGATAGAGCTCGGAAGTGAGCCCATGTAGAGGATAGGAGCTTGACACCAACTCGGTGAGTTGGCTTGGAGAGCCAACCACCGAGTTGGTCTTTTTAAACCATTTCTCTTAGACCCCCCCTTCCTCAATGCAAACTAGTCCTTGGGGGGTCCCACTTAATATATTATTAAATGAATAATTTTATTTAAATATTTTAATAATGATATTTATTATTATTATTAAAATATTCTTTTAATTAAATAACAAGATTAATTCAAACCTTTCATTTATGAAACATGATGGGGTTCTTAAGTGGTTCAAGTAACTTTGTAATTAATGTTGACCATCACGTGCCTTCATTTTAGGAAGGAATTTATGACTGCCCCTCTTTCTCTCACAAAATTATTTTATAAATGTAAGTTGGAAGTTCATTCCAAGGGGTGACACATTGGTTGTAAAACTTAGATGTGTGACACAAGTTGAACAAGTTAAACATCTTAGACAAGTGCATATTTTTTCAACAATCCTCTCTCTTCTGCAAGTTAGATTTGTGGATTGGGGAAATTTCAAGCCTCCTTTCCAAGACTGTAATGGAAAAAATTTCCTCTTCTGAATGTAATGATGCATTGTGCACATTGTTGAAATAATAAAAGTGTGTGTTTTGTGACTACTTTTAGTCCTTTTATCATCATATATACTTCTTTGTGCCTTTCTCATGCTCACATGTACACTGTGTAGGTTTAAGTTTCCATTATAGGTTCTTGGAGTTTTGTGATTATCAAGAGGTGGAGTTCTACATGCAGTTGAGTTGTGCTGCTTGTTCACCCTTCTCAGTTTCATTCTTCTTCACTAAAAGACAGAAAGATTGTTTGTCTAGTTGATTTTAACAAGTGGAACACACATTTCTTAGTTTGTGGCATTTTTTACCCTTTCTAAGTTATAGTAGGTGAAGTATGCTTGTTGTTTACAACACCCTCTTCAAAATAACCTTCCTAAAGTCTAGAAATACCCTTTATTTGTTGCATAACCATCCCTAGTAAAGTTTTATTTCCTACGAATCTCTCTCCCTAAATCCCATGAAAATGTTAGTATAGGTCTAGATAACCATTTTATTGCACTAGGAGTAATATCACACTTACTTTAGGAAGAGGAATATGACCTTCTTAGAAGGTTCACCTCAAGCCAAATTCCCATAGCTTGAGAGGCGATCCCATGTTACCCAATCACACCAAACATCATGTTCACATTTTGGCCATTCAGAGGGTGCAATGATTTGGTGATAACAATTTTTGGCACGCTCGGTAGGAGAAAGAGTTGGTACTTCTCTTCTCACTTGCACAAGTAAAAGTACCTTACGAATCTATATATTTGGATTTCAAATCTCAGTGAGTTAACTCATGCAAAGAATTCAAACAAGAGCTTATCCAAAGAAAGGAAATTATTAGCATATTGCACTATCCTTATCTCCTCCAAGGAGAAGGAGAAGAGGCATCTCAACATCACCCATTACAACATCACCTCATAGGGTTCATTCAAATCCTCCTTACGGAAGGCTTCCTCCACCCAAGAACAATCAACCTCTCATTTTTATGGTGGGGAATCAAGTCTTTCCCCCTTTCAATGTAAGCATTCCTCTTCTTTTGGCTCAACATGACCTATACCTACTATGACACTCAAAATTTTACCCTTCTACATAGGGTAAAATCATGTTACTCCAATGGAACATATTCTTGATGTAGCTAGCATTTGTGCAGTACATAATATCATCGAGGAAAATTTTGTAGTTAGACATCTTGCTACTTCCTTTAAGGGAAAAAAACTTTAGTGGTTTCATGGTTTAGAGGTTGGAACTATAACCTCTTGGTATGATTTTGGGGAGAATCTATGCAAATAGTTCGAAGACAAGAGTGACCACCTGCCACTCTTAGAATAACTCACTACCATAAAGAGAGCTCCCCAAGAATACATGAGTGATTTCAACTTCCGGATCTAAAGGACTTAGAATAGGATTCCAACACTTATAAAGCCTTATCCAAATAATGCATTCTTGTAATATTAGTGAGCCTTGAGCAAAGATGTAGAAATTAAGATCTAGTCCATAGGAGGGACTACAGTACCTGATGCCTATGAAATTGCCACAAGAGTGGAGAATTCCTTGATTCAGGATGGAAATATAGCTCCACGACTGCCAATGTCATTGTCTCTAGATCTTACAAACACTTAGACTACCATTGCTCCTATTCATATAGCTTCCAAGAAACCAACTCAGTTTACCCCTACCCCTTTAAATGACCTATTTAAAGTCAAGTCACTACTGTAAAATTTTGGGAACAAGCTCGTTGGACTTGAGAAGAAACAATTTCAATATAATTATCCATACAAGCCACAAAATTAGTAATAGGCTAACCATAATCCTTTACAAGGGAACAATAAGCCTCGAAATATGAAAGAGTTTGTGAGAATCAAATCAGAAACGATGCACCAAAAAGTAGTTTCACTCCAACAGAATCGTAATGGCTCCAGTGTAATTACAAGGATCGAAAAAAAATGGAAGAACTTGCTCAACAGAAACAAAGCTTACACATACAGGAAAGACAATGGAGTGTCTTGGCATACTCATAAATTAGGAATGAAAGGGTACATATAGGGTGCTAAGTAACCCTAGTGCATGACACACAAGAAAAACCTAAACCTAACCCATGTGAGATGACCCTCCATATGTGAGTGGAGGAAACATAGGATACCACACACCAACACCCACCCTTCATTGAAGCTAGGGTAGTGGCTATGATGAGTCAGCTAGAGTAAGAAAACACTCCTAAACAATTAAGAAAGATGTGTCAATGGGGCCTGACAACTAAAGGCTTGATAAGGTGTCCATATACAAAAAAAATCTTCCTAAAAGAAGAAGAAGAAGAAGAAGAGAAGGGATATATAGCCCAAAGAAGATGAGCAGCTACATAAGACCTCACCCCAAGAAGAGACCGCAAGTGAAGAAACTTCACGTCAGTGAAGGGCTTGGTAAATAAATCTACAATCTGATTAACTGTCTGAATGTATTGAATGTTGATGATACTATCATGAATAAGCTCTTGTATGAAGTGCATATGGATCTCAATGTGCTTCATCTGCTGATAATGAACTGAATTTCTACAAATTGAGATAGTTCTCACATTTTCACAATAGATAATGGTAGGCCCCCAAAAGTGGATGCCAAACTTTGTCAGAATACCCTGTAGCCAAACAACTTCTGTGGCAACGTTAACTTCTCCTCTATATTTTGCCTATGTAGAAGATATCACAATTGCATTCTGGTTCTTGCTAGACCAACTAACAGGACCTAAACCAAGAGAGAAACTGTAGGTAGAGGTATATTTCTAATGATATAAGTCATCGGCCCAATCAGAATCAGTGAGCTCAATCAAGTCAATATCCACCCCTCCATAATAGTGAATGCCATTAGTATAGGTGCCATGAACATAATGAAGGATACACTTAGCTGCTTTCCAATGTATCTTATGTGGCTTTTGTATGAATTTGGAAACGATCCCAATAACAGAAGATAAATCTAGTCAAGTGTGAGTCAAGTAAATCAAGCTCCCCACCAACTTTCAATAAAGGGTACCATTAACCAAGGGAGTAGAGCAATCAGAAACCAAATTAACCTCAGAAAGAAAAGGAGTAGGAGAAGACTTGCAATCAAACATTTGAAAATGAGAAAGCAAGTCAAGAGCATACTTAGGTTGTGAAATCACAATTCCCAAGTCAGATTGTGAAATTTGGATCCCAAGAAAGTAATGAAGCAGACCTAAGTCAGTCATGGAAAACCTTTTTTCCAAGGTGATCTTCACAAAATAAATGATAGAGGAAGAGCTTCCTGTGATCAACAAGTCATCAACATAAAGAACAAGGATGAGTATGGAGTCATCTTGCCATAGAATATAAACATTTGGATAAGAGTGACACCTAGTAAACCTTGATGTAAGTAAAAAGGAGTCCATCTTAGCATACCAAGACTGAGGGGCTTGTTTAAGGCCAAAAAGAGACTTCTTTAGCTTACAAATGAGGGAGGGATAATGGACATAAGCCAGAGGTTATTCCATGTAGATATCTTCCTCTAGGTCACCATGAAGGAAGGCACTCTTAACATCCATTTGATGAACTTTCCATTTGTTTTTTGTGGCAATGGAAAGGGTGAGTCAAATAGAGGTCATCTTCACAACCGGAGAAAAGGTTACAATATAATCAACCCCAGATATCTGGGAGAAACCCTTAGCTAATAATCATGATTTGAACTTTTTGACATCTCCATCTACTCCATACTTTTTTCAGAACACCCACTTACACCGAACGATTTTTCTTCCTTTTGGAAGAGGGGTGAGATACCAAGTATCATTCTTCATGAGAGATGAAACTCCTCATCCATGGTAGAATCCCACTCAGGAATACAAGAAACCTCCTAAAAATACTATGGATTAGAAGTAGAGGCAAAGAAAGAGTGGTGTCCAATGAAATATGAGTGAGTACGTCTCATATCCAAAGTATCTCCAACTAAATTTCCAGCACTTAACAAAGTTTTCCTAGCCCAAAGAGGACCAAGAGGATCAGGCTCAGAGTCGGAAGATTCTTCACTCAAGTGAGAAGGGACATAGTCCTTGTCATCACTACTATCAGAATCAAAATAATTAAAGGCCTGATGGTTGGGAGGATTAGGAATAGGAGCATGCTCAACAACATTATCATCTGATGAGTCAGAATCTGAATTAGTGAGCTTAAGAACCTCAATAGGTAGAGAAGTATAAGTCAAAGAAGACTCATCAAACTTAACGCTTATCTCAATATAAATCTCATGGGAAGTAGGATTTAACAATTGATATCCCTTCACACCATCAGGATACCATACAAATATACAAGTTTTGGATTGTGGTTCTAATGCCTTAAGTTTCTTCTTGGGAATCCAATCCATAACCTTGAATCCGAAGAGTCAAAAGTGCTCAACATCATGCTTGCATCCAAACCAGGATTCAAAGGGTGTCATCCCTCTTATTTCCTTGTGTGGAACATGACTCTGAATGTAATTAGCACAATTCACTGCTTCAGCCCAATACTGTGGAGGAAGAGACTTCAAGTGAATCATACAAGTGGCCATCTCCTGAAAAATACATTTCTTTCTTTCTACTACTCCATTCTGTGAAGGGATATAAGCAACTGTATATTGCAAGGCCATCCCTTCAGAAGTAAAGAAATCCATGAACCTATTATTTACATATTCCCCTCCATTGTCAGTTTGAAGAACCTTAATAGACCGTTTTACCTTTTTCTCTACAAGGTCCTTAAAGTCCTGAAAATGTTCAAAGACTTCAGACTTACGCTTAAGAAAATATACCCAAGTATATCGTGAATAGTCATCAAGGAAGGTGAGCACATAAAGAGCTCTAGTAAACAAAGGAGAAAAAATGGACCAGAAATATCACTGTGAATAAGATCTAAGGGATGAGTAGCTCTCTATGCTTTTCCTTTCTCAAAGTTCTTTTCAGGATGCTTTCCAAGGGTACAACCCTCACAAAGACCCTTAGAAAACTTGACACAGGGTAACCTATTGACCATTTTGTTTTGGCTCAATTGTTTAAGGTAGCATTAATTTAGATGTTCAAAATGCTCATGCCATAGCTTACTAACCTCAATTGCATGAGTAAGCAAGGTAGCTGGCATAGAATCAAAAGTAAAGTGGGAAAATGTATACAACTGTGAATGGTGATCCACCTTTCCCTCAGCCACTGTAGTTTCATCGTCAAACTCATGAATAATCATTGAGTTAGGACCAAATTCCACTCGCATTCCTTCACTAAGGTGAGTAATTTGGTAAACTGATAGGAGATTGGTAGAGAGATCAAGAATACTCAACACTTGATTGAATGTTCCCCCATCCATCTCTACCGATCCACTACCGGAAACTGACACTTTTGTGTCATTACCCATCATGATTTGGGACATACCATAAGGCTTGATGTTGGAGAAGTCAACATGTGAAGAAGTCATGTGGTGCAAGGCACCAGAATCTATAATCCACATCAATGAAGGATAAAATTTGGCTACAAGGGCCTTTCCTTTCTTCTTATCAGATTTAGACCCTTTTACAGTAGAAGACTCGGCCTTCGAAGGGTTTTGTTTGATAGACTTAGGAACACCTATTTTTTTTCTCAAGTAAATGAGTAAGGTGGTCAATTTGTTTTCTCATACATAGATGCTCTTTATGACCATGATTCTTGCAATAGGAACACAAAAACTTGTCTTTCTATGCTCTAGGCTCAGAAGTCAAAGCAGTCATGTTAAATTTAGTTTTGGTTGTGGTTTCCTTCTTAGGTTGATCATTTCTTTATTTCTTCTTTTCAGTTTTATTTTCCTTACTAGTACTTGCTACAAGGGCATGTGACTTGGACTTGAGAGACCCCATTTGAATGATTTTTTCCTATTCTCGAATGATTTGGGATGAAGAATAGTCAAAGGAGGGCATATTCCAATCTTTGCACAAGGAATGTTTTGTAGTGTAAAAATTTGACACAAAGATAGAATATTTAGGACCTAACTTAGAGAGAATCAACAAGACAGTTGAGAATATTTATTCTCTACTTGACATTCCTTTGACAACAATCTAGTGTGGACAAACTTAGAGAAGTATGCTTGTAGGTTTTCAAAATCACTAGGATTTAACCCCAGTAGTTCATTTTCCAACTCATGCGCTCTCATGTCATCTTGTTTTCCAAACATTTTATCTAATGTTTTCGATGTAGAATTAGGTCTTTTGGATGACTCAATGTGGAAGAGAAAGTAAGGAGAAATAGACATGCAAATAAGACCTAAAGATTCATCACTACGGTTTAACCACTTAGATTTTTTAGGGTTATTGTCTAGTTCAGTCTCACTTCCCATGGTGATGTGAAATAACTCTTTACCTCTTATTTTCATAATCATCTTCGATCTCCACTTGAAAAATTTGAATGGTGTAAGAAAAGGAAGTGAATATTCATCCATTATGAAGAAAGAGAGAAGGAATGCAGAAAAAAATCACCACCAATGACAATATAGAAACCCCCCTACTTTTAGCACTTTATAACTGAGTGTGTTGGATACAATTGGGTCTGAGCGTGCATCTTGAAATAGTTGATAACTCACCTTGCAATCGGCATAATATCGTGCAAGAGAAAAGACCACAATAATGTTTCATGGAGTGCAAAAAAGTAACACCGTATACAAGCACAACTGCAAAAACTAAGAAGGAGACAAAATCAAAACTTGGTTGTGAGAAAGAGCATCTCACATCACAAAGGATACCCCCTTGTTGCAAGAATGGTGGCAGAAGCACTCACTTTTCGCAAGCAATAATAAGGGTAAAATACAAGTTTTAGACGAACTTAAGATGAGTTTCGATGATCTTCAGAATGCCATAAAAGTGCTCAGAAGGTAAAAATGTACTTGGAGTGATACTACACACTTGAGCACACAATTAGTAAAAAAATTTACTATAACACCTAAAAATAATTATTGCTTTGAAATGCCCAATTTGGCTAATTTTAGAGCTATTAGAGTTAAAAAAATGAAAATTTAACGTTAATTTTAAAAGACGATTTTAATTATCTATCTAATCGAGAATGAAGAGATCTTAATTAATAGAAATAAATTTAATTACAATTAAATCTAATTAATTACAAATAGAAACTAATTAAGATAATGAAATCCTAATTAAAATTCAAATATATTTCCCTTTTAAAAAAATTCAAATTTGAATGGTTTCCCACTACAATTTGAAAATTTTCCGTTAACTTGCCTTAAATAAATTTAAATGAACTTATCATTAGGAAGAAATTATAATTAAGATCTAGTGAAAATTAAATCCTAATTAAAAATCAAATACACTTTCCCTTTTAAACGAAATTCCCACAAAAAAAAAGAACACCCCTGAAAGAAATCCCACTAAAAAATTAGAAACATAACATATAAAAACTTACCGTTTGTTTGAAATACCGTTGGAGGTGGAGACCGTTCAGGCATGAGAGAATCCCGTGTTGGGTGATCAAAGTTCCAGAAAAGCCGTGTAACGACTGAGCTATGTGGAGGATGTTGGAGGTGGTTTGGAGCAAGCTCGACAGAAGGCATGCTGGGTCAGGAGACAACGTGGGCATGACAAGAATGGGAGCTCAAAGTGGGAGGAGCTCACGGGAATGTAAACCAGGGCCAAGGAAAGGTAGCGGGATATCAGAGTAGAGGGAGAGATGAGACCACAGGGAAGAGCCAATGTGAGGTTGTAGGTTGAGCAGGCGAGACAGAGCCGAGGGTATGAGAATTTTGACTGAGGATGGGGGATTCGGCTTTGCAGAGGGTGAAGAATAAAACTTGACCAAGAAAAAAACAATGCAGGGTTGATGCCATAAGGAAAATAATAAAGAAACTCGACTGAGTTAAGTAGGAAACTCACAAGTTGAGATTCAACATAGGCCATAAAGATTTTAACTGAGCCAGGAGAGCTCAATGGAGAGGAAGGATTTGGCTAGGTAGGTAAACATGCCCGAGATAAAACATGTTGGGGGAATGGCTTGGTTCAGGGCCAAACACAGTGAATGGCGCTTAGGGCAGAGAAGAGAAGATCACTGAGGGGCTCAGTGGAGAGTAGTGAATCAAGACACCAAACTTTCAAAACCTGTAATTTTGAACCTAAATTTAGCAAAAACACCATGCATAAAAAAGAGACCAAGCAAAGAGAGATTTAAAAAATTTCCAGTTTAATAAAAAAATTAAAAACAAGAAAATAACCTCTATTTTAACTGATTTGCCATATTTAGCTGCAATTAGCTAAATGTAGCTATAAAACCCTTGAAAGCTTTAGGAATACCTACACATACATGAAGAACAAAGGAAAAAAACAACTTTTGAAGAACAACTTTTTAAATATGTTAGCAATAAATTTCTAGAATATAATGATCTAAGAACTTGCACGAGGAATAAAAAATGAGACCAAGAGTAATCACAACTCAAATGACAAATGCACCTTTACCCAATCTTAGCTCTGATACCATGAAAGATTTTGTGAGAATCAAATCAAAAACGATGCACCACGAAGTATTTACACTCCAACATAATCGTAATGGCTCCAATGTTATCACAAGGATCAATCAACAATGGAAGACCTTTCTCAACAGAAATAAAGCTTGCACACAGAGGAAAGACAACGGAGTGTCTTTTCATACTCATAAATTAGGAATGAAAGGGTACATATAGGGTGTTGAGTAATCCTAGTGCATGAAACACAAGCAAACCCTAAACCTAACCCATGTGAGATGACCTTGCATATGTGAGTGGAGGACACATAGGATCCCACACACCAACAAAATAAAATTGTAGGTTAAGCTATGAATGTCAGGCCTCTAAACTTTAGGAATCTTCTTACTGCTAGCTCTTCTAGAACCCTTGTACCTATCCAGAATAATCTAGTTCAAGACTACAAATGGATCTATCCTTGTTCTCAACCCCACAATCAAAATATTTTTTGTAATGGATTTCTTAGCTAGGAATTTATGGTTCAAGCATATCTACCCCTCCAGAGGCAATAAAAAATTCATCTACGTAGGAAATAACAAATCAATCACAGGTACCTGAAGAAACCACTTTGCTAAATTGGCAAGAAAAAGATTTTTGTAGGTTGAATATAAATTCCTCATCAGTGTCTTTTTGAATCTATTTTCCCTCCGCTCCGCGTCTGCTCCGCGGCTGCTCCGCGACTGCTCTGCGGCTACTCCGAGATTGCTTCGCGACTGCTCCGAGATTGCTCCGCGGCTGCTCCGCGACTGCTCTGAGATTGCTCTGCGACTGTTCCGCGGCTATTCCATGGTTTCTACGCGGGCTTCATCTAAAAATAGGGTTCGAGGAGGCACGAACGTTGCCAGAGGTTCACCCCTCTCAGAAATTCAAAATGTGGTCCCTATTAATGGCGGCGAGAAACCAGTGGTATCTGTGGGAGGCGGATGCAAAAATGTAGAGGAAAATAAAGCACCAATCTCATGGATTGGTATGGCTTTCAATACTAACCAAGACCCCCATATCAAAACAGGGGTGTTCACTCATGGGACAGGTAAAGATGGTTCAGTCAAAGATTCATTATCTCCTTTAAAACTCAATACTGGTAACTGCAGGTTGCAAGAGACTAAGAGTGGATCTGGTGATGGAGGAAGAGGTACAGGGGTAAGCCAGAACCAGGACAAACTAAACAGCGACAATAGGTCCGGATCTTATGCTTCAGCGGTCTCCAAACAGAAGGAGAATGTCAGAAATGAGCTCTTAAAACCCTCCCAGGAGGTCCCGACGCTGAAAATCGAAGAGGATTTACTACTAAAGGTTCTTAAGGAGGAGGAAAATCTCTCCCAACTGGGGCTCATATGCAGATTTCACAAATTTTGGCCTAAGCTTTCTCAGCTTCATGACTGGATAGCCCAGAGATGGAGAGAAAAAATACAAGGTAAGATTGAGCTTTATCCTTGTGCTAAAGCTTACTTCATTGCTGTCTTTGAAACCCCTGAAGATAGGGATTTAATTTTTAGTCAACATTGGGTTTGGGGGGAACATGGGCTTATGTCCAAACCATGGTATCCATCTTTCGACCCATTAAAGGAGTCTTTTGATACCTGCCCGATTTGGGTTCGTCTACCAGGACTCCCATTGCAGCTTTGGAACAGATCTTGTCTGATTGCTATAGGGGATACTTTAGGCTCATGTGTAGTAGTCGATGATAAGACCTCCATTCAAACCCATACTACTTATGCTCGAATCCTGGTTGATCTCGATACCTCCAAATGTTTACCAGCAGAAATCAATCTACAGATTGGAGCCAGGCTCTGGGTGCAGAGGATAGACTATGAGAGACTTGCCTTCAGATGTAGGCGTTGCTTCCAAACTGGTCATGTTACAGATGACTGTGAACACTCCAAACGTAAGACCAAAACAGCCTGGTGGAGGGATTCTCTACCTGAACATCTTACAATCGACTCAGATCCGGCTAAGGAATCGAGTGCCCCCCTGCAAGCTAACTCACCCATCATGGTTGATTCACAGACCAATACAGAGAAGCCTCTAGATTATTCTTTACAGGCTGCTGATTCAGTGATTAAAGATATTCTGACCTCCCATTTGGATCACTCCCCCATCAAACCTATTGCAGTTTTTCCGACTGTAGTGGATGTGGGAAATCAAGAATGGACAGTGGTGGATCGGAAAAAGAAGGGTAATGCCAAATCTAAATCCCCCACCATATCGGACAAGATTTGATTCTTGTCTTTTTGGGTGCTATTATTGCTACATTTTGGCATATGGCCTGCTACGCAGTTGCTTGGCAGCTGTGTTGTTGTTTTGTTGCTGTTTTTTTGCTGTTTTGTTGCAGCTGGTTTGCTTTTGCTGGTTCCTTTCTTGACAGTTTTTGTTGGGCTCTTTTGAGTTGATCGTCTGGATGTTTTCTCCATTAGTGGTCGGCCGGAGTACATTGTTATCATTTTTGTGGCCGGACCACTGCGTGTTTGCTGTTTGATCGCTGTCCAGCAGGTGTTTATTTGCTGTTGTGTTGCTGCTGGTTGTTTCTTTGCAGACTGCGTTCTGCAGTTGGTCCTTATTGTTATATCAGGATGTTGATCCTTTTTTTTGAGCTTTATTTTCCTATTCTGGCTCCTGAGCCTTGCTGTACAAGGGTATAGTCCCTTTCAAAAAACTATTTGCCAATAATAAAAAAAAATTCCTCATCAGTGGAGGAAAAATTTCATTCCAAAAAGAGAGCAATGTAATCTCAACCTTTGAAAGCTGATCAAACATCCAGTTCATAGCCTTAGCCACAAGTGGCAGCTACTAAATATGTGGGAAAGAAACCACCAGAAACACATGCTATCCAAGCCACAAGGAAAGAAGGTTCTTCAGGCATCATGGTTTCCAACAAGTACTTTCCAAAAGAGGATTCTAATTCCCAAAGAAATGTTAGCAAAGTGGGAGAAATTCCCTTCAGTATTGTAGAATAGATAAAGAAGACCAACCTGAGTGTTACTATGTGGGATGCACTCTCAATTCCTTCTCAAAGAAACTTGTTCCAAGAGACTCTGAACAATTTTGGTAAAAATGATAGATCATCGGGTCATGGAGAAAAAAAAGGTATGAGTTTGTGTTAACTGGAAGGGAAAATTGTTCCTAAGAAAAACAAACCACCGCCATTATATATTTCCCTGATCATTGGCGATCATTTAGTACATAATTACATGATCGATTCTAGTGTCAGTAGCTCAGTTATGCCCAAATAAATTGTATATGTGTTAGGAATACAATATACACTAATATCTAGAGGAGTTGTTTAGTTAGATGGTACAACAATTCAGACTGTCGGAGTCATCAAAGGAATATAGCTTACTATCCATGCATGTCATAGTTTTTCATTCCCACAAGACATATCGGTCATTGATCTTCCTCATCTCTTCACCATTTGCCTATCACGAGATTTCACTACGAAGATGGGTGGTTACTTGTTAGTTGATTGTTTGTATATGATCCTTAGGACTTGATACAAAAATAAAGTGACTATAAGGGTGGAAATAATTTTCCATAATCATGTGGAGCCGTACACTGCCAGTCCCATAAATGGGAATTATACCATCCGTGACATAGAAGAAGAAGATGTTGATCATGAACTAACCACTCTTGTGGAAGAAGTTCCTGATACTTTGCTAGATAAAGTGAGTGGAAATATTCAGTATGATTGCTATGTTGAGGCATTAGCAGAATAAGAAGCTAATATTTTGTTTTTAGAAAAGACATAATTGGGTACATACTACATTAATGAAGAAGATACGATCATACCACAACTTGTCAATTTTTTTTATTTGAAGGAACATGTAAATTGTATTTCGATGGCTCGAGTAGTAAGAATGGATCCGGTGTTAGGGTTATGGTAATTTATACAGAATGGGATAAGTACTTCTCATATTTCTAGTTTTAATTCAGTTGCACTAACAATGTTGCTAAATACGAGGCCCTTGAGAAAGGAATTCAACTATCTGAAAAGAAGGGAATCAAAGCCCTGACTATTTTTGGAGATAGTGATTTATTTTTTCATCAAGTGACAACACACAATGTATCCAAAAATGATCTTTTAAGATCATATAATAACCAAGTCTAGGATTTGATTGAATATTTTGAAGCTTTTGGGATCCATGCAGTTCCTAGAAATCAAAATCAGGATGCTGATAGGCTTTATATAATTAGCTCACACTATGACATACCTGTTGATATCATGAAAGAAGGATGGAAATATGTCAAAATTGTGGTTAAACCTATAGTTATTGATAATGTGAGTAGCTGACAAGTGTTTGATAGTGACAAATAAATTATCCTTTTCCTACAAGAAGAGGCAGAGTTTACTACAAAAAATCAAGATAAGCTACACGAATCATATGGTGATCAAATCATACAATTGAAAAGCAACAAGCTACCAAAAGGATTAGTTACTCTGGAATCTATCTTTAATTCAGATGATCAAGCCAAAAGACCAAGCTCTAACATGGTGGTCAAAGAAGAATACTTTGAGGAATTCGAGGTAGCAAATGAAAAAGTTCTAAAGATCGGCAAAGTGTGTACCTCAAAAGAGAAAAAGGATTTTGTTAAATTTTTTCAAGAATATAATGATATTTTTGCGTGGAGCTAAAAAGACTTGCATGGTTTTGATCTAGGAATATCACAACATACCATCGATTTGGATCCTAATGCCAAGCCAGTTCATCAGAAACAGAGTAGAATTAATCCCAAAATTGATCCACCAATGAGAAAGGAGCTAACCAAACTCATCAAGGCATGTATAATTTTTCCTATCAAGCATTCTTATTGGGTAGCTAACTTGGTTCCCATGAAGAAGAAGAACGGAGAGATTTGGTTATGTGTGGACTTCAGGGATTTGAACCATGGCTTGTTAAAAGATCATTATCCTCTTGCATCAATGGAGTAAATCCTTCAAACGGTGGAAGGAGCTCATAGATTTTCTTTAGTTGATGGATATTCGGGTTACAATCCAATTATAGTCCAAGAATCTGATCAATTCCAAATGAATTTCACTACCAAGTGGGGCATGTATGCTTACAACAAAATGCCATTCAGATTGTCCAATGATAGGGATACTTTCCAAAGAGCCATGAACATGGCATTTAAGGGACTAATTAATGACATCATCTTGGTTTAACTTGATGATATAATTATATACTCTAAGCATGAAGAATACCACATCACGCATCTAAGGAAGGTTTTCCAAAGGTGTAGGGAATTTGGGGTTTCACTCAATCCTAAGAAATATATTTTTGTAGTGCACGAGGGGAAGTTGTTGGGGCATGTTGTTTCAGTAGAAGCACTGTCCATTGATCCAATCATGATTTGTTTAATTATGTCCTTTTCTCTCCTGATTCATAAGAAGGGTCCCTAGAGTTTTCTTGGAACCATAATTTTTTTGCGGATATTCATCCCTCAATTTATAGCATTGGTTAAACCACTCAAAACCATGATGAAGAAAAATATGCCATTCTCATGGACAAAGGAAGGAAGGGAAAGCTTTGAATCAATCAAAATGACAATTTCTCAAGCTCCCATGCTGGTGAACCCCATGTTTGATAAAGATTTTATTATTTATGTCTTTGCATGTCAAGAGAGCATTTCAAGTATCCTCACCTAGCAAAATGATGATTTGATGGAGAAACCAATTTCTTTCTTTAGTCAATCCCTCAAATACTATGACCTTAAATATTCATTTTTTGAAAAACAAGTCTTTGTAGTTATTTGAGATTTGAATAAATTCAAGCACCTGTTGTCCAACAACAAAATTCATCTGATGGTGTCTCATCCAGGTGTCAAGGAATTTTTGCTGAAAAAAGAGATGAATGAAAAGTGTGATGGCTGGATCACGAAGGTGATGGAGTATGATGTACATATCAAAGTTACCAAACTTACCAAAGGTAAATGTTTTTGTCAAAAACTTGCTGCAGATACGGAATCAAAAGATGATGAGGATGTGATGCTCCTAAACACTGATGAAGGTGATAATCAGGTTGACTAGTTATCCAAAATGAAGAGTTTCCTTTTCTCAAGAGTACATCCTGTGAACATGGATAAAAATCAAAGATGGAATTTCTGTCTTCATTCTATTCCATATGTTATGGTAGATAATGTTCTCTTTTGAAGGGATTTGAATGGTGTTCTCCTTCGGTGCGCGGGACTGGAATAGGTAAGTAAGATACTAGAAGAGTTTCACAATGGCCTGTCTGGAGGACATTATCATACATAAAAAATGCTACCAAGATCATGTGAGCCAATTACTATTGGCCATATTTGTTCAAAGATTCCCATCTTTGGGTAAAGAAATGCAAAGAATGTGCCTTTTTCACTGGTAAGCAGAAGTTGGTGGCTCTTCCACTACATACAATTCAAGTGGACCAACCCTTTGTTTAATGGGCATTGGATTTCATTGGAATGATTAATCCTCCATCTAGTGACAAACATAAATGGGTCCTTACTATAAAAGACTATTTTACCATATGGAAAAAAGTAGTAGCATTGAAGGAGATCAATGAGAAGATAATTCTTTATTTCTTGGAAGGTATAATGACAAGGTTCAGTGTTCCATTTATAGTCATCTCAGACAATACAATATATTTTCTTGGTATGAAGTTGAGTGAATGGGATGTTAAGAATGTAGTTTATCTCAAAAATTCATCAAATTACTACCCGCAAGGAAACAGAATGGTTGAGTCTAGCAACAAAAACCTCATAAGGATTATCAAGCACACAATAAAGGCTAACAAGAGGACTTGGCATACACAGCTTAAGTTTGCCTTATGGGTGGATCGAATCACATCTAAAAGGGTCATCGGAAATTCATCTTTCATGCTTGTATATGGAAGCGAAGTAAAAATTATGCTCTCCTTTGAGTTACCTTCTTTAGAGTTAGCTCATCAGCTTGAGGTTATGGAGAGTGATCCTCTGATAATCAGATTTGCTGAGCTCATGGAGTTAGAAGACGTATGGAAAATAAGGCTATGAAGAATTTGGAGCAACATCATGCTTAGGTTAAGACATTTTTTTAGAAGAAGGCATCCGAAAGGAATTTTCAAGAGGGATATTTAGTTCTCAAATGGGATGAATATATATCCAAACTAGGAAAACACACCAAGTTTGACGCTCTTTAGAGTGGGCAATACATCATCACAAGTTGTAAAGAAGTGAATTTGTTTCATCTATCCAAGATCAATGGAGAATAAATTCCCATTCATGTGAATGGGATACATCTCAAATCTTGATTTTGAGATAATTCCATCCCTTGTACAGTTTAGTTAGGTGTTTTACTCCAAGCGCTTTGCACATTTTTGTGTGTTGCTGTTTCATTTTGTTTTCTTTGTGGTTGTGTTTTGTGTTGTTATTGCACATTGTAACATCATTATAGGTTTTCAAGGAGAAGAAGGTTGAAGTTTCAAAACATTTTTAGGATTTCCCAATTCCTCAAATGTTTATTCAAAATCCACAGTGCTCTGTAGGTGTCAAATGTTTTTCAGATTCAGTAATTTTCATGCCTACCATTACTAATGAGATCAAGATCAATAAGACCTAAGGAGGCTTCGAGATGTATCACAAAATATAAAATCACTATTAATATTCTGACATTGACTCCATGCCCAATGGATTGGTGAAGGCTACTAGAACTAGTGCTTAGTAGGAAATCATCCTTGAGAGGTCGTAAAAATTGTTATCCAATTTTACACGCTTGACAAAATTGGACAATGTGGGTACATCGGATCCTGGGATCAAATTTTTTCTTCATGAACCCCTATGGGATATTACGGGTGAATTTTGCATTTAAGGAGTGTTTATGGCATTCTAGGTAGTTTCGGAAGTATCTTGAGTCATTCTTCCCTTTTTGGGGTTTCGAAGGTTCTAAGTTTGCCTAAGTTGAAATCTTCAGCGAATAAGGGAAAAAGTGGTTAAAATTGATTAATCAAATTTAAAGGCTCATTTTTATCAGTTCATGATCCTCATAGTTTAGGAAAATCTAGGGAAATTCAAATTTTAAGGAGTTAGATGTGAAAATACCCCTAAAAGGGCTTCGAGCTCAAAAGGCTCGGTGAGCAACTCGGCAAGCTAAATTCTAAGCTATGGTATAAATGATGATCTAACTACATCAAGAGCTCGGTTTGAGCACAATGTTTTGACATATTGGCACTAAGTTTTCAATACCTAAATGACTTGATCAAGGTGGATGGACTTGAAGCGTCATCAAGCTCGATGCTATACTAAAGTGTTAAATGAAGAGGTTTGAGGTAGGATGTTTCTGTTCGGGAGCACAAGATGTCATTGGAGAGAGAAATTTAACACACCAAGTCAAGCCTCCAAACTAGGTCAGATTAATGTGTCTAATTCACTGCCAGAGCTTGAGTTTCAACCATTGGAAGGGGGAAGTTTTCCCTTGTAATGGGAATTAGTTTAGCAGTGACAAACATGTCGAGCTCAATGATTGGGCCGACCTGTGTTTGGAGGGACATCAGACATAGAATCTATAGGATGGGCTCTTAACCAGTTAATGAAAGACCGAGTCAATCAGAAGTGGACTCGAGCTATTGGAGATCAACTCGTTTCACCGAGTGAAAGCAAAAATCTGATCAAGCTAAGAGCTAGAGTTTGATGCATATCAGAATGGTTAGAAGTTGATCAATGTTGGGCATTCAACAAGGGAGATTGAATATTTAAAATGAAAGGTGGGGCTCGCTATATCTGGAAATCCATTAAAAGGGCTCAGTCAGGAGGTCTGAGTTCTCAAATGTCACATCGAGCTAGTTTGAAGCTTTGTGGGGTTGAGAATGGAGCAAATCGTGAAGGGATCAACGTTGGAATCGACTCATTGTAGGAACAAATCATGGTGGGGACGAGTCAAGATAAAGCATTGACATGTAAATAAGGAATAAATCTCATCGAATTATTTTGAAATGTCTCAATCAAGCTTGAGAGACTAACTTGACAATAAGCGGATCTAGCCGAGCCACTCTGTGGTTATGGGGTCGTATATCGCTCAGGTAAGCTCGGAAAAGAGGAGACTTTGTGGAATCCTCAATCTTGATAGCTTATATGGTCACAGGTGAATTAGTAAAGAGCTCGAGATCAAGCTCAACACCGAATTGAAAGATAACAAATCTTGGGGAGCTCGCGGTACACCTTAGTATCCTGATAGGTTGGTGTAGGATGGAGCTCAAAAAGCTAATGCGGAATGTAGACAACAAGTCAGCCCGAAGACCAAGGCGAGTGAGTTCAGGCGAGGCAATAATCGAGTTGAGCTTAACTGTTTTAACTCACGAAGGGCTCGAATTTGACTAAGATGTTAACTGTGTGGGGGATGCATTGAGCCCACGGAACAGACTATAGATGAGTGGCTTAGTCATCGAATCCGGGGCGATATCATGAAAGGATAAATGTCAGAGATGTTTAACACCAACCGAGACATGAATGAAGGAAATATCGTTGCGGAAAGAGAGAAACTTTCCCATATAGATGCAGAATTAAGGCATATGGTAGCTCGTGAGAACATTTTTCCTATGGCTGAGTAATGTAAGTGAGCCATGTAGTGGGGCTATATAGTGTATCGAGGTTGGTCTTGGCATAGGAAAAATGAAAAGATATTCTAAAGAGTTTGTAATCAAAAATGACTCGCAGGTCACTCGTACATTGATCCAACACAAGCTTGAGGAAATGAAAAACTCAAAGCGCCCCGCTCATGCGAAAAACGTCAGGGTCGAGTTGGCCAGGGAGACACTATAATTAGCTTGCGAGGATTACACAGAGGCACAGTTCAACATAAAGAAAATCCGAATCATAAAGTCAGCTCGGTATGTGGAAATCACGTGAAATATACATAGCGTTGAGGCTGGGTCAATCATAAATGGTGAGTTATTTTTCAGAGGTTCGGGCTCAAGCTTGGAGCTCTACGGATTCTCCAGGGAACTCCATGGAGAGATGAGCTTGGGTACGCTTGAAACCAACTCGGCGATCTGAGTTGAGGATTGTGAGATACTCAACCGATACACGACTTATGGAGATGATTTCATTGCACAGGGAGAGATCAGAATGTCATGATAGGGCCATGAAAACGTTGTGGGAAAAATCCGAGTTGAGGCCAAGTTCAAGATGGCAAGTTAGGGTTAGAGAAGCCCGAATACAAGCTCGATTAATGTGCAATGATTAGCGAATATGATTAATGCACTCGGTGACATGGCTAAAATGCAACGTGCCAAGACGATTTAGAGGATTATGCGATTGTGAGAACATGTCAATTAACCCACCGAGTCATTTTTTTTCCAATCCAATCCAAAACCCCTCAATGCGGATTTATACCAAGTGGACAATTAAAATTAAAACAGTATTTTTATTAAAATATTTTAATAAATATTATTTTGCTATTAAAATATTTTATTAAAAATATTATTTTAATTAATGAAGGATGGTTTCAATTCTTGAATTTATTGGGCATGATGGATAAATGCAATGAATGATGTAATCAATTATGGAGACCAGGTGCCCAATATTTAGGGATTTATCCTCTTTTCTCCCAAAATTAGATTTTCTATAAATGTAAATTAGGAACTCGTGCCAAGGGGTTGGACAAGTTTGACATCTTAGACAAGTGCATATTTTTCAAGAATCCTCTCTCTTCTGCAAGTTAGATTTGTGGATTGGGGAACTTTCAAGCCTCCTTTCCAAGACTGTAATGGCAACCATTGCCTCTTCCAAATGTAATGACACATTGTGCACGTTTTTAAAGTAATAAAAGTGTGTGTTTTGTGACTACTGTTAGTCCTTTTATCATCTTATATACTTCTTTGTGCCTTTCTCATGCTTACAGGTACACAGTGCAAGTTTAAGTTTCCATTGCAAGTTCTTGGAGTTATGTGCTTATCAAGTGGTGGAGTTATGCATGAAATTGAGTTGTGGTGCTTGTTCACCCTTCTTAGTTTCATTCTTCTTCACTGGAAGACTGAAATATTGTTTGTCTAGTTGAGTTTAACAAAGAGAACACACTCTTCTTAGTTTGTGGTATTTTGTTTACCCTTTCCAAGTTGCAGTACGTGAAGTTGTCTTGTGGTCCACAACACCCTCTTCAAATTAACCCTTCCAGAGTCTAGCAAAACCCTTAATTTGGTGCATCACCATCCCTATTATAGTTTTATTTCCTGCAAATCTCTCTCCCTAAATCCCATGAAAATGTTAGTATAGGTCTAGATAACCATTTTATTGCTTTAGGAGTAATATAACACTTAGTTTAGGAAGAGGAAGCTGACCTTCTCTAGAGGTTCACCTCAAGCTCAAGTCCCATAGCTTGAGAGGTGATCCCATGTTATCCAATAAAAATTAACATCCTCTCCACATTTTGGCCATTCAGAGGGTGCATTTATTTGGCGATAACAACATACCTGAAGTTGTTTTAATAACTTCAGCAAATAATAACTATTTCCCACACACAATATAAACAATGTTCATACTATTCATAACATTCATCCCCTTAGTGTGAACATTATTATTTCCTAATATTCACTCCGTTAATGTGAGCATGGGAAGATGATATGTATAAAAATTGAACCACCTCTTGAAAGCACTGCTTAGACTAGGTACAAACTCCATAAGTTGTCTCTTTACCCTTATGAAGGCGTAGTGACAGGCTAAATTATGTAGGAATACTCCCTACCTTTTTGGGTTCTTATGGGACTCTTCCTTCCTCCCTAGGCAACCAAATTCTGAATCTCTAAGATCCAAAAGCTTGGAAATAACTAGATAACCATCCCTACGTTTACCTCATAATTTTCTCCTTCTCCCCAAAATTGAGTTTTTTGAAAACATGAATCTTTCAAAAATTTAGAAAAAGAGTTTTCTTTAGCAAACTAGCATACTAAAAAAAAGGAGCTATGAAATAAAACACATGACACATTCAAAAAATGCCACTAGTGTTGAATGCAGCCTCATTGTTGCTGACTGACGAGAGGCCAATGTTCAATATTCCTACCTTCGTTTCCTCCATCCTCCTGGGTAGTTTACTTAGTAAAAACAATCTCCAAAATTATAACCATTGTCTTAAGCCATTATTTGTTCCTCATAATCTGCTTCCTCTTTTATGCTCATATTTTCTTCATCTATTTTGAGATTTCCTGTTTGAAGATCACTGACTTGAATTCTATAATACTTAGAAATATGTCCCTTTTTCTTGTAGTAAAAAAATTGAGTTTCTTCCTTGTTGGTGGATAAATTATTGTGCTTATTTTTCAAGTATAATGCAATTTCTTCTTCTACATATTCTTTAGCCCTTTTTTGTTCAGCTAGAAGAGATAATATCATATCTTCTAGTGATTATGAAGGAATCTGTCCAAGAGTGAAAACAACATTGCTATATTTGGAATGCAATCTATTCAACAATATGGATTTTGCATCTTCATTATCAACCAAAGGTTTAAATTCTACTAATTATCTAGTGAGAGATCTAAAATTGTTAATGTGACTAGACATGGTGACCCCGTCATTCATTTTAAATCGAAACAACTCGAGTTTTAATTTTTTTTTACATTAACTGCTTCTGATCCAAATAATTTGTTTAATTTTTCCCACATTTTATAAAATGGTTTCTCGAGATCAACATAATGCAAATTATAATCTAAAAGAGCTAGGTTAATAATGGCTTTGGATTTATCATCCCTACTTTTCCATTCTACTAATTTAGCTAGATATGATGGTGTTTTTTCTTATCCATTTACAATCCTCCATAGATTCTTGTTCATTAATTGCATTTAGATTTTTACTTTCCAAGTGTGGAAATTGAGACCAATAATTTTTTCTAGTGGCACTTCCATTGTGAAAATAGGAAAAAAAAATTCATACAAATAATACAACCTATTATTCAGCTACACAAGGTTATATTTTTGAAAAGATGACACACATACTTTGAAACCTACTCTAATAGACACAATTGATAATAATAACACTTCACAACAAGATCAAAATCACGATGAATTTTACACTTAAAACAATATAATTTATTGTCGGAAAATGATTTTTATTTTTAACTCATTTTTAATTTTGACTCTAGAATAAAAAATTAGACTATAATAAACAAAAGTTTGACATCTAATATATTGATGTTAGAAGTATACACATAAATATTAAACAAGAATAATAATTTAAATAGTGTGTGAGAATCACATGGAACTTAAATGTTGAATAGTATGGCTTCTCAATGATGGATGTTGGAACACAATTTTTTTTGAAGTGGTGTTAATGCATGTTCACCAAAAGCACATAGATCTGATGGGAATCCACATGTTTAAAGTTAGTGATATCTAACTCACTAAACATTTTAAAATTGAGCCAACAACATATTTGATACATGGACGTCAATGTAAGTCACTTGAAATACCGCTATACTGCTGATACAATCCAAAAATCCTCAAATTCCAATATTGATGGAAGACAATCAAGTTTGAGAAATTTGATTACAGATTTGAAACAATGTAACAAACATGTGGAGCTAAATGCACATGAATATGCCTGAATAACACATGCTACAAATATACATGAGAAGAAGTTTGTATGAAGGATGGACATATCAAAGTAGTAGGTAGAAAATCAATTGATAACACCTTTTCTCTAGTGTTCAATGACACATGTAATAAGAACATGTTGCCTATCTACCTTTCTTTATATGATATAAAATAAAAATGCTTGCCTATCACCAAGTAAAACATGCTTGAATCTCATAAATTTTCTTCACAAAGAATTTTTATCAGATACCAAATGAGATCTTTGGATCATATTGCAGAGAATAAACATATGAATGATTTCTGTTCTACTAATCAACCATTCCAAATATACAAAGAAATAGAGGAGTGTTTCTTATAAAATAGGAAACCTCCTATTAAAACTCTCCCCTATATTTGTGAATGGTTTTTATCCACCACTTGCATACGTGCAACTTCTTTAACAACTTCACCAAATAATAACTATTTCCCACACACAATATAAATAGTGCTCATATTATTCCTAATAGTAGGTGTTATTAAAATACAAATTTTGACTATAAGTGTTATATTGTGGAGCCTATTTTCATGTGTGGAAGTGTTGAAGACTGTACAATAAAAGCACTGTATAATCTACTCAGTTTTCTTGCCGGGGTTTGGAAATTTTTTCTGGCCTCGGAAAACATGCCCGATACCTTAGGAGTTTTTACTCTTCTTATATGGGTAGTATTTTCACCCATAGGTTTATGGGGTGGTTTTGGCCCATGGTTTTGATACCAACAGTATTGTAAAACTACTTAAACAGTTTCCTATTGATGTGATTTTCTACATATGGTAGGGTAGATGTAACATCATAGATGTGAGAGTTTACGTGTGAATTCAAGAGAGTTTTTTGAGCATAGCTCCAAACAGATCTGGGTATTGTATTAAGAGAAAGAGTTGACTTTTAATAAAATATGAGCAAGTGATTCTTGGTGGACATAGCCCAAATTGGGTGAAACATGTTAAATAATGTCTTTGTGTTGTGTTATTTTTTTTTTCTGCACTTTTATTTTAGACTTGTGATATTATTCTACATATTAGTTTCTACTATTGTGATTCTGTGTGGGATTTTTTTGCATATTTTATCCCTTATTTCCTAAAAATTGGTATCAAAGCCTAGTTTGGTTTGCTGAAGTGTCGAATTACAGGGAAATTTTTAGCTTGAGTGTGAGCTATGACAGAAGATGAAAGATCAAAGGTTGATAAATGCTGAACATCCAAAAATATTCTAAGTATTAAGTGTGTGAATATAGGGAGATGTAAGCATGTGACACTATAATAGTATTAAAGTGCCTGTACAGATGAAAATTGACATGCAAAATTAAACCACACTAGACCCCCCGAAGTTGTGCTGGAGCACCCGATGTTGAATGTGTGTAGCTAACTATAAGAGGATCAGTGACTAAGATCTGGTAGTTTGATCTCCTAGCAGCTGAATTGGAAGAGTGGAGATTTAGAGGATAGAACGGGTAGCGTAAATTCCCTATAGTTTGTCTAACTAAATTGGATCTAAGTGTTGATCTAGTTTGAAGTTTCTAAATTAAATAAGATGAAACTAAAAATCTTAGCTACTGCTGAAAGGAAACTAATCTAAATAAATCTAAAAAATTGAAATATTATAATCACAAACAACTATTTGCCTCTATTCTAAATAATTAAAATATTTCTACACTAAAACTAAACAAGTGAGATAACCTGGTGTGTTTATTCACCTATGCTGAGAGTATTGAAACTAAACTAACTTAAAACAAAAAAAATTCCAAATGATATATGATGTGTATACAACCTCCTATAGATATTCTCTCCTTCAGATCCACAAGGATGGGAAGAAGATGATCTGTCACCGGGGGTTGCTATGAAAGATTCAAACCCTCTAAGAAATTAACTAATTACCTACAAATGAAAAGAAATTGATTTCTACTCTTTTTGATATGATGTAACAATGATAAATTGAAAGAAAGAAACAAATCCAACCTGGAATTCATAGAACAAAGGTAAATATAGTTGTGTAGTAGTTTGTCCCCTCAGTTTTTCTTTTCTTTCTCTATGTGTCCATATGAGTCCAAGGGATTGGGAATGTAAGAACATCAGCAAGAGAATATGCTTGAGCAATGGTAGCTTGAAGGTATTCTGGTTGCAATGCAATTAGAAGAGAGATAACACAAGAGATCTAAGCTTGACTATGCAATTCCTAGTAGGATTGTGGAAGCAATGCTATGCAAAACACACAAAATTTCTTAGGCCTTTTTCTTGAATACAAGCATGGAATATATAAGATTTGGGTTGGGATGTGCCTTCATGCACAAGGAAATAAGAGGCAGTTCCAACTAATTAAATCTATTTAAAAATAGAAGAGGGAAGGAAAACTAAGACATCAAGACTATTTTTAGGCAATTTGGTTCATAAACGGACCCTAAAAGTTGAGTTAAGTGAAGTGCCACATGTCAAAAACACGCATGAAGAGTTCTGGAAAAAGCGTTCATGACCGTTTCCACCGCCCAAGCCTACTTTGGGAGGCGATCCTAGGACTGCCGCCTTATCTGGGAGGCGGTTCTAACACTAAGGCCAAAACATGCACAGAAATGAGAGGGAAGCTGGAAGAAAACATGGAAAAGCTAAGTAAGGAATTCTAGGCTACATATATTCACTGAAAATGGTATTAGGAACTTGAACACCTTATAAACGGACATGAATCATCATTGAGGATTTTTGTAACCATTTTCTGACAATGTAGCACATGTAATTTTAGGTGCTTACATAGTACGCCCTCAGAGAAGCGTCTTAGCCATGAAAATATGTAAAATGTAGATTCTGAGTATGGAGTTCCTGAAATGGGGAGTTAGAAGCTATGCTTGACACACCTGTGTGTTGAAATGTCATCGTCTAAGCTCCCGCTACCTGTAAAACAAAAAGAAGACTCAAGTGCATATGGATTAAAAATTGAAAAATAAACACTAAATTAAAACGACAAAAGAACTTACCATTTGTGTGGGGATATAGAAATATACCTATGCTAGCGCTCCAGCCCTGTGAACATATGCACTCAAAACAAATTTATAACAACATATATATATATATATATATATATATATATATATATATATATATTTAAACAAGATCATTTCCAAATTCATTTGTGCATATCAACTTGGTGATATTTTAGTTCTAGGCCCACGTTGATTGTTTTCATTTTTTGAGTACGGTTGAATTGGAATGGATTTGGGAATGGTATTTTTCGTTAGGCTTGGCCCTTTGTTGTTTGACTATTTTTGAGAATAACTCCTAAGAAATTCATAACTAGAGTGTTCATAAGGGGCCTCAAAGAGGTGGATAGGAAGAGCGTCTTTATTGCTTAGTCTCCATTTTTTGAGGCATATATGATGTTTTGGTATTTCATGCTCATTACAACTATTTTGACCGCACCTAGTGTGTGATGGCATTGTAAAAAACTATGACACGTTATGATATGTACAGATATCTTTTTTTGGCTTGGTTATTCCTTACATAGAGTTAACTTCCATTTATGATTTGATTCTATTGGATGAATGACAAAGATCTGGAGGGAATTCATGAGCATCAACACATTGCACTCAATCGCGGGATGATGCAGTTTCAAGATCCAAGCAATAACTCACCCATGGGATCAATGTGCATGTATTAAGGGGAAAAAAGGCTCAAATGCCATACTCTATTCCATTCCACCATGTAATGCTCAAGATGAAAGGGTGTACATCTATTAGTGGGGTGTGTAACTCCCCCACAAATGTAGCCATCAAGAGGTGGGAGTTACATTCCCGGAATAGCCAGTCAAATGTAACTCCTATGACACTCTATGATGTGTGTAAGGTAATAATGACACCCAAGGACACCTAAGCATGGTGAATCACCTATGTGGAGGAATCCCATGTACATAAAATATGTGCATGATAAATATCCTACACCAACACCCCTTTGAAGCATAGCTTAGATGAACACAGATGAAAACAAGGAGAAGTGGGTCCCGGTAAAAAATCCTGATGAGGTACCCATAAACAAGAAGCTCTTGAAAAGTGGAGTAAAAGGAGAAAACCCACTGGGAAAAAATCCCCCCCAAGATAGACAAACCCACTCTCTAATCTAAGAAAGATGCCAAAGATGGGTCCCGGCCATAGAAAAACCTATAAAGGTACTCATGTAAAAAGAAGGTAATCTCTCGGAAAGAAGAAGAAGAGTGAAGAAGAGGGAGAAGAGAGGAATTTAGAAGATGCCATGGACGGATCTAAACTCGGAAGCTGAAACCTTAGGAGGTTTCCTAAAAGAATGTCGATGATGAGATCCTCTACCTCTGGACTGAAGAAGAGCCATCTGCACCGAACTATGTGCCTGCCCTTAGGAAGGACAAAAATGACATGCTGAAAGTCTACCCACTCCACAAAGGAAACCGAAGGAAGTAGCATGAAGAACTCTGAGTCTGGTCCACGAAAGTGTGACATAGGTCTAGCAAGTGAGTGTGAAGGAACTGAAGGTAATGTCATGAGTGCAAAACTATTAGAGTATGAAGGGTGAACACCTATAGAAAGGATTTCCAACTGATGTGAAGGAAACAAAACATCCCCCACAATAGAAAATGGATCCACAAGCAAGGGTGGATCAATGAATGTCTCCAGAAAAGTGGAAATGGTAAGTCCCATAAGGGGCACTCCCAACAATGGAGATGATGAACTCCTCTAAAATACCTGTAGATGGATGACGAACCTATAGTATATCACAAGTGTAATCTGTAAAAAATATGCCAAGGTTAAGTAGATACTCATCCCAATGAGGGGGCTCAACAAATAGAAGAGTGATGTCAGATAGGTATGAGTCATCCAATGAAGGTAGAGGGTTGAAACAGGCCTCACACACTAAAGGTGGAAAAGAGGTGGGTGTGATGATTGTATGAGGCCTAGTAGGAGACTTCTCGATATCTGATGAGATGGGAGGGGTGACAACACTCTCTGGAATAGTGAGAGAAGGAGGAGAAGAGTCCTATGTAGTACTCTCAACATTAGAACTGGGTTCACAATCCTTGTCATCAGAAGTAGAACCAAGTGAGTCTATGTCAGTGGAACTGTCATCACACAAATAAATAGAGGAGAGAATTGAATCAGCAGCAACAACAATGGTGGTAGTATGTGAAGGGTCTCCATAGAGGGACTAAAGAATGCTCCAGACATGGTGGGGTGGATCTGAGTCTGCCACATAAAACCAAAGAGATCTAGAGACATGCATCATCATGTGACCAAAAACATGGTCACAAGTGTCGATAAAATCCTCTAGATAATGATGATCAATGGGTGCAGGAACTGGCCCAAGTAAGAAGGGTGAAAGACCCTCGTGCACGAAGTAACGTTCCATGGAATCACGCCAAGTTGAATAGTTCCCTCTCCAGGTATAAGTGGCAGAGGCTGTAAAGAGATCCTATGACGCTCAAGTCTAGAAAGATCACCCTCCATGATGTGGAAGCAAGAAGTGCAAGGTGCACAAAAGAAAGATGTTGGACTCGGCCGATAATGCGTCTATGTGTAAAAACCCAAGAGTACTAGTGAACCCCCCCAAATGTTTGGCACTTTATAAATCAGTGCATTTATTATAACCAGATGCGAATATGTCATCTACGTACCAATGTGTAAGAAATCATGCAACTTTGACATAATAGAAGAGCTCAATGAAAGAGACAGCGAATCAAAACTTTGTAGGGCGCAAAAGATCAATTCACTGTAAGCAAGCACATAATGAGAAAATGCCAATGAACTTTACAGAACTGAGCTTTGTGAGAAATAACATCTCACGTCACATAAAATGGGTGCAAAGGGTATCATGTGAGTACTCATTGGCAAACGTGCATCACAACTCCACAAAAAGGGAGGGTTTGTTTCATTTGCTCAGGGAGGATTGAGACTGAATTAAACAATACCCGGACACCTTGCCCTCCAAAATGTCGACACTGCATAGGATTAGGGCATTAATACAAGCAGCTAATTAGAGCTTTAAAATTATCTAGAGTGTGCAAAAACATGCAATGTTTTGCCTCAAAGAAGTGCTCAAAACCAAACAACGATTGTCAAAAGTTATACCTCAAAACCAATGTCCCGTAAGGGATGAGATGGGGGCCAATACGTTTTCAAACGGATGTGGTGGAAGCACCCTGAGAGGCATGCAAAAGGTAATAGTATGTAATTGTCCAACGGTTAAGTAAGCCCCATGAAATTCTCCATGGTAATGAAATTATTTGTATTATGAGGGTAGATCAGTGAGCCACGCTGCCAGAGTCCCGAACCCCACCCTTCGTCTTTGGAACTCGACGGTAATGGTTGCAGATGAACAGGGTTCAAGCCAAGAAACTAAATTTTCCACAGGTCGATAAAATGAAATGTTTTACACCTTAAACGGTCACCTAGAGATCTAAAAGTAGATTCCCGAGCAACAAAGTTGTGTAGATCACGAGCAAAAGTGATTGAGACAGCGCTAAGGATGTATGCAAACATATGATCCATTCAATTTGTAGGATGACATAGTGGTAATTCCAATGCATAACAGATGCTTTTACCAACAAGATATTCGGCTAGGGGTAATGCAGGTTGGCATACGAGCAATATGAATGCACATGAACAAGATGAGTGTAGACAGATCAACGATGCAAAAGCTAACAAGTTACCAGTGAGAGGTAGGTAAAAGGATGCAGAATAGAGCACTCAAGGTGACTTTCCAGTAGGTGGTCCAATAAAATGCCAGTTGTAGAGTAAAGTTGATACATGGGCTCATCCAATCCGAGGAGCCAGAATGACTGCAGAGGTGAAACTCCAACTTGAATGGTAAGGAAAAGCCAGTGTTGGCTGTGATGGCCAATAATGGAGAAGGTTCACATTTCAGAGACACCCTCAAGTCATTAGTACAATGCAAGACCTGAAAGAGCAATACCCAATCGACCAAATCAATGATGGATCCTGGGGCACTGCAAAAACACATAAAGTCCAAGAAGGATAGTCTCGAAATAGAAGTGCATAGAAAACAACCCCATCAATGAAAAAGAGTAGGACATGAGATCCAAACGACTAAACCACTCCAAGTCAAACCAAGGAAGGAGAAAGAACAATCCACGAGTTCAATGGATGGAGTGCATGTGATGTGCTATGCAATGAGTAGCTTTGGTAACATGTAAGTGAATGCCATGACCGATGAGGATAAATTCTCGGCAGTATAGAAGCAATCATGAGCTATAGCAACTGGTGAGTGCAAATCGACCAAATGATTCCAACTAGTAAAATGCAAGTAGAGTCACATGCCAAAAAACGAGCTCTTCTTTTACCCTGCAGGCACTGAAACTACGAGACAAAGACCAGTAAGAAACTACAGGTGAACAACCCATGATTTTGACAGCCAAAAAGATCTAGATACCATATCCATAGGAATGACGAACTCAATCTGATAAGCAAATTTAGGAGCATCATACCTTATGTTGTAACTGCTGAAACCTCAATACGAGGATGATGCAGTAATTCTAAAATGATAATCGAGCAAGAACTTGCACCCACAAGGAGCAATGTGCATGTATTAACCAGAAGTAATAAACAGGCTGAGAAATGAAGAGTACTCATATTACCAATTCCAGCTCATGTAATGCTCAAGATGAAAGATGTGTACATATTGTGAGAACTAATGTCGAAAAGTGATGCCCCACGACGATGTAGCACGTCCGGTGGTAAGGAGTTACATTCCCATGCAATATGCAAGATTCGAAACAATGTAAATCATATGATTGCGTGTAAGGCCATAATGGGACTGCTCATGCTCAGGACACCAAAACATGGTGAAGTACACCTAGGGGTGTTGAGGAATCCCATATACATAAAATATCTGCATGGTAAAGAATCCTACACCAACAGACGCCAGGTGTGTACTCTTAGACGTTTAGAATTTCTAATTTTCATATGTTTTTCAGAATGTATGCAGTGGAGTATAAAATGCTAACAAAAGGAATGTAGATTTTTTGACGCATTGACGCAAATGACAATGATCAGATGATAATGACAGAATCTGACATTTATAATGTTGAACTTCCTAAGACCTATGACTCTCGCAAGGCAAGATGACTCACCTTGGTAATGTGGATGATGATTGTTTTGGCACACACACGTGGTGATATAGACTCCTATTTCTCTGTTAATATTTTTTATGGTGAAAAGATAAATTTTTGCCTTCTAAAAGCTATCCCTTCATGTCAACCAGTAATGATGTGAGGAATCATACTTCGTACAAGATCTAGAAATGGTACATGATTATGTAACAATTGATATGAAAGCTCCGTAAGTGACTTAGAGAAAGAAAATGTTTTGGCAGAGGCCAAATTAAAGATGATGCAATGTTACTCCAATGAAGTTACCTCATAAGTTTAGACCAGTTCAAGAATTGCTTTCCAATTACATCAAGAATTAGATGATGTAGATAGCCACTTAGTTGAATACATCTGGTTTTGGGGTTTCATAACTCTATTGACAACATTAGGTGCATCTAAAACACTTTGTTAAACACTCAAAATTTTACAATAAAATTGAATTGAATGTGCTATTATACTTTAGAAAGATATGAATTTTATAGATACCCAATGCACCTTAGTAAATCCTAGCGATATGAAGTCATGGGATTGATTGCCAAGGTTCAAGGAATAAGGCGAAATAAAGATCATTTAGTATTCCAAGAAAGGGAACCCTGACATCACCAGTAAGAAAGGACAGGATACACCACCAAAAATAGGGAAAGAAGCAAATAAATGAAAGTAAAAGCCACAAAATTAAAGGAATTGTGGATGTGAACATTTGATTTAGAGATCTAGGTACCATGACATAGAGGACTGTTCTTAGTTGTCCATAAGAAATCTGCTACGGGATAGATGTCATACCAAGATAGATGCATGAAAAGCAAACTCTAGACAAAGACCACCTTAAGTAGACATGAAGTAAGCAGGATCCGATTGTGGATGGTATATACGTCATAGCATTATTTCTTATCTTACATGAATTGATGTAATGATTTGGAAACATTTGATGACACTGTGGAACACCTATTCCACTCATAGGTGTGATTTGAATGTTTTTCCAATATTTCTAAGATTTTATTCTCAGATAGTGGTAATCAAGAATAAGTTCAATGATCTACATAAATAGTACAAGAGGCTAACTAGCAGATCACAACACCTGCAATGCCCATAACCAGTACTGTACATATGAAAATGCAAGTGAAACTACAAGGAATGAGGCATCTAATGTGAATCAAGTTGACAAATATCGAATCTCCTTCACCTATTCAATAAAACCAGTACAAATATGTGAGAGTTATGTGATCCTCAACACTACCAGATGTCTTGACAAGGTCCTACCATTCTGGGTTCAAACTTACATACCCTGTGGGATCACCAGAAGTGTATA
Source organism: Taxus chinensis (assembly GCA_019776745.2). NCBI lineage: Eukaryota > Viridiplantae > Streptophyta > Pinopsida > Cupressales > Taxaceae > Taxus > Taxus chinensis. The sequence continues at coordinate 230,984,032 of CM034154.1, forward strand.
TGAGGTAATTCCTATTAGTGAAATCATTTGTCTTAATATATGCATTTAAGTGATACCACTTTGTCACCATCTGTGAGCCCTAGATAAATAAATGGAGCTTGACTATGTTTCTCGGCAAATTAGTTTCATATATGTGGAGCATTGTACTCAAATTAGTAACTCTTGCTCCAACTCATGAGGACTTGCCCCTTGAGATATGGCAAGCACTAGGTTACAATATCCATAAGAATGTTCTCACCAGGGTTTAAAATATGTAGTGTACCCTCAGAGATGGATTAGATGGGCATCATTAATAATCTCATATGTATTCATACCACCAATATGTGTTAGATCTTTTCATGTTTACAGGTAGACCTAAGCCTTCGAACTTTAGAGATGTTAAACTTAGAACACCACTCCTAAATGGGCCCTAGTGTTGGTGCTCAATACTTGGGAATGAATATTGGATCGTCAGTATCTATAGAGTTTAAAAATTTCCATTATGGTTACAATGGGCACTGTTTCAACCAGATATTCATTCACGCTTGTGGAAGATCTGATCTTTTGCCATTTCTTGAAATAAAGATGGGACAATGGAAAACTTCATTCTTCAGCAATATCAAGCCTTGAACAAAATCATCAATAAACTAACCAATGCCCATTTCCATTGATTGATTTAAATATAGGGTACCACCATTGATTCACAGCAATCTTTCATACTCCATTTGGACTCCTTACATTCAAATTCTAAAGAGGTTTTCTAAGTGTATATCAAAGGGCTTAGGATCCCATGCAGTTTTGAAGACCTTCACCATATGAAGGAACTACGAAATCTCATATGGAATAGGATAAAAAATATATATTGTAACCATTCAATTATGATGCATTCATGGTCTCATGTACTTGGATTAAATTCTAATCTTTAATGAGACTATGAGAGGAGCATGTTCAACATTCCCATCAAGTTATTTTTATCTTGTATCATCACAAGATCTATGAAAACATGGAAGAAGTGCTATGGTTCCCATCAAGAGTTGCTCTAATACTTGTCGATACCATCGTCAACTAGGGTGGTGTGGATTGTGGACCCAGATAATTTATCTAAGTCCATATCCCAGACTAGTCTGACAACCAAAGACCGTCATTGAAATATACAGTTTCTTGCAGGACTATCAACAACTTCTATAAGAGCTCTCTTATACTGTAATTTTTCTCACATTTCATAGCCTTTGAATCAAGTAACACACCGAGGCAGTGATCACCTCTTCGGGAAATTTCATATGGATCATATGGCACACTAGATCTGAATTTAGAAAAATGAAACCCAGTATCCCTATCATTATGTCCCGAAGGATGTATGTCAAAGTCAATATGATTGTATTTGAGCAGCTAGGATGTGGAGTAATAATGGATTATATGACCAAGACATAGTACATTGAGAAACGTATAACGATGCACTTGTTGCAATCCTTCTGTAAACCATGGAAACAATATTTTTGTACCACAAATCTTGATCACCTCCTTTAACACAATACATAGGCTACCTGACATATGAAAAATGTAATTATAGCCAACGTGCAAACCTGCAAAAAATGGAAACACTACATGTAGGGGAAAATAAACTATCATACATAGATCATACTCCTTTATAATTCATGAAAAAGAAAGTTGTATTAATTATTTTCATACAAAGGTGGTCTCACCTAACCTACTACAGACTTCCATATCAACATCCTACAAAAAAGGTTAGGATTGGTAACTGAGAGTTATTGTCATGTTTGAGTTAGACCCCTATCACTGATTCTCGTTCCCTACAGGTCATTTACTCATGTGGACATGCTACATCATATTGAGCCTCTCACTATGGGACATGGCCCTGGGAGTCTTATTTACATCTATTTATTTTGATGGTGTATAGGTCTGGTATGACTAAGCTGTTCCAAACTATCATTTACATGAATGGGTTGCTATGAACATGTCTACAAAGAATTGCCTTCTATGTTCTTGTAGGGGAGTCTTTACACAAACTTTTTGCAGTCACAGGATGCTCACTATCAGTCATGACCTTGTAGGTCACTTATGGAGTAGACCACAGTATAGTGATAATATTGTATAGGAATTTCTACTGGCCTTTGATAAGCATCCTTCAAGATTTTTACTAGGTAACCTCAGTTGTAGTTCTGAATAACTTGGTTGTAATCACCATGATTCGTTGCCAATTGGACAGAGTATGGATACTGGTTATACCCCTCTGGATTTGATTCTAAGTTTTTACCATGTGGAGTATGTACATTGACCGTATTGACAGAATTTCATAGTCTCCCTTAGGGCCACTTTGATATCAACCTGAATGTTTTTTTATTATTATTTTCAGCATTGTTCTAGAAAAATGGAACGTTATTGGCACCTTCTAAGAAAGTAATATCAACAGAGGTAGCACCATGTAAAGTTGTTCTTTGAGCACCCTTAGGTCCTTCATTATTGGCACCATTGTTTCCATAATTTGTGTTATATCAGATTTAAGGATTCTAGGTTTCCCACTGGGAAAATAGTTCTAACTTCTTACGCCCACTGGTATATGGAGGCCTGGACACATCCGAAATGAACAAGTCCACTACATTCCACCCTTAGACCAATGGGGAAGAAAGGTATTGAAACATATGGACTTCTTGCATATTCTCTTGGATTTATCGACTGAAGGAAACATATTGCAAAGTTCACATCTAGATGAATGTCTGGGTGTACTTCCTAGAGGAATAGCTATAATTGATGTCATCTCTACATGAAATGGGTGACATATTAGATATATCCCATGTCTAAGTATGTCTTGGATTCTACCCATTAGCTCTCATTGTATGTAAGAATTTGCCCATGTCAAATGCTTGTAAGAATGAATCTAACCAGAATAAAAAAATTTTAAAGTGGATGTATAGAAGCAACTGGAATACGATAAAACAAATTCAATGTGATTCACTTCAAGATTCATTGGAAAGATATTAGGAACTATAACCATCCTAAGAGTAGCAATTCCTTGATATCAGTAGTGTAGGCCTTGATATGATCATTCGGGTCTCCTTCTCAATTACAATTTTGGGAGATAAGGTCTAGATACATGGCTCTACAAAAGAGTAACACCATATATGGTGCATACAAGAAAATCCTTTAAGTACCTCTAACGTATGTACGCATTAGATAAGATTCCACAATTGAAAATGCTTGATGAGAATGCATTTGAGCTCAGGGGTTCCACCCTACCTCAGGTTACATCTAATTTAAAAATTGACGGGAATGCTCTGGGGTCTCATGATATCCCCCCACTCTTGGATATATTAGAAATTAGTATATGGGTCCATCTAGGGAATATTGTTGGCATGTACAAATGCATATAAGGTGGGATAGTCCTAGGATCTGGACTAGCGGGCGTAACCCCATTGAACAACACATTTTCTCTTGTGGTGTCAAATTTGTCAATAACTGGTTAAAATTGTCGAAAATTACCTCTTTTAAAAGGTTAACTATTGGTGAAGGATGTAGTCATGATCCTCAGAGCATGTCTAAGGAGGATGATATTATATTCAATGTAAATTTGATTAGATTTTTCTCCATGATAAACTATGTTTTATTAGAGATTATTGTAAGCTTCAGATTGGCTCATTGGGAAGGGATTTATCCTTGATGAATTATTTAGGGAAATTGAACTTGTGTTTTGCCTATAAAAGGATCTGCTTATGGTAAAATTTTTTGTGAAGTTTGGGAACTTTCTAGTTCTCTAGAAATATCTCCCTACTAAACTAGAAATGATATTGATGGGAGAGGATTGAGTTCCATGTTGGGGTGCCTATGGCGTAGGGTTTGATTGAGCAGGCTCATGATACCATTTCATGAATTGTTCAATGTTATAATTCTTGTCTTCCTAAGAAGTTTTAACAATCTTAGTAGAGTTAGGCATTCGAAATATTAGAGGTTGAATCCTTCATCCTATCCAAAGACTCATCCTTCTGACCGAAGAGGATTTTATTATTCGGTGTAAATAGATCATCTGACAACTATGGTGACTAGCATGGCAAAATGTGAGGTATTAACAAGACTCTATGGTAAGAACATGTTCCATTTGTGATAATAATGTGGTTTTCATTGGGTTAACCGTATTTCATGTTTAATGGTTGATCCACCTCATCCATCCTTACATAGCTAATGGGGTTTGACGTGTAACTAGGGGAGGTTTGGACGTTGCTTGTGTAATTGTCACTCCACATCGAAAGAGAAGGGGATTTTTTTGGTTGCACATTGGTGTAGTATCTATGAAAGCCAAATGGCCCACCAAACTCACTTCCAGACATATTTTACAAATTATAAAATACCTACTAAAATAAGGGAAGAAATGGAGTGGTGAAGAAATATCAAATGAAAAAAAAGGAAACAAGAAGGAATTAATCCTTCACATCGGGTTCACTAATTTGTACGGATGAAAATTGGCATGCAACCTTCAACCGTACTAGACCCCCTGAGGTCGTGTCAGAGCAGACTGATGTTGAATGTGTGTAGCTAACTATAGGAGAATCAGTGACTACATATCTGTTAGTGTGATCTCTTGGTAGCTGAATTGGCAGAGGGGAGATTTAGAGGCTATGAACAAATAGCGTAAATTCCCTATAGTTTATTCTAATTGAACTTGGATCTAAGTGTTGATCTAGTTTGAAGTGTCCAAATTAACTAAGATGAAACTAACAATATTTGCTACTACTGAAATGAAACTGATCTAAACAAATCACAAAAATGAAATATTACAATCACAAACAACAATTATGCCTCTATTCTGAATATTTAAAATATTTCTACACTAAAACTAAACAAGCGAGATAACTCGGTGTGGTTATTCACTTGTGTTGAGTTTATTGAAACTAAACTAACTTAAAATAAGAAAATTTACAAATGATCTATGATGTGTAGAAAACCTCCTACAAATATTCTCTCCTTCAGTTTCACAGGGATGGGAAGAAGAGGATCCGTTATCAGGGATTGCTATGAAAGATTCAAACCCTCTTAGAAATGAACTAACTACTTGTAAATGAAAATAAATTGATTTCTACTTTATTTGATATGATGTAACAATGATAAACTATAAGAATGAAGGAAACCAAACAACAAATCCAACCTGGAATTCACAGAATAGAGGTAAATCTAGTTGTGTAGTAATTTGTCCCCTCAATTTGTCCCTTTCTTTCTTTGAGTGTTTATATGAGTGCAAGGGATTGGGAATGTAAGAACAACAGCAAGAGAATGTCGCTTGAGCAATGGAAGCAATAAGACTATTTTTAGGCAATTTGGTTCACAAATGCACCCTAAAAGTTGAGTTAAGTAAAGCGTTGCGTGTCAAAAACACGCATGAAGAGTTCTAGAAAAAGCATTCAATACTGCCAACCTGCACAAGGAGGTGGTCCTAGGACCATTGCCCAAGCCATGGAGGTGGTCCTAGGACCACCTCCCAAACTTGGGAGATGGTCCTAGGACCGCTGCCCTGCCTGGGAGGCGGTTCTGACACTAAAGACAAAACATGCACAGAAATGAGCAGGAAGCTGGAAGAAAGCATGGAAAAGCTAAGTAAGGATGTATAGGCTACAAATATACATTGTGAATGGGTTTTGGAGTTCGAACACCTTCTTAAAGGACATGAATCATCATTAGGGACTTTTGTAACCATTTTCTGACAATGTAGCACATACAATTTTGGGTGCGTATAGTGCCCAAGCTATTTTTTTGGATAAGGGATATTTTTGGAGATAGTGTGTAGAGCACACATAGAGATGAATACTTATGCTCCACATAATGGTATTTTGGGAACAAGCAATAGATAAGCACCATGCATAGTTTAAGATAATAATAGGAGTTCTAGTTGGAGTTAACTATAGGACATCTATTGTTAGAACACTTGTGTGTTGTACATAATACTATAAAGGTACATGGCTATTATCAACATGTGACCTATTTTAAGAAGTGCATAGGTGGTGAAGGGTAAGTCCCCACCCCTATAAATATATATTGACTTGCGTAGTTTAGTAGGTGGTGAATTATTGTAGAATTATGCTGCTAGTTTTCACGCACACATGAATCATGGAGATAATTTACAGTGTAAGAAGCTTTCATGTTTTATAGTAATTATGGAATGGAATATACTGGATAGATGATGGTGTTAGACATGACTGAATCTAGTTATCGTATGGTTAATCTTATCATAGTTATTTTTTAGTTCACTTAGCATGATTCTCTAAGATCTAGATCTGGCTTATGCTCCGTGGAATGTTTATATCTAATTATCAATTTGAATATGTTTAAAAATCATCACACTAACATCTTGTGTAAGAAAATCTAAAGAGGGACCTAGTACCTTTGCGTGCTTTGGGTGAGTTCTCTGCTCATGCTGAGTGATGTGTAAACACGCTTGGGTGATTCACAGTAAAATCTAAGCTGCATCATTGGTTATGTTTCCAGGACCTCTTTTTTCATATTTTTTAAGGATGTTTCATGATGAAGACATACCAATTGACCCTATCTAGTGTTGAGGAGTGGATAATAGATATGGAAGAAGAATACATTTATAGATTTAACATTGGATATGAGTTTTACACATGCATATGGGTGGAACAGAACTTGTATGAATATTTATATGAGAGTTTATTTGCTATTTTTCCAATAGAGATGTATGAGTGGCTAGTTGCTTATGTGTCTAAAAGGAATTGGAGGTTTCACACACTTGTATATATGTAGGAAGAATTTTAGGCCCTCTATGATGCTGATTTGATTTGGACACGCGCTGTGGACACTTGGTTTCATGGTGTTATAAATAGCTATATTTTGGAGTACTGAATTTCCACTTATTTTTTCCCAAAGATAGATGAGTTCCAATTTTTACGTTATTCCAAGGGAACCTATCTGGAAGGAATTCCACTATCGATTAAGATCTTAATGGTAACCTTGAATTTGGAAGAGAAGCTGATGGCTAGCTAAATCCCACCACGCGTGGAGGCAGGGGCAGGTTTGGTGAAGGATGGTGGATCTAGCGGGAGAAAGGAAAAGAGAATAAAAGTGGCTTAAGTATAATGAGGTGCACAAGATAGAGTTAGGGAAGTAGCACAAGATTTTAGAATGAATGGAATTGAGGAGAGATATGGCTCATGAAGGATTTGGAACTCACGTAGAGGGCATGGGGCTAGAGCATTTGGAACTCCCCCATTTGGGAAAGTATGATAGAGAACCCTCATCGGCCTCTTATGAGAGCATGCCAGCAAAGATGACATGGGCCATGGGTGTGTATCTAAATATACCTGGAAACCTAGCCCTTGCGCTTGGTTTTCTAGTTTCTAGTACAACCAATAGTGAAAAAACTAGTTTGGGCAATAGAATAATAGGAGTGAATCAAATAGCAAGTACATATATGGCTAGGTAGACATATTCCTTATTATTTGGAGGTACCTTTTCAGGCATGTTGTCGGTGTAGAACTCAGGAATACAAAACTTTGGATTCACCTCTGGGAGTAGTACCACCTCATAGACAATAGGAGTTTAGTTATTACCATTGTTGGGACACAGGGAAGTTCATCCTCTGGTTCACTTCCAGCAGCATGTGAAGGGTCAGGGGGAATAGGTGGCTCTGGTTCTGGTGGATCTAGTGGGTCTAGAGGTAGAGGTAACACATCAGGATGTGGGTCTAATGGGCATGGTCCTCACTAACCCTAGAATATTTACATGGAGATGTTGCTTTTTCTTCTAGAGTATAGGGGAATAAAATATGCTGCTGAGCATGTGCACATGTGTGAGACAGTGTGGCATATAAAAGGGATCATGGCTTCTGAGTGTAAGGAAAGTCAGTTCCCAACTACGTTGCAGAGACACATACACATAGTTGGTATAGGAAGTTTGACCCTGATCAGACTTGCATAAATTATACAACATTACAAGATACTTTCCTTAAGGAATTTTATATCCTTGATTTCAAGCAGAAGAGTATAAGCGTGCTCAAGGATATTAAGCAGGGAACTATTGAGAGTGTTTGGGAATATGATGCCCATTTCAAAACACTTTTGTCCAAAATTTCATATGATATCCATGCAAGCTAGAATGCACAGTGATTTGTCGAAGGCTTGATAACACCTTTTAGGAGGGAACTGTCACATAAGACATATACGGATCCATGAAAAGTGCTTGAAGAAGAGTTGTGTCCTAAGGTAGCCAAAAATATAGACACTGGAGTGAGCCCATTCTTGGAAGCTCAGATTACAGATATGGAAAATTAGTTGGAGAAACTATTAGTAAATTCAGCACACGAGACCCGTACTGGGATTTTGTGTATAGATTGTGAAGTTGAGGGGCACACTAAGGATAGTTGTCCCCATAGGTTAGTGTGTTTATTATTTCTAGACTGTGAGATATGTCATTTAGACCATGATGCAAGCTGCTACCAATTGTTACAACATATGATAAGGAAGAATGTATCTTGCTACTATAAGATTTTTCAATACAAAACTCATAATACCAAGGATTGTAGGTTGATTGATCAGATCCATGATGTCATTGATATTGGTGTACGATAGAAAACAATATCAGATAACTTTAAAGGTAAAAGTGAGCACCATGATCATGATCAAACACAAGGGCGCTATGATCAGAATGAAGGGTGCACTTTGAAGGAGGTCTATGACAGAGTTTGAGGAAACTATGTTAGATTCAGGGGCTGAGGCCATGGTGGTGGACAAGGTGAGTTTCCTCAAGGAACATGTTATACCTGTGGATCTCCAAGACCACTACAAGTGATGAATGCCCTCAGAATATTACTTGTTATTTTTGTGGAAAGAATCATAGCTACGAGGAGTTCCTGAGACTTGTACGAGCATAGTAGCAACAATACATAAATAGGAAAACAAGGGTGCACATGGATGGTTAGAATTCAATGCGCAATGGAAAATCAATGGATGCCAAAATTGACACCAGAACATGAGGTAGTACTTGTGAAGATTACTACATGCACTGAAGTTGTACGCATGCAAGAGAGACAGTTGCAAGAAAATCCTACAATTACTAAGGAGTAGGTTTTACTTGCAAGATACCCATACCCTACTCATCAAAAGGAGGTATATTAGGAGACCATGGTGGTGCTCAGAAATATTTAGGCTGAAATACAATGTTTAAAGGAACAGTCACGGAAGCTGGAACAAAATAAGGACAACAGAGACAGATCTAGTCAAATGTTAACGATTTGAAATAGGTATGCAAGATGTTATGTCTAGGAGAATATTATTCCATTACTAGGGAATTGGTTAAAGGGAAACACTCCATGTGCATAGACATTGAATAATGGATGACATATCCTACATGCTAATATCCTCCCTCATATCTTGGATTATGATAAGGAGATCACTCTGAATCCTATTGTGGATGGGTGGCTTTTGAACAATATACTGATTGACACAAGTGCGAAAGTTAATGTGATTACTTTAGATGTATGGACACAGATGGGAAGACCTCCATTATAGCCATTCTCTAACGTACATCTTCATGGAAAATAAAACTAAGGCCACTGCTAATAGGAGTTTTAAATGATGCATCCATTACTATACATGGGGCCAATTTCACTAGGGACTTTGCGGTTTTAGCACTTGTAGAAGCTGACAACTTCTCAGCTCTACTTGGGACACCCTTGGTCTTATGCAAATAATGTTGATGTATGGTTCAAAAAGGGGTATATAAGTTTTTAGAACAAGGAATAATGACATTATTATCCCTTTTATAGATGGGAAATCTTCACCTTATGTTAAACCTTTAAGTAAGGAAGACCTAAATAGAATTTATGTATGCACACCATTCGCGATCCATGGAAGTACTTGAGCCGTCTAAGGAAGGAATTTTCCAGAGGGAAGATGCACAATATATTAGTGATACTACAAGTATTGCTATTGTGATAATTTGGAAAATGGACACTTATGAGATGGTAGGGTGTGAAGTAAGAAGTGCAAATTTACATGAAGAGGACAAACCTCATTGTATTAGGAGGATAGGTAACAATTTTGTACCCTGGTACACTAGAGAAGGAGACCCTGATGGTATTCCTATTCACGCCATAGAGGAATAATGGGAGGATCAAGTGGAAAGAAGAAATATGTTAGTATATATCCTGCGTAGGACAACAACGCATGCTGGTGGATGGTTCACAGGGATAATATCATAGAATGAGAATGAGGTGAAAATTTCTCTAACAACACAGTTTCTCAGGAGCAATGTGCACCTACTAAAATATGCACATATCATGGTAATCATCCTATCCAGCACCACATTCAACAATGTGAGAGATTCTGGAAAGAGGGACAGGAAGCTTTACCACCTTCACTTTGGGTGCACAAAACTTTATTTCTCTTTGTGCAGGCTACACACACGCTTGGTACATTTATGTGGAGCTGCATAGGGAGACTACAAATTGGAAAGACTCGGCTATAGGAATGATCCATAACTTTTGACTACTTCTCCACTAAAACTCTCAGTGAAAGAGGCATTATGAGTTATGGAGGTGCATTTGACTATGGGAGACAGTGCAAAGGCTGAATAACTTATTCTAGGAATTATTTGGTGAGGCAAACCTAAGAGTGCATGCTGATGAAGTAGATGATACTAATGCTCAAACTATTTAAGCACATTTATCTTTGAGAAGGAGAAAGGAAAGATGGTCTACATAATGGATGATGAAGAAGTAAAAAATTCATAAATTGATCATTCATAAGGTATGCGTGAGGTTTTAGATGGTGTGGATAAGAAAGCACAAGCCTATCATGAACCTATGGAGACCAAAAAAGTGAGCATTGGTATGAATGTTGAACCTAAGGAGGAAATAATTGGGGATTAATTGTCTGATTCCAAAGTGGAAAAGATAGTTGAATTACTATGTGATTTCCAAGAACTTATTTCCTAGGGGCTTACAATGAGTTAAAGGGAGTGCATGAGTCTTTGGGTGAGATGAGGATTAAGCTAAAAGAAGGTGTGTGCCTCAGTCAGGAAGAGACCTTACAAGATGAACCCTAGCATGTGCGTAAAAGTTAAAGAAGAAATTGACAAGATGTTGAAATCTAGACATCATTAAGGCCCTAGAAGAATTAGAGTGTGTTAGCCCCATGGTAATCATTATAAAGAAACATGGTCAGATTAGGATTTGTGTGGACTACAGGGAGCCAAATGTTGCATGTGTGATTGATCCCTTTCCTACACCTTTCAACTAAGGAAATATTAGAAGGTGATGTACAGGGTCTTGAATTTTACTTCTTTTATAGATGGATTCTCTGGGTATCATCAGGTACAAATTGCTAAAGGAGGATCAAAAGAAAAACAACTTTCACCACTGAATGGGGAAGTTTTGCATACACGAGTATGCCCTTTGGACTAAAGAATGCACATTTCCATTATTTTTGTGCACATAGTTGTTCAAGCATTCCAGGATTTTATTCACAAGTTCTTTCAAGTTTTCTTAGATGATTGGACAGTATATGGGCTTATCCAAGGATCATTATGATAGCTTGCGCTTAATGTTTGAAAGATGTAGACATACTTAAGCATCTCATTAAACATCAAGAAGTGCGTATTTTATACAGCACTTTGGAACTCTTCTAGGGCATATCATCTACAAGGAGGGTTTGTTAGTAGATCCAACTAAGGTGGTAGTTATCGTAGGCTTGGAGGAGCCTACAAGTTAGAGTGAGGTACATAGGTTCTTGCGCCAGAAAGGGTATTATAGAAAATTTATCAAAGGATATGCTAAGATTGTCATTACCCTTGGAGGAGTTACTGAAAGGAAAAGGGACATTCTATTAGGGAGAACTGTAGCATCACACATTTTAAGCTTTGAAGGAGAGGCTTACTATGACACCTATTATGCACTTTCCCTCATGGAACCAATCTTTTCACGTACATGTCGATACCTGTCTGGCATGGCCATTAATGTAGTGTAAGCTCATTCCAAAGAACGTATTATAGATCATAATATTTGTTTTGCTATTAGAAAATTGACTCCTAGAGAACATAACTATAGAAATACAAAGTGCAAGGCCTTATCAATGATCTATGCACTACATAATTTTAGACAATACTTGCTAGAAATACCTTTTTTTTTATATATAGATCACATGGCATTGAAATCCTTGGTAAATAAGACTATTTTACAGAAGTGTATATGCAGATCATGGGTGCTATTATTCCAGGAGTTTGACTTTACCTTCATGATAAAACCAGGTAAAAGTAATTATAGCCCAGACTAAATATCAATAATTCAATTAGGAGAGGATTCACAGACAATTGAATATACAATTCCCAATGTAAATTTGTACAGGTTAAACTACACACCTTCAAAATTAAAGGATATTGATGTATTTTTATGCACAAGGTATGGTGCCAAAAGGAATAAAAGCCTTAGAGATTAGATACAACTTGGTAATTTGTGTTGCAAATGTTTCATGTTGATCAATGGTGACTTGTAAAAACTATGCTGAGATGAAGTATTATGCCGGTGTGTACTGGAACATGAGTGCATAGATATCATGGAAGAGGCTTATGGCAGTAATGCAGGTGGGAACTATACAGGTGACGCCACTGCGCGTAAGATTATACTCATGTTGGTTTAATGGTGGGAGGCCATGTACAAGGATTGTAAGGCATGTGATCATTATCAGTGCCTTGGAAAACTTGGGAAAAGAGATGAAATGCCTTTAAGGCCTATTACTAGTGCAGATCCATTTGAAAAATGGGTAATAAAATTTGTGGGTCTTATTTCCCCAACCGTGTGTAGAACTAGATCACGCTACATCATCACTTATATAGATTATCTTACAAGGTGGGCAGAAGCAACACCTACAAAGGATTGTACAATGGCTATAACAATAAGGTTATTATGGGAAAATATTCTTACTAGGTATGGATGTCTATTTAGTCTGACAAGTGATAGGGGCACACACTTCTTGAATGAGACACTCAGGATATTATTGGATGAATTTATGGTCACGTACCAAAAGACTACACCTTATCACCCTCAAGAAAATGGGACTACTGAGGCCTTCAACAAGATATTGAGCCAGACCTTGAAAAAAATATGTGATGCTGGAAGAAAAGATTGGGATGATAAAGTTTCTACTGTACTTTGGGCATACAGAAAAACCTACAAATGGTTAAATTAGGCCACACCCTTTCTGTTAGTGTTTGGAGAATAATAAGTTATTCCCATAGAATTCATGTTACCTTCTTTGTGTATTACACATGTGGGAGGTCTAGATAATGAGCAAGCATTGGAAGAAATAATTGAAAAGTTAATACAGATGAATGAGAGGTGTGCCATAACATGTTGGAGTTAGAAACAGGAAAAGTCTAGACAAAATGCATGACATGACAAACACATCAAAGACAAGAAGCTTGGGATTAGGAAGATGGTACTTCTTTATGATTCAAAGTTTCTGTTCCACCCAGATAAGCTTAAGGTGCATTGGTTGGGACCATATGTTATCACTCACATACTTGAATCAAGCGTTTGCCAGTTAGAGGCGCTTGATGGAACATGATTACTCAGTTACTTTAATGGGAGTAGATTGAAGCCCTACTATAAATAATCCTTCTTAGTGTTTATAATAAGTTAGTATTGTCATTTAGATTAGATTTCCTTTACTGTATTTCATCTAATGTATTTCCTTCTTCGTTTCTATGCTTTGTAAATTTAGTTAAGTGTTTTGTGTAATAAGCACGTTTGCACGCCATAAGATGATCACAATCTAAAGTGTTTATATGCACAGAGAACTGGATATATCATTAGTGTGGGGTGGATAAAGGAAGTATGAAAAATAAATAAACTCACAGGTAACCACAAGAGGAAAAAAAGGAGCAAGGTTTCAAAATTCATGAGAACTTCCGAAGAATTGCTAAAAAATTAAGACCACGCGTAAGGCATTGGGTGCTCACTATAATTCAAGGGAGGTTGCAATATTGGAGACTATGTATGTTGGGTCACATTAGATAAACTAATTCAGCTTTAGGAAGCATTGGTAGAGGAGATCTGTGATAGATAAGTAGTGGCACACCAGGAAATTATGACTGAGGTGAAAATTTTTGAGGCATGAGACATTAAAGTGTGGGATAATGAGGTGCATAACGAACTCAAGAGAAATTAATGAAGGGAATTTTTAAAACTTGGTTTAAAGTTGGCATTATCAACATTATTTGCTACATTGCGAACTTGAGAAGAAATTGCGAAGTATGAGAAAAGATAGAGTCAAAGAGTATTTTGTGGATCGAGTAAACCTCTCACATTTTGAAGCATGGTGTTGGGTACCTAGACATGGAAGTAGGATTTAAGGAGTGGTGAATACACACGATAGAAGGGTAACTAGGGTTTTCATTTCACAACTAGGGTTTTTACACATTTGTAGAATCAAAAGGGGTGATGACACCACTAGTAGAGAAGGAGGTTGACGATCTAGCAGAGGAGTTACAAGTGGAAATGCTATACCCAAAAGGATTCATTGAAGGGAAGCCATGAAACAAAAAATTACTCAGTGTAGGGTTGTAGAGATTAACCACTGGACTATAAAATGTATGAAGGACATCGTGATAGAAGTCTACAGAAAGACTACCCAACAACTGACAGATGACACTAGGGTTTTGGATGCCTTAGTGAAAAAAATTCTTGAGAGCGTGGGTATAATGCAGATGCTGGAGTTTCCTTACTTTAGAAAGCCCAAGAAATTGTACAAGTGGCTAATTTCACAAGTCCATGAAGATCATTTATATTTCACGGGTAAGAGAATAAGGATAACTGCCAAATTGATTGGAATAGTTATTGGGTTACGCGACATAGGTTTAGAAATTTCTAGAGAGTTAATAGATGACAAGGGAATCGATGCCACAATAGACCTATACAAGTATAAGAAGGGGGTCCAAGCTTTCAAGGTCACCAGTATCTAAGACATGGCCACCAGAGTAGCATCGCGGTTAACAAGAAGTAAAATATGGGCCACTGAGTGATGGAATGAGGTAAACATGTGTTGGTTGCATATAGTGCATTAAATGGCCAATAAAACATACTACAATATCATTGGTTACATTATAGAGAGCTTGGTGAATGAGGTATGCATCCAAGAAGAAAAAGGTGAGAAGATAACCTGGGGTGCAATTTTGTTATTAATTGTGTTAAGTGAAGTTGGGGTACCAGACGGTCCTAGGGAAAACATATGTGAATTTGAGAACAAGTCCTCAGTCAAAAGATATGAAAAGTACACATTGCATGGGTCTATTTCCAACACATATAAAGAGCTCTTGGACAAGTGGTTCCAGAGACTACATAGGGAATTTGAGGGAGAATGGTGCATACCATGTGAGATGCCAAAGGTTTTGGGCGAAGAAGCTAAATTTGTAGTTTACTGTATGTACCTGAAATTGTAAGGTACTACACCATTGGAACGATGATACACATGCCCCAATGATGATACAGGTCTCCTTGCAAGGTGTTCGGAATCCACAAAGGCTCGCTAAGTATACACTTGTATCCCACATGCCCCGCTTAGCCTCCGCATGCTTTGTTTTCCCCTTTTCCTCCTTTCTTCTTGCATTTTTTCTTTAGTGACGAAACCGCCACCCTGATAGGGCAGTGGTCCTGTGACCGCTACCCAAGACAAGGTGGCGGTCCCATAACCACCACCATGCACAGGGTGGCAGTCATGTACGCATTTTCTAGATCTTTCCGACGATCGTGTCAAATGTAAATATTGGATTTTACATGCTTTCTTCAACCACTTTGGCTTACATTAATGTTTTCTACTCCCTGGGAGTAGTGTTTTTCCTTTGTTTATAGTAAAAGAGTTCTAATGGGAGTTACCCTCTGGTAAATGCATTGGTTATAAATAACCAACTTGTTTTCAAGAAAATGGCCCCTCATCCTCTCAATTCTCTTGTTCAGTTTTTCAATTCCTTGCTTAGAATTTTGTTAATTTTAGGTTTTACTTCCATTATTGGCATTTTTGAGGTCATATCATCTTCTTGTTTCAAGTCTTGTTTCATTGTTATTGCATACAGTCAGTTTAAAAATAGAATAAATTCATTTCTAGACTAGAATCCATTAAAGTTACAGGTTTTATTTTGTCACAAGGATAATTTATAAAATTCTTAGTACACTTGTGTTGTATTCCTGTAATAAATCCTACTAGGAATTGCATAGTCAAGCTATGTTCACTTGCGCTATCCCTCTCCTACTCACATTATATTTAGTCTATATCCAAAGATGCCATTGTTCGATTGCTATCTTCTATTGATACTATCATATACACACTTTCTGGATTCACGAGGACATGAAGGAACAAGGAGATCACACTGAGGGGATGAAATCACACACAACTAGATTTACCACTATTCTGTAAACACCAGGTTTGAGCTATCAAAGTTCTAGTTACAACATATCAAATAGAGTAATGAATTATTTCATTTTAGTTAAAAGTTCACTCTCGATATCACCAGGGAAGCTGTGGGGATTGATAGTTTCTGAGAAACTGTGATTCATTCCTCACTTCTGAGGTAGGATCGAGAGCCTTTCAAATTAATATGTTTAGTTTCTTAGATATTCAGGATAAAATCACAACTGCACAGGAAAATAGCCATACTAGGCTACGTTGCTTGTTTTTATTATGTTATTAGATTAGTTGTTCATTTTATAAATATACTAGAGTAGATGTTCTTCAATTTCATTGAAATATGCCATTAGAAAATATAAAAAAATAGAATAATGCTTACGTAGTGTAATACCTCTTTCATAATCAGTTTATTAAATGTTAGTTAAAAGTTGAATCATTTTGTATGACAATCATAGGACCGAGAGAGCCTAGAGAGTATGTATTTAAACCCATAGTGCCTCATCCAAATCTACCCATGACGTTAGCTGATATAGATTAGGACCTTAGGATACCAGTCTTTCGAGCCACAACAAACATACAAGAAATTAGTGAGAAACTAAGAGGATTGAATATTGAAGATGACAAAGCTTACACATTTTGGTCAAACCATCC